>JARFJB010001161.1:1330000-1792503 GCA_036346205.1 Vesta saturnalis | reverse complement strand
AAATATATATATATATATATATATATATATATATATATATATATATATATATATATATATATATATATATACACATATCATATATACATGTTGAATCTGCTTACGGTCAGTGTTAGTCTCTAAGACACTGTTTACGTGACAGCAAGATTGCACTTTCACTTTCTCTACTTTCGCTTTCGTTTATGGTCGTGTTTGAATGTGTTTCCATTAGAATTGGTTTCCATGTTATTGGTAATGTTGGTCCATTATCCCTTGGTTGTCTACGTGCTTCTCTATTTCGGTAACCTCTCTGATGATGCGAGATTTGTAAGGTTCTATGTTGGCTAGCATTGTGCTGTTTTGAAAGTCAATTTTATGGCCTGATGATTGCATATGTGCCAAAGATGAGGTAGCTTGACTTTTTTTAACAACATTAATATGTTCTCTTCTTGCGCTGATCTTCCTGTTTGTTTGTTCGATATATACCGGAACACATCCGCCACTTGGAATTCGGTATACTCCTTGCCCTTCTAGGTTTATTTGTTCCTTTTGGCATCGTGTTGGTCTTCTTTGCTGGTTTAAATATTGTTTTGATTTTGTGTTTCTATAGTATCTTGCTTATCTTATTGGTTGTTTTTTTTATGTACGGTAGATATGCTATTGTTATGGGTTCTTCGTCTTCTGGTTCACCTATGTTGTTTCATTTTTTTCGGATTTATTGCTCTTTGTATGTCCCGTTCCTTGAGTCCTTTTTTGGCGTAGGGAGATGCTTACTTGGTTTATCACGGCTTGCCTGGGGTTCTCATCAGTTAGCGTTATAGAACGAATTATTAGCGTTTTCAATACATACTGTGCTTGTGTTGGATGATGGTGTCTGCATGAAGGTATCGTTCCGAGGGTGTCGGTTTCCGGTATATGGTGTGACCAAATCTATCGTTGTCCCTTTTATCAATACATCCAAAAATGATAATTGATTATCTGTTTCTTGCTCCATCGTAAATGAACTGTATGTTTTTATTCTTCTGGTTGAGAGTTTTCTCTGCCACGGTTCCATATGCCAAGGGTGTCATCGGTGTATCCCAACCACAGTTTTGGTTTGTGGGTGGCCGTTCTGAGTGCTTCTTCAAGTTCCTCCATGTACAGATTTGCAATCATTGGTGATAGTGGCGATCCTATTGATGCTCCTTGCTTCTGTTTGTATTTTTGTCAATTGTAGGTAAAATATGTATTTCTTAGATAGTGCATTCTCAAATTTATGATATGTTCTGCTGGTTTATATTTCCGTGATATGATATTTAGTGCCTCTTCTGCTGGTATATTCATAAACGGTGACACTACGTCAAAGTTTACGAGTATGTCTCCTAGTGCGATTGTTTGTTGTTGAGTATTTCGATGAAATGTTCTGCATTCTTCACGTAGGACTACACTTGGTTGGCGTAAGGTTGCAGCTGTTTTGCTAGGTATTTAGCTAGAGATTGCAGTGCTGATCATATTGAACTCACGTCGCAGTGGAGCTCCATCTTTATGTACTTTAGATAGCCTATGTATTTTTGGACATCGTTATGATTTTTCTCTCGGAATTAACATTTTTTTGTATTTCTTCGTCAACTGGTGACTCCGATATTTTCTTTCTTGTTGTTTTCTCGAAGTACGTCGTTGGGTCTGTCACAATTGGTTGATAAATTATGTCTTTCGGCAGATTTTCCATTTTCCGGTGTTATTCGGTGCTGTCGATCATAACTGTTATATTTCTTTTATCGGCTGGAATTATTGTGATGTCCTTGTTCTTTTACAGTCCTTTTAGTGATGCGGCTTCGTGGTGTCGTAGGTTTCTCCTCGGTAGTTGTGCTTTCCTTAATACGTGACATGTATCCTGTCGTACAATTTTGGCTGGTAATTTATCCATGTGTGATACAGCTGCTTCCACTCCGCATATGATATTTTCAGTCGGCATCCGTGATCGCACTACGGCGCAGCAGAATTCTTTGGCTAGTACGTTTTCCTTGGTCGGTATAAGTATGTGACTGGATATGTTTTTCACTACCTTTGTAGGATCGAATTTCTTCTGGCCTAAGCGTTCAAACTTCTTCCTCTGCCATTCTCTAGTTTGATTGGTGTTAGTTTTTGCTCGTAACTCTGTTAATTGGTCCAATATTGTCCACAGTACTGGATGAATCCTTGTCGCAAGTTGTATATGTAGATGCAACAACTCCTTGTTGATTTTGTCCAAACTCCATCGTGTGTCTTCAATCTCCTCCCTGAGTAGTGCAAAACTGGCTTTCAGTAGAATCATTTTTGTTCGCTAGTTGGTTTCGAGGAATGTGAGCTGAATACAATTCGGTACCGTTTTTCGTCTCGGTAACGTTGCAAAAAGGTTAAATCACAAAGTAATTTTACCCTTTTGGTTTTAAGTTTTTCGAACCTCCTGGTCTCTCGTAACACTTCTTCCCGTAAAGGCTTACGATGTTGAATTTTAACCTCCCTCGTCCTCCATGTGTTGAATTGGCGTATCGGGTGCTGTCCCGCGTTGGCATTATAGTAGTCCCTAAGAAAATGTTTACTCCACGTTTCGGCAATATCCCACTTGCCATATTAAGGATACGTTCAACTTTCGATTGCTGCTTTGTGTTACTCGTATTGAACTGACTCCTTTTCGTTAATGTTCCGAGTTATACAGTGTTCTGTGTGGCTGGTTACGTGTTTCTTGCGTGTTTTTCTCCCTTTGTTGCGCTTTCAATTTCTCTACTTTCTTTTTTGTTGTTCTCTTTCAGTGCATTTTCACTTTCTCTACTTTCGCTTTCGTTTGTCGCAGTGTTTGAATGTTCACACCATATACCCGAAACCGACACACTCGGATCGATATCTTCAAGCAGACTCACACCATCATCCAGCACAAGCACAGTCTGTATTGAAAACGCTAATACATCCCTCTTTAATCGCTAACTGACGAGGTGCACAGGCATGCAGAGATAAACCAAGTAACCAGATCCCTACGCCAAAATGGATTCAAGGAACGGAACATACAAAGAACTATAAATCCTAGAAAACGAAACAACACAGGTCAAGCACAAGACGAAGAACCTACAACAATAGCATATCTACCATACATAAAAGGAACAACCGATAAAATAAGCAAGATACTACAGAAACTCAAAATCAAAACATTATTTAAACCAGCAAGGAAGATCAACACGATGCTAAACATTCCCAAGGAAGGAATAAACCTAGAAGGGCAAGGAGTGTAACGAATTCCATGTGGCGGATGTTCTTCGGTATATATCGCACAAACAAACAGGAAGATCAATGCAAGAGGAGAAGAACAAAATAATGCTGTTAAAAAAGGCCAAACATCAGACCATAAAATTGACTTTCAAGGCACTACAATTCTAGCCAACATAGAACATTACAAATCTGGCATCAGAGAGGCTATCGAAATGGCGAAGCACATAGACAACCTCAATACCAGGGATGATGGATTAAGATTACCGACAACATGAAAACCAATTCTAATGGATAAACACATAAAAACGAGACATTCAAACACGACGACAAAGGAAAGCGAAAGTACAGAACCTGAAAGTGAAACGAAAAAAAAAACAACAAAAAAGAAAGTGGAAGCGCAACAAAGGAATCAAAAACACGCAATCAAGCACGTGACCAGATAACGCGGAACACTATATAACACGGAACCTCAACCAAAAGGAGGCAGTTCAATACGAGTAACACGAAGCAGCAGCCGAAAGTTAAACGTATCCTGAAGATGGCAAGAGGGATCTTGCCGAAACGTCGAGTAAACAGTCTCTTAAAGACTACTACAACACCAACGCGGGTTAGCGTGGTGTTAAAAAGGAATGCGAGAGCGATGGCCGACCCGGTATATATATATATATATATATATATATATATATATATATATATATATATATATATATATATATATATATATATATGTTGTCCAAAAAACAATTTCCTTTTAATATTTCTTAACCTATTTCATTAATTTTGGTTTTGTTTGAAAGAGAATTGAAGACACATCACCAACCTAATACTTTGTTTGCTTTGTTTGCATAAAGCTTTGTTTAAAGAATATCGAAAGAAAATAGGAGTCAATATGTTAAAACGTACTTGCCTTTGTCGTGCCATACGTCAGAAAGTTTTTGTCCAATTTCCATGTTCTTTCATAATTGTAAATGAATCCGTTAGTTAATTTTATAAAAGCATGATTAACGCATGAAAAGTTCAAATCGATTTATTTCCAAAACTTCTTTTATGAAAAAATCGAAATTTTTTAAATTTTATGTTAAGCTTGCGAAATTTTGAAAAACAAAAAACTTATGAATAACAATGTCCAATGTCCCGCCCAAACGAGCCGCTTATGAGTACAACTAAAAATCATATTCACGCCATACGATTGGGCATGTTCCACTAAATAAATGTACCGACCGCTATCCTTTAAAGGGAAACCATTTGAAGATATTTGAATTAAACCGATGTTGGGGCGCCATCTTCCAAGAGCTCCAGCTCTCTTAGGAAGTATTTTTGTATTATGGAAATTTACATTAAATCGACATAAAATCAGCTCTAGAATCTGCAGTTTTCTTTTGTGAAAAGAGTTTGTGGGTACTGATATATATATATATATATATATATATATATATATATATATATATATATATATATATATATATATATATATATATATATATATATGGGTGTCTACTGCGTGGACGGAGGATTTCTCCTGCACTATTAGAGATATCAAAACCAATTTTGGTGTGCTAATACACGATCATTGGACCTACATTCTAAAAATATTTAGGTATATACAGGGCGATTGACAAAAATATGCCAACCCAAACCTGTGTTTTTTTAAATGGAATACCCTTTATATATTTGAATTTTTGGATTCACTGTTACATTTAGAATATAAGTATAGAAATGTGTATCTGTATCATTAACCGTTCTGCAGATATCGTCAGTTTAGTACTAAAATAGAGTTAACTTTGGAACCACGATGCGAGCATTGTCACCACGATTTTGTAAATCTGTTTATACCACCGACTGTTAATAATAGTCTACTAACAAACAAACTGGGAAATTTTTCGAAAACATGTAATAGTATGCAAAATGATTAACTTACGCGAATTGTAATTGTTTTCAATTTTTTCAAATGCAACACCCTGTATATTTTTTCACATTTCGATTCCTCGTGAAAAGTAGATATTGATAAGACAGACCCTTCTTGTGATATTGACGCTTTATTTGAAAATATTGACATACAGCAGAACAAATAAAACAAAGTCCAGAGCATATAAGAAAATACGAATGGCAAATAAATTCTTTAACTGATAGAAAAACTTAATTAATAACTAAACAATAAAATAATTCTCTACACCTAAAAATAGGTTGAACAAATAAACATAAAGGAATAAAACCATAAATTCAAGTTAAATGTTCAGAGTGCTCACCACGCCTAGCTAAACACTTGGTAAACGAAAAATTCACTCGCAACAACATTAGAGGCGAAATGGATTTGAAGCGCAGCTCTAATTCCATTTTTCATATCTTGAATCAAGGGGCGTAAGATCCGGTGATCTGGCTGGCTAGTTTTGCACATCATCTCGTCCTATCCACCTCATCGGATAATTTCTATCGAGATATCGCCTAACGTTGATTGCATAGTGTGGAGGGGCGCCATCCAGTTGGAACCACATCGTAAGAATATTACCTACCTTGTTATTTTCCAAATTCTCGCGTAAGTTAATCATTCCGTGTAGTTGTACATGTTTTCGAAAAATTTCCCAGTTTGTTTGTTAGTAGACTATTATTAATAATCGTCGGTGGTATAAACAGATTTAAAAATCGTGGTGGCAATGCTCGCATCATGGTTCCAAAGTTAACCCTATTTTGGTACTATACTGGCGATTTCTGCAGAACGGTTAGTGATACAGATACAAATGTTTATACTTTTATTCTAAATGCAACAGTGAATCCAAAAATGCAGGGTGTTCCTTTTAAAAAACACAGGTTTGGGTTGGTTTGTCAATCACCCTTTGTATAGTGTATATACCTAAATATTTTAGAATGTGGGTCCAATGATCTTGTATTACCACACCAAAGTTGGTTTTGATATCTTTAATAGTTAAGGAACAATCTTCAGTCCACTATATATATATATATATATATATATATATATATATATATATATATATATATATATATATATAGTATATATATTTATATATATGTATATATATATATATATATATATATATATATATATATATTTCTACTAGGATTCCCGTTTTCGGATTGGTGCGGTTCATTGAATTGCTGTATGAACTAAGAATTACTTGTTAGTCAGAGGTTCTAAAATAATTGATTCTTTAATAAATGATAATTTTATGTAATGTTTATAAGTAATGAAATAATTTGGTATCTACATAATAATTTTTTAGTGAATGCAATAAGTGTAATTATAGGATCATTAATGCGCTTATCTGTTGCTAGTGAACGTCATGCGCAATTAATTATGCATTACATTAATGTTATAGTGAAATTTTATTTGCAATCTATGTTAGTTTCATTAAAACCTGTAAACTAATAGGTGCTAATTATATGTAATAGTAAACACTTACTTGCGTCGTTTGTATATTTTTCAATATGTTAATTGAATAAACATATTTATTTTAAAAGCTTGATATTTCATAACCGTCCCTGTTAATAAATGTAAAATTTTGAGAATCTCAGGCACTCGGAAGTAGTTGTAGTTTTGCGACCAAAATAAACTAATGTCGTCTCTTTCTGCCACATTGCGGTTATTAGTAGAATATTTTAATGCTTATTATGTGATTGAAGCGATTTATCTACCACCTTAAATCCTATGTTTCTGTTGTTTAGATGTACAACCACAATTTAAACAGGTATAAAAGGCAAAAGGTTTGCGTTTACTAATATAAAGCGCTAATCCGAAAACGGGAATCCTAGTTGAAAATATATATATATATATATATATATATATACAGGGTGATTGGTCGAAACCATTCATTAGAAGTATTAGGAGTTCCAGCCATGGCTGAATTCTGAAAGTTTGTATCTGGACTAAGTGATTCATATTCTATTTAAGGAAAATATTTTCATGATGACTACACTTCCGGTTATACCGGAAGTAGCCATCAACTTTGTTATTTTAAATTGAATCGTACCATTTTTATGGCATATTCGAATTGTACTCGCCATTTTAGTACAAATTTTATCAATGTTCCCTATACTTAAATTTAATAGCTTTTGAGATTTAAATTTTTTTTCGAAAATTATTGTTTGAACACTATGACATTTGACAATGCCTACTGGCGCCATTTTTAATACGAAGCAAGTAATATTGCCGTTATGGATAGGGGTATCCTTGAGCTTTACGCTGATACTTCCGGTACTGCCGAATTATCTACAGGGTGTTCAAAATGTGACTTCCATCTTTTGAAAATAAAAACCATCAAAACTTAACTTTTTCAAATACAATGCCCAATATTTTTTTCCTTTAACGGATGCAGAATAAAATTCTGCATTGATTTGTATTAGCATTCCCTATACCTATCTTCAACAGTTTTTCAGTGATTCAGGTATTTCTAAAATCTCGTCCGAAATTTAGAAAAATTAATTCGATTTCTCTACGGCCGAAGCCTACTACAGATGCAGGAACCAATTACTTTAATGTAGTTTATCAAAGCAAACAGAACTGTTAAATTTCGTCAACAAATAAAATGAGAATAAAAGTAATATGCAAATAATAACTATTAATATTATTGAAAGTAAGAAAAACAATTCAAAATTTTATAAATGTTCTATGTCGCCTCCATTTTGTTGAAGACAACCTAAAAGTCTTGACTGAACTTCTTTCGTGCAAGCTTTTTTGACGTGATGACGATTTAACTGGCGAAATGCCGTCGTTACTCTTAAGCCTAGGTCTTCTCTTGTGTGGACTGGAGTGGCGTATACTTGATTCTTGACTTCGCCCACACGTAGAAGTCGAGTGGAGTTAGATCGGAGATCGGGAGACCACCGCCATGGTCCGTTTCGACCGATCCACTGATCACCAAACATAGTGGTGAGCTCTTGATCAACGTCACGCGTTGAATGTGCAGGAGCTCCGTCCATTTGATACCAGCAGTATTGTAAAATATTAAGAGGCAGATTTTCTAAAAATTCAGAGACATCCGTTCTCAGAATCTCCAAATATTTTATACTCGTTAAATTTTCATCATAAATTTGAAAAGAGACACGACCATTTATTACAAGGCAAAACACGTTAAAGCTAAATTTGTTTTGAAAATTTGATTCTCGCTTGAAATGTGGGTTTTCCGACGCCCAGTAGTGCCAATTACGTCGATTAACAATTCCTTCTCTGGTAAATTTTGCTTCGTCCGTCCAAATTATTTTTCGTAAAAACAGCGGGTCTTCCTGAATTCTGATTAACATTTGCTCACAAAATTCCACTCGCTTGAAATTATCGCCTGGATGAAGTGCTTGAACCAAGGTAAACGAATAATCATGCATTTTATGCTTCTTTAAGATGTATTGTATGGAATAGTAAGACAGGCCCAAATCTTCTGCAGCAGATCGTATCGAGCCGCGGGGATAGTTATTAAAATATGCTGGGACATTAACTTCATTAGCTTCTTCGCCAGTAATAGGCTTTGATCGTGTTCTGGCAGCTTTCTCTGTTCCATACCGTAAAAAGTTTGACTCTATTCGCTTAAATTTGTGCTTGTTCATTGGTGTTAAATGAAGATATCGGTCATTAAACAAATGGCAAGTTCTGCTAATAATCTTATCACATTCTCCATGAATATAAAATAAGTTCAAAATATCCCTGTTTGAATACTTCCCATTTTCCATTTTGATAAATCGAACACAGAAACACAACAAAAGGTATTGACACTTCTAACAACAAACTTAGCTATGGTTTCCATGGCTATCCATGGAAAAATCAGGTAAATCGTTTTGAATTTCAGAAGAAATGAACAAATACCTCAATATGAGAAAAACTATCGAAGATAGGTATAGGGAATGCTAATACAAATCAATGCAGAATTTTGTTCTGCATCCGTTAAAGGAAGAAAATATTGGGCATTGCATTTGAAAAAGTTAAGTTTTTATGGTTTTTATTTTCAAAAGATGGAAGTCACATTTTGAACACCCTGTAGACAATTCGGCAGTACCGGAAGCATCAGCGTAAAGCTTAAGGATACCCCTATGCATAACGTCAATATTACTTGCTTCGTACTAAAAATGGCGCCAGTAGGCATTGTCAAATGTCATAGTGTTCAACCAATAATTTTCGAAAAAAAATTTAAATCTCAAAAACTATTAAATTTAAGTATAGGGAACATTGATAAAATTTTTTCTTAAATGGCGAGTACAATTCCAATATGCCATAAAAAGGGTACGATTCCATTTAAAATAACAAAGTCGATACCTACTTCCGGTATAACCGGAAGTGTAGTCATCATGAAAATATTTTCCTTAAATAGAATATGAATCACTTAGTCCCACTATAATTTTGAAAATTTGGTGACAGGGTAATGATGTTAGGGCTAACTCATCTAAAATATTTTCGCGTTCGTACCACTTCCGGTTATACAGGAAGATGGTACTTAGTCGCTTATTTTAAATGGAACACCCCGTATATTAATACATTTTTGGATTCTATGTCGAATTTTAAGGTAAGTTTGTTAAATAAACTAGATACGAAATTTCAGTCGTTTAAAAAAAAACCATTTTTCTAAAAAAATTGACAGATGCTATCTTAGTAATAACTAGTTAATTGTTCTGTTCCTGTCAAACAATTTGAGTAAAACTTTGAGGTGTTGTAGGCAAAGGTTTATTGCAACAGTCTGCAAAAAATGACATTTGTATTTTTCATAAAAATAAAATTATGAATGTCTAAACATGACTATCAAAAATGCAAGTTACTCAAAAAAATCAAATGGAAACCCCTATTTTTTATTACTCAGATCGATTTAGCGTCAAAAATTAAGGTAAGTTTGTTTAAAACTTTATTTGTCTAAACGTAGCAGTTTCATACTTATCAAAAAAGTCCCAATTTTAAAATTTGAGATAAAAATGAGCTACATACTTAAATCTAGTATTCCTTGTTCGTGGTCACCATGGAAACCAAATAATTGAGAATTGAAATAAAGAAAAATATTTGAAAAAGTTACTGCAAAAAATTATAAAAATTGATAATTTTGTGATTCAAAAGTCATTTTTGCTAAATTCGATATACAACATTAGAGTAAAAATTTAATACTTTATGAGTAAATCGAAAAAAAACTACTTTTTACTGCGGAGGTAATATATACCTATCAGCGCATCATTACGTCATAAAGATGCTTATTTATTTTGTTTTTCTTTTGTAGTCAATAATTTAATAAAATTGTTGACAGTTTGTGTTTTTCTTGATGAAATGGCTCGACTTGAATATTCTGATACAGATTATTTGAATTTAATTTTAATTCACGGAGAATGTCATAGAGTTGTAAAACGAACAGTAAGAACATTTATCGAACGCCATCCTGAGCGCCCCCGACCATCAGCAGATACAATAAGACGTGTGGTCAAAATTTGGAACAGTTTGGCATATTTAAACACTTTGCGCCTCGCAAAAAAACTGCTATTGATAACGAACAGAATGAAGTTATAACTTTAGGATATTTCCGTGCCTATCCTTGTAATTCCATAAACGACGCGAAAACAGATATTGGCTTAACACTAACAACTATCAGAAGAATTCTTAAGAAACATAAGTTTAGATCATACTGTTTACAATTAGTTCAACATTTGAAAGAAGCGTATTTCTTGAAACGTATCGAATTTTGTGAAACAATCTTGTTCAAAATACAAGAAATTCCTAATTTTTTGACTAATATGTTATAGACGGACGAATCTAAATTTACGAAAAATGACATTTAATCGCCGAAACTCGCATTACTGGAATAACGAAAATAGCAATCCAATTCGCGAATGCCATTTTCAGGAAATTTGGAATTGTAACGTATTTTGTGCTATTCGGAATAACGAAATCTTTGACGTGTATTTTTACAACGAAAATTTGAGAGGTTTAAAATAGTTGATTGTTGCGATTTATGATAACAAATTTAATTTCTAGGAGAAAATTATCTTGAGATATTAAACACTCGAATTCAACCCCGATTAAATCTAGAAATGGAAAATTTATGGTACCAGCAAGACAGCGCGCCCCCTCACAACACCAACGCTGTTTCCATGAAACTTTATGAAATTTTTGAAGATTGTTGGTTTGCCAATAATGGTCCCTTTCCATGGCCACCTAGGTCACCTGATCTTACGCCAATGGATTTTTATCTTTGGGGTCGAATTAAAAATATTGTTTATGCTGCACCACTAACGTCTAAAGAAGATTGCATTACAAGAGTGCAAAATGCCTTCAATTCTCTTTCTCCACAAGAAATTCAAAGGGCTAGAAATGAAGCCGTTATAAGACGGGTTCAACAATGTCTAACGGGCAGCATTTTGAACATTTATTGTAAATTAATTTACATTTGATCACGAGCAAGAAATACTAAATAAGCGACTTTATCATGTAAGAATGCACTGATAAGTATGCAGTTACTACCTCCGCAGTAAAAAGTAGTTTTTTTCGATTTACTCATAAAGTATTAAATTTTTACACTTATGTTGTATATCGAATTTGAAAAAAATGAAAATTTCTATTTGGCAAAAATGACCTTTGAATTACAATATTATCAATTTTTATAGTTTGTTGCAGTAACTTTTTCAAATATTTTTCTTTATTTCAATTCTCATTTATTTGGTTTCCACGGTGACCATGAACAAGGAATACTAGATTTAAGTATGTAGCTCATTTTTATCACAAATTTTAAAATTGGGACTTTTTTGATAATAAGTATGAAACTGTTACGTTTAGGCAAATAAAGTTTTAAACAAACTTACCTTAATTTTTGACGTTAAATCGATCTGTGTAATAAAAAATAGGGGTTTCCATTTGATTTTTTTGAGTAACTTGCATTTTTTGATAGTCAAGTTTAGACATTTATAATTTTATTTTTATGAAAAATACAAATATCATTTTTTGCAGACTGTTGCAATAAATATTTGCCTACAACACCTCAAAGTTTTCTTCAAATTGCTTGATAGGAACAATTAACGAGTTATTACTAAGACCGCAACTGTCAATTTTTTTAGAAAAATTGTTTTTTTTTTAAACGACTGAAATTTCGTATCTAGTTTATTTAACAAACTTACCTTAAAATTCGACATAGAATCCAAAAATGTATTAATATACGGGGTGTTCCATTTAAAATAAGCGACTAAGTACCGACTTCCGGTATAACCAGAAGTGGTACGAACGTGAAAATATTTTAGATGAGTTAGCCCTAACATCATTACCCTGTCACCAAATTTACAAAATTATAGTAAGTTTGGTTTAGCAGATACTCATAGGATCAGCCTACCAAAGGCGGACCCGGTATCATATATATATATATATATATATATATATATATATATATATATATATATATATATATATATATATATATATATTATATATATATATATATATATATATATATATATATATATATATATATTATATATATATATATATATATATATATATATATATGTTAATTTCAGGTTTCCGAAGAGTGCTGGATATGAAGTTAATGTTCTTCCGGGCTTGCTCGCGAGATTTTCCTCCATGGTTCAGTTCAATTCGAGTTACCAGGAGCAGAACACGAACACTTGAAAATGGCAGATGAGATTATGCCGAAACGTCGTCATTTCAACATCGGTTCTTTTAAGAACCATGGAGGAGAATCTACGAGACCAAGCCCGGAAGTCAATTCTATATATATATATATATATATATATATATATATATATATATATATATATATATAGTATTCAATAGTGCGTATTCGGTCGATAGCTCCTTAGCCATTAAACTTAGAAGATAAGTTTAAATACGAAAGTTGTCTATTTTTATAAGCTGCATAAACTAAAAATAGTTTGGTTTCTACAGGGTGTAATATAAAAGCACTACAATATAGAACTTTTGATTTTTAAATAGAACACCCTATATATTATTTTATTTTTCGATTCTGCTTATAATTTTACATTTGTTTTCGTTCATCTCTTGTTTTACGCTCTTTTGGTTAAATTGTTTAATTTTACGATGAATCGTTTAAAAACATCTCAAATATCTCTTAAAAAAATTGGTTTCATACAATATTTATTATAATTACAATTTATGTATTTCAGTTAATATTTTTTAGTTTCTTATGTATCCACAGCTTGTTTTGACCGACTAATGTTACTCTTCAGTGTTATCAACGAAAAAATTGAACAAACTTAAATATCTCCGAAGCTATTAGATATAGGTATAGAACATATTTAATAAAAATTAAAGTCGACTAATAGACAAGGCGTTAAAAGATATAGGCTGCGCTAATTAAAAAAAGGAAGATGTAGCATTTTCAAATTTACGTTGTTGAATTAATTTTTGTGATCACCCGTTTATTCAAAGACTTCATGCTTGCCAGTAACAAAATGGTGGTTACATTGAACATTTATTATAATTTTAAGTGTTTGTATTTCAGTTAATATGTTTTTTAGTTTCTTATGTATTCATAGCTTGCTTTGACCGACTAATGTTACTCTTCTTCAGTGTTATCAACGAAAAAAATTGAACAAACTTAAATATCTCCGAAACTCTTAGAGATAGGTATAGAACATGTTTAATAGAAATGAAAGCCGATTAATAGACGAAGACAAGGCATTAAAAAAATATATGGTGTGCCATTTAAAAAAATGAAGATATAGCATTTTCAAATTTATGTTATTGAATTAATTTTTGTGATCACCGTGTGTATTGAAATCCAATTTTGACAATAGATTAAAGTATGCTCATGTATGAATAAATTCTATACCTAAGATTATTTTTTTATCTTTAAAAATAACTAAGATATGCCTACTTGAAATACTACATAACAATGTCAGTTTTTAGTTAACTTTACAAGTATCTCAAAAACTGTAAGATTTAGCTTGTAAGTAATTCTTATAAAAAGGATGTAAAATTATAAGGAGAATCGAAAAATAAAATAATATATAGGACGTTCTATTTAAAAATCAAAAGTTCTGTATTGTACCGCTTTTATATTACACCCTGTAGAAACCAAACTATTTTTAGATTATGCAGCTTATAAAAATAGACAACTTTCGTATTTAGACTTATCTTCTAAGTTTAATGGCTAAGGAGCTATCGACCGAATACGCACTATTAGGACACCCTGTTTATGTATATATACACAATATATATATATATACATATATATATATATAGTATATATATATATATATATATATATATATATATATATATATATATATATATATATATATATATATATATATAAGATCGCGTTAGTTTATTTCAAGTACCTATAATTCTCAAATAAAAAGAAATTTACAGTTGTTTTGTAATTAGTGAATCGGCAAATCATTTATGTGTTTTGTGCTCATAATAGTACAATAAGGTTGCTTTGCATTTTGTACATGAAGTTTATATAAAGATATAATTAGTATAAATCTAAATTAAGTTTATATATAATCTACTAGCACTTTTATAGCAATATAAACTGTTAATTAATTTTCATAGTTTTGAACTAAATGTAAACAATAAGAACCACACTATAGCTAATGTCTAGACAATGGTATAAAAAACTATACTTAGATTCTCGCCTTTTTTTCCAAATGTAAAAATGGACGAAAGCCAATAATCAAAATTTATTTGTATAAATTTATTTTCATTTGGAGTACACCTCAAAACACACACAGAAAGACTATTAATCCAGGTGATCACCTCAATGAAAATCTGTAATTCGGAAATAAATTTGAATATGCAAATTAAAAAATTTGAGAGATGTCATATTTATTGAGGCAATGAGTTTATATGATACACCTTAAAACTATTACGCAGTGGCGCAAAGTATCTACAAATTACGGGTTTCGTAAATAAGTTTAAATGCGTTTCGTTGGTGGCCAAGTCTCTTGACTGTTATAAATCTTCACCGTCGCTTCGAATATTTTGGTTTAGTTGGGTAGTAGTAATTAACCCGACGTTATTTCTGGACTGTTTGAGTATTTAAGAATTTGTTTTTGATTAAAGATTTGTGGTTATCGGATATAATCTTCCCCGTAATAGAAAATTCTCAATTTGTTATAAAAGCTCTTTCTGGAAGTGGAAGTATCGATTTTTATTAGTATTCTAGCTTTACCTTAATTTTTCCTTCCTTACTTTAAAAGATTATTGCAATTTTTCTCGAAATTGAGAATTCTTGTAGTACTTGAATGCTTGAAATGCTAGTACATACTTCGTCAGAAAACATTTCCTATATTACGTGCCGTATTATCCCAAAGGTATTGATAGTTACTTTCCACGTAGTTGAAAGGTATCTTGGGGCTGTTTCCGTAACTACAAGTTAGAAAATCAAGCGACACCTACGGCTCTTGTGTATTTGATTTTACACCCAGACGTCAACATTGTCATATTTCATCCCATTGACACACCCATTCATATTCTTAAAGCACTCCAAAAATAAATCTAATTACTAATTACAAATTTTTCATTTTCTCACCGGAAAATTTGTTGAACCGGAGAAAAGACGTGTCTTATTTCGAGTTCCTGTCTTTTTTTGTTCAGGAAACGAGAATCAAACCAATTGAAGTTTTAGCGACTTTAACGCGAATTGCCTTTGCACCGGTTAGTCCTACCAATACGTTTACTTCTCTTCTATTCCTGAAAATCCCAAGGGTTCAACACTAAGTATAAAAAGCTAAAATAATTGTGTTCTAACATGAAACGTTGACTAATTCATTAATCCATACTGACGCAAATTCCTAACGCGAACGTGGTCAGACCGTATCTACTCTTTTATCCTAACTTAATTGAAGTTCTCAATTCACTCTTGTCATTCTGCTTGATCTCTTTAATCCTTACGCTCTAACTTTTAATGGCTAAAAATCAATTTAACTTTTTTTTAACATTACTATTGTAAGGACTACACTCATAAACGTTAAATAATAATTAATCTTACATTATTTTCCAACTCAGCATTCGCCTTATTAAACTCGAAAAGAATTTGCTGTAAATCATTTTCTACTTACGTTAATTTAGTAGAAAGATGGAATCTTGAATTAACGAGCACTAACATGCAAAACCGCCACTTTCAAATAAATTACTGACTTTTCGTATTCAACCTCTTGTACCAAAATAAAATTGGTGGTTACATTTACCGTAGTTTATCCAGACTCAAAATTTAATTAAGTGTAATTTAATTTTTTTTTTAATTACAGTTACACAGAAGTAGGAGTCGATTTAACTGGACGCTTTCCGACAATCGATATTAAAGCAGGTAGGTATTGACACCTTTTTTTTTATTTTACCTTTTTTATAAAGGAGATGTGTTAGTGCGAAGCCGATGTGAACTTTGAAACATTTTATGTAGCACGTGTTCCTGTGCTATCTATAATTTAATAGCATCTCTCATTATAGTCAAAGGTTGGTTACGTAGTACCTTTAATTCCCAGTCTAATATAATAGGCGTGATATGTCAAAGCGATATATATATATATATATATATATATATATATATATATATATATATATATATATATGACACATTCGTAAAATACTGCGTTTAGTTTTATAAAGACTAGGCTTATTACATTATTGCGTATTTACGCAACATAATATTTTACCGAGCGTAATTCCTGCTACGCTACTGATACTTGTAACGTTCCGTATAATGCCATTAGTAATGATAGAATAATCTTGACTATTTAAAGAATTATTTTTAAATTCAAAACTAATAAATGGTTAGGTACGGTACTAGAATAAAGACGTGTCAATACTCGCTACAAATTAAAATAATCGAATGTAAAACGTAGTAACAGACTATTTAATGTTACTTTGTAGTATTAAAACTTTGTCCGTGAATCAAAAATTTTTATGAATCTAAAACTAATGCAGATAATTGAAGAATTATTTACAGATAACGTATCTTCGAAAATTTTACTGCTAACTTCGTTGGTTTATTTTCTTGACAGAAGATTCTCTTGGGCTTAATTCTAGTTCACCCTATTATAAATTTGTTTGTCTTTCGTTCAAAAATAAGTATTAGCTAGACTAGTTGTATACTTGGAGAGTCAGAAATACAGTTCTAGGTTTAAAATCGCGCCTAAGTAGCAGGTAATTGATAGAATTAAAATTCTTTAATTTTGACGACCTATTTTGAGTTCGACCGTTGTCTCACATAGGCAATACTCTTTATACTTGTATCTGCAGAACCAAAGCTTAGCCATTCCACACCTTCACTGCTAACTATGTATAGGTTATTGATAGTATTATAGCAAAATCTCTTTTCTATTAAATATTCGATATTGGTTAGTACATTTACATTTATTTTTTGGCTCTACCATTACTGTTTCAGCTGAAGTATTGCAGTCACACTAACGAAGTCCATAGGGCCCCACAGTATCATTATGAATTGCGTCTAATTAGTTGTCAGGCTACTATAAATTCTGGTTACTATCAATTGCAGATGATTTCACTTTTATTATCCAGTCGTTTAATACTGCAAAATCAAGATGCTCACTGAAATTGTAAATTAATTATTTACTTGTACTAAATCTCTGTTAAGGTTTGTTAACGATTTAAATTAGTATATTATACACCGTTCAGGTGTTACCGATTACGTATATATATATATATATATATATATATATATATATACATACAGGGTGTGGCGCGAAGAGTTTCGATTAAAAGTAATGGCGGATACAGTTATGTTAAAAATCTGAAATTACTAAGCTGTAGGTTTTGGATAACGCTGACATAAAATTTGTGCGCAATGTGCTATATCAAAAATGGAGTATTTTCGAGATATTTCGTTTTTTTTTAATTTTGAAAAAATCCTAGTCCACATTGAATAACGATATCTCCATTAATAACGTAGCTAATGACGTGAAACTGTAACCAATAAACAACAAGCGCTTGCCCGTTAACTGCATGTATCCATCTCATTGATATTTCATACAGAGTGTTTTAAACTTAGCCGCCAACATGCACAATTTAAATCATTTATAAGTTGCTTACTTTAAATAGAACACCCTGTATTTTATTACATTTTCCGCTGTATTTTTTAAACCAATTAGTTTGGTATCAGTATTACCTATACCTAAATCCTACCACTTTTGAGATATTTCATTATCTTAGTTAAAACATAACAACACCTAATTATTTCAACATTAGTGAAGGGTAGGCCATGATTTCCATTATTTAAGGTGATATTTTTAATTTTTTCATAAGTTATTAATTCTGTAATGTAACCAATAGCCTGAAAGGATTATTAATTGTGGATATCATTAAAAACGTTGACTAGGTATTTTGTATTAATTTAATTAGATAACTTACAAACAAAAATAACTAAATGTAATATTAAACAAATAAAGTTTTATAATAAGTGTTCAAAATTAGCACCATCTACTTCTAAACATTTATGAATCCTTTTCATTAAGTTATGTCTTGTAATTCTGGAAATAGCATCATATCTTCCTTTGTCGTAACAGGTTTGGAAAATACCGGATTTTTAATGTAACCCCAAATACCAAAATCTAGAGGAGCCAAATCAGGAGAGCGAGCTGACCAACGAAACGAACCCTGATTGGCAATTCATATATCATCAGACATGCCGTAAAGACGCTGAGCAACAGGCCCAAAGTTATGAGGAGGTGCTCCATCTTGCTGATACCAAGCTGAAGCCGCCTCTCCATTTTTTACAGTATGTAACGCCGGTCGTATGGCTTCTTCTAAAGTGTGGCAATATAAACCATTCACAGAATTCTACCCTTCGAGGAAGATAACCTAATTGTAAGTGTTGCACCAAATGATATGAAAATGGTTTCCATTTGTGTTTTTTTAAATACGATGAATTGTTCTCGTCGACAAAGTAAGACCTCTCTCACAATCCCTAATGGAGGTATTTGGAGAGGCCGTAAAATAACCCAAAACATTAATTTCGTTTATACCACTGTCCACTAGTGGTTTATTTTTATTAATTTTTGTCTTAAATTGACCAAATTGACGGCAGCAATCTTCTTACAATATCACCAGTTACATTTGGTCGATTTGGATATCTTTCTGCAAAAACACGGCAAGAATTCTATTACACTCGCCGTAAATAATAATAAGATTTAAAAAATCATCATTAGTACATCCTACATTTGCCCTTATTTACTATGAAATACAAACTGGTAAAGAAAACTCAAAACAACATAAACAATTAACGTTCTATCAAATATTTGACAGCCATGGCCTACCCTTTACTAACGTTGAAATAATTAAGAGTTGTTATGTTTTAACTAAGATAATGAATTATCTCAAAAGTGGTTGGATTTAGGTATAGGGAATACCGCTACCAAACGAATTGGCTTAAAAAAATACAACGAGAAAGGAAGAAATGATGCAGAGAGTCTTACTTGCTTTTAACACCCGACCATATTTCCAGAATTACAAGACGTAACTTAATGAAAATTTTGAACACTTATTATAAAACTTTATTTGTTTAATATTACATTTAGTTATTTTTGTTTGTAAGTTATCTAATTAAATTAATACAAAATACCTAGTCAATGTTTTTAATGATATCCACAATTAATAATCCTTTCAGGCTATTGGTTACTTTTCAGAATTAATAACTAATGAAAAAATAACAAAATATAACCTTAAATAATGGAATTCATGGCCTACCCTTTACTAATGTTGAAATAATTCAGTGTTACCTTTTAACTAAGATAATAAAATATCCCAAAAGTGGCTGGATTTAGGTATAGGGAATACTGATACCAAACGAATTGGCTTAAAAAATACAGCCGAAAATATAATAAAATACAGGGTGTTCTATTTAAAGTGGGCAACTTATAAATGATTTGAATTGTGCATGTTGGCGGCTAAGTTTAAAACACCCTGTATGAAATATCAATGAGATGGATATATGGAGTTAACGGGCAAGCGCTTGTTGTTTATTGGTTACAATTTCACGTCATTAGCTTCATTATTAATGGAGATATCGTTATTCAATGTGGACTAGGATTTTTTCAAAATCTAAAAAAAAATCGAAATATCTCAAAAATACATCATTTTTGGTATAGGATATTGCGCACAAATTTTATCTAGAATTTTATGTAGAATTCGAAAATAAAATAAAAAATGTTAGGTTCCATTTAAAATAACAAAGTTGACGTCTACTTCCGGTATAACCGGAAGTGCCACATTCAGGACAATATTATATTTGAACTCAGCGTCATCCAAAACCTACAGCTTCGTAATTTCAGATTTTTAACATAACTGTATCCGCCATTACTTTTAATCAAAACTCTTCGCGCCACACCCTGTGTACATATATATATATATATATATATATATATATATATATATATATATATATATATATAATACTATATATATATATATATATATATATATATATATATATATATATATATATATATTGCTCCATTAACTTCTATAATTGACTGTTATGTTAACTACAGTAATAGGGCTTAAAGGAGTTCAAGGGACTGTCCTATTGTCAACTATGTGTCCTTCTTGTAAATCATTTTTGTTTTTAGTGTTTACAGTCACTTAACTCTGTGGGCATTATTGTTATTATTGTTATCATTATAATTATTATATATTATTATTATTATCATTGGTAGTACACATAATGAGTTACTACTCACGTTGATGGGTTGATTATATATTTATATAAATCTTTGTATATGTGTAATAGTATATAGTTTGCTCTGTAATTGGCTTTTGCTGTTGGGCAATAAAGGTTATTATTATTATTATTATTATATAATATATATATATATATATATATATATATATATATATATATATATACAGGTGTTTCTGAAATAGGGTTCCAATTTTTGCATGTAGAACTCATTAAAATAAGACAAAATGTTCATATAAATATGTCTAAAACGCACTTAAAAGTTACAGGCCCTTGAAAGGGTTCGAATGAAACTGATTTTATTCAATTATTTAACAAAATTACGATTAAACGAACATATTATTGATTCGAATCCTTTATAGTTTATATAATTCAATTACATTTAAAACGTTTTGCGAATACGAAACGTTTCTAATTGTTCCGAAGTAATACTAGTAATTTTTCAAATATGAAATTTTCAAGGCGTCATTTTCAGATGAAACGTTGCGATATCACTCCTAAAAATTTTGTAACGCCAAATTTTGAATTTTTAACAAATTCAAGTAAATTTTGGACAGTTTTACTCTAAAAAGCGTTTTCGAATACGAAGTTTCATGATTGCGTGAATAATAATTTTTATCAAATAATGATAATTTTCAAACTCATTTTACACAAACACCGTTGCCGATATCGACTTACGCAAAGACGACATTTTTACGTAAACTGTCCAAAATTTATGAATTTGTCAAAAAATTGCAAAAGGTCGTACAAAATTTTTAGGGACTAGATACCCTTTTCATCCTCCTGAAAAGAACGATATGATTCGAATAACGAAAATGGTCTAGTCATGCTACTCGGCGTGAAAAGTTATGTATGTTCCTTTATTTCGTCTCTTTATCTTTATCGTTTTGAAATAACTGGATAAAATCAGTTTAATTCGAACCCTTTCAAGGGCCTGTAACTTTTAAAGGTGCGTTTTAGCACATGTTTATAGGAACATTTTGTCTTATTTTAATGAGTTCTACATGATTAGAAATTCGGAACCCTATTTCAGAAACACCCTGAATAATATATATATATATATATATATATATATATATATATATATATATATACAAAACAACGGAGAATTATGACAGAATGTCCTCATTCTGCGAAGTTATCTGTTTTAAAGGAATCACTTCTTTATCCTGTCTTTGTTTCCTAATTCTATTACGTATCTTATTTCTAAATACAGAGATCAAAATACAAAACAAGACTAATAAAATAATTACAATAGTAGTTATGGATAAATGTATAACATGCACTAAAGGATTAATTTTTAAATCAGTATTTAACATTTAAGCTTCTTATTTTAAGGTTTTCAAGTTTTCTAAATGTTTTGGTTCTAGTTTTACAGTCAAGTCAGCTTTATAATTATTAATTTCTATAGGATTCTTGTAAGTAAAATTAACAAATGTGTTTTCCAAAGTTCATCTATTGTTAATTTGCAATTGCTTCCGGATGGTACGAAGGAATTAAAAATTACTTTAAAGTTATTAATTTCGTTGTGACATTCTTCAATTATTTCTAAATCTCGTTTAACTGATACTAAAATTTTTCCGTTGTCTAATTGAGCATGTAACTTATAATTGTTATTGACTACGACGTATACACAATCTTTGTTATAAGTTATGGAACACTTACTCGTTTCTGTTCTTTCAAAATACACAATTTGTTTTTCTATAGCTTTGCACTTTTCATTAATCCATAGTTCTTTTCTTACACCTTGAAGGTGATATTGGAACGGCGGTATTAGTACCTTGCTTTGCTGATCAGGTATGGGGTAAATTATTTTGTATTGGAATATTTAAGGATTGAGGATGGGTATATACAATATACATGTAATTGAATCTTCTGTTGACAAAATTTTAAACTTTGATAATTCCAGTATTTTAAAAATATGTATTTTATGTAATTCAGAAAACTCTGTCTTTTTATAAATTAATTTTAAATGGTCGATAATTTCAATTATTTCTATATCAGACATAATTTCAAGATTTGTTATTTCAGAAAAAGCTAAAGAAATTTCCAATAATTTGGAACTTAAATAATTATTGTATTGAATATTAACTGTGTGTCAAGAATACTGTTCACCTTGTTTAATTCATTAACAAATAAATCAGTGTTGTTCTGGATTGTTTCCAAGTCTTTGGAGTTCCTTTCAGTGATGTGATTAGCAAATGAAGTGTATTTGCTTGTTGAATAATTTTATCTTGATTTTTATATAGTGAATTGACATTTTTATTAATTTCAGTTAAATCGTTGTTGTCAGGGTTGCCAGTAATATATTTTATTACTGTACCCATAATATTAGCAAGACCACGTTTTCTTTTATGTTTAAGTTTAGATAATTGTTTTTCTATTAACTTACAATTTTCTTTTAACACATGGACTAATTTCTGGGTCATGACGTTTGAATTTGTGTCTAAAATTACTACCTTACTTAATATTTGATAATAACTTAATTCTAAATCTGTTGTATTAATATAGAAGTAAAACTTATGATAATGATCTACTAATTTGGCTAGGCCTCTGCCTTCGGTAATGTATCCATTTTTATTAAATTATTCTATTTGAAGGTCCTGGTTCTGGATTTCAGGCAAATCCGGCAAACAAAATTTCTTTTTAATATGTTTCATTTTTCTTGTGTGTATGTTCGCTAGTCTATTTGAACTTTCTCTGAGCCCTTTGATTTTATTTTTATTAACGGATGTTATATTTACTTTATCAAAGCACGGATCTGTTTTTCTGATTCTTTGCCGTACTGGTTCATTCACTTCAATGGTTGATTCTTTATCTCTCTTTCTCTTTTCTAGAGTCTTAGAACCCTTTTCTAATTGTTTGTCATATAAGTGTTCGTAGAAGGGTAACAATTCGGTTTTTCGCTTTTCGTTGTAGTTTTCGTACACAGTTTTGTTTAAATCAGTTTCATGTGGATTTAAGTTTTCCTATGGCCCGTACAGTAGAGTAAAAGGTGTATAACCTGTTGCAGAGTGTATAGAATGATTGTACATTAATACGGCCGCTATCATTGAATTTTGGGGACTTTCGTTTTTATTTTCAATCTTGATAATTCTTAGTTTTTCTAAAATGGTGGAGTGTACTCTTTCTATTGGAGAGTTACTGTTACTGCTATAGTTACTAGTGAAATGCAATTCGATTTTGAATAAAGCGCAATATTTTTGGAAGACCTTGTTCTTGAACTCCTTTCCCTCGTCGCAAACGATTTTCTTTGGGTAACCGTGGTGCGAAAAATAGTGTCTCAACTTATTTAACACTGTATGTGTCAATGTATCAATGTGTACTACATCGAAAGGTTTCCTTGCGAGTAAAGGTCCAGAAAATTGAGTTTTACTTAGATACTAACGTTACAAGTTTCGCATTCGTTAATTGCTTTGTTTATCGTGGTTTTTAAGTTAGGTCAGTAATATTTAGTTTTTAAGTGATTATATGTTTCTAGTACGCCATTGTGATTATTAGAATGATATTTATCTATTACTTCGAATTGTTCATTCGATTGTTCTATATCTTTTGTTAGAAGGTTGCTTTTAACAAATTTTATTTTGTTATTGAATAAATTCCTTGTTATTTAGAAAAATTTAGATTCTAATTCCTTATCTTTAAAGTATATTCCGTATAAGTTATAAGATAACATAGTTATGTTTTAAGAATGGACTATGATATTCTATTTCATATTGATCTCCTAGTTTTAAGATTACGCGATACATGAAATGATTTACTGGATTCTCAGAGATTGGTATTGAGAATATTGGATTTTCAGTAGATGTGTGTCGTGTGTTATTCGATTGATCATCTTATTGTCTGTTCAATGATTTTTCTAAATCATCGGACGAAGGGTTTTCGTCGTCATTTGGGATTATCCACATAAGGTCTAGTTCTGTATCGTTTGAGGTTTCCTTTGTATTTATTTCGATTCGCGATAACTCCTCGGCTACTAAATTTTCTTTGTCTTTCTTGTATTGTATTTTGTAATCAAACTCTTCGAGTCTCAATCTACATTTAATTAGTCTGGAATTTGGATCCTGAAGGGAAAATAACCAAACTATGATATGTTTCTATTATAAATTGTTTTTCGTAAATGTATGGCCTAAAATGTTTCGTGGTTTCTGCTATACTTAGCAATTGACGTTCGATAGTTGAATAATTTCGTTCAGCACTATTTAAAGTCCTCGAGTAAAATTCAATTGGTTTGTTATTTTGTGATAAAACTCCTATGGCTACATTGGATGCGTCGGTTGTAACATGAAAAGTATTTTCAAAGTCTGGATACGTTAATACTGGTGCATTGGTTAGTAATTCCTTGCATTGATTAAATGTTTGCAAATAATTTTGATCTGTGACGTCAATCTTTGAATTCTTTTTAAGACAATTGATAAATGGTTGTACAAGTTTGGCAAAATTTTTTATAAATCTTCTGTAATATCCTACAAGTCCAAGGAAAGCTCTTGTTTCTTTTACTGTTTTCGTAAGTGGGTATTCTTCTAAAGCTTTAATTTTTGCGGGGTTAGGTTTTATACCTTGTGGTGTAATTACGTGTCCTAGGAAGGCTACTTTTTTACACAAAAATCCCGACTATCTAGTTGAACTTTTAAATTATATTCTCTTAATTTTTCAAATATCTGTCTAATGTGTTCTGAGTGTTTATGAACTGATTTTGAGAAGATCACAATATCGTCCATGTATACAAAACAGAATTTATACAGGTATGGGCGTAACATATTGTCCATTACTCTTTGGAACGTACTCGGGGCGTTTTTAATTCCGAACGGCATTCGAACGTATTCGAAATGCCCATTGTTTACCGAGAAAGCAGTTTTTTCGATAGAATCGTGATCCATTTCTATCTAATGGAATCCTTGGGTAAGATATAAGGTAGAAAAGTACATGCATTTTCCTAGATTGTCCAATATTTCGTCAATTCTTGGGAGTGGATGTTTGTCTTCAACCGTTTTTTCAATGAGTTTCCTATGGTCTATAACAAGTCGCCATTTTTTTTCCGCTCGCATCTGATTTTTTCGGTACAATCCAAACTGGTGAACTATAAGGTGAAATGCTTGGTCTAATGATTCTGTTATCAAGCAGTTTTTTAATTTGATTTTGGATTTCATGTTTCAATTGATGTGGGTATCGGAATAATTTACAATAAACTGGTTCGTTATCATTTGTTCTAACGTTGTATTTTACAGCGTTGGTAAAAGTTAAGTCGCCATTTTCGTTATAAAAGGTGTCTTTATATTTCTTGCACAAAGGTATAATTTCTGGTTTTTTCTAGATTAAGATGACTAGTTCGAATGACATTTGGAATATCAATCTTAAAATTTTGAATTTTTGGATTTACTAAATCAACATTGGTAATAGGTTCTACTTTGTATTTTTGTTGAAAATTTATTTCTACTTCACGTTCTTCTTCAAAAGGAATAGTGCGAATGCCATTTTCTGCAACGGCAATTGATTCTGCAATAATGTAATTGTCTAATTTAATTTCTGGGATTATAACTTGTCCTCGATCGACATTTGCGGGAATTCTAATACTATTTTTAACACTTTGTTTCACTGGTTTAAAATTCTTCGCGTTTAGTTCCTTAAAAAACGGTATTTTAGAATTACCTATCTCTAATGTTTGATTATTATAATTAATCGTAGCTTTAAGTTTTTGGAAATCTTCACTTCCTATTAATGCGTCAGTATTTCGTGTGGATATTGACATCGGGGTTGGTTTTGACTCAGGTTTCTTCTTGCCAAATATTTGCGAATTTGTACGATAATTTGTGAACACTGGTCTCGTCTGGAAATTTATCAGACCACGCGGAAATTGATTTTGACCTAGATTACGGTTTGTCGATGGTTTTGTCGAACAAAATTTAGAAAATTGACCTGTTGTTTATAATTATCATGGTTTCTTAACTGAAGTAAACAATCTTCTAGTGATTCTACATTTTTATGAGATATGAAAGACCTATGTGGTTCTAATAAACCTGACATGTAGGTCAATAACGCCTTTTTTGTATAAGCACTAGTTTTATAACTTTTACTGTTTCATTTCATTTCAATTCTAACAACTGTTGCAATTTACTTTCAATTTTTTCATAATATTCATCGTAAGTTTCGTTTGTTAATTGAATATACGTTATTAAATCATTTTCTAGTAATGTTTCGTTTCTAGGATCGCCGAAACGATTTATTAATGTTTTCTTTACCTTATCCCAAGTTAAGCAATTTGGAATTACTAAAGTGTCCCTAGCAGCTACCAACTAATTTGGAGCAGCAAATTTCGAACCACAATTTATTTAATGCGCAGTTTTCGTGTTCTGGTGAAGTATTTCTATAATTAGCTATAAATTTTTCACACTATTGTATGAAATATGATAAGTTTCTACTTCTCCCTTCATATTGAGGAATCATTTCTTTAGCTTATTTCAGAATAATTTGCCATTATTATTTGATTATTAATTAATTGATTATCAGAATCGGGGTTACTTGAATGACTAGATATTCTTATAGGTGATCTATCGCGGAATTAAGTCATAAAAGATTCCAACACGTATATTGTAAAAAGAAAGAAAAAGAATGTTACTACTTACAAAACTAAGGTTGCTAATAGCATCTCAGGTATGCCTTGCAGTTGAGAAGTACCACAGCGGTTGAGGATTCTCGATGGATTGTGTTGCTATTGTTTTTGTTTCCTAGGCGTTGTCTACAGTTCAGGTCCGTTGAAGGGCAAAATACCTCGGTAGGCCAGATGGATATTCTTACCAAAATTTGCTTAGCACGATGATGAATAATGATGGTATACCCAATAAAGGTTTAAAAATCGCGGACACTACGTTATATTATATAGAGCTGTTTGGGTATCCTGTTCGCAGCACCAATTATGTTTTTATTGCAAATAAGGTTTATTTAAAAATAAATTACTACAATTAAAAACTCACTAACTATAAGTTAATATGAACTCTAATTATTGTTATCAATGCAGCGTCTTTTATGACAATCATTAATTTACTTAAGATAACTAACATCTCTAAGAATTGATAAATTACAATAATAACAAATATGAAAGTTTCCATGTGATAATATTTGATGAAGCAATTAATATTTGATGTTTGACTATTGTTTACAGAATAATATGTTATACTAGCTATTTATATAATGATATATATTATACAAAAATACGGACAATATAACTATATATATATATATATATATATATATATATATATATATATATATATATATATATATGGTTGTCCTCGTATTTTCGCAGCTGCTGTGTGTTACATTGTTCTTCCGGGCATTGATTCGCGTACTACTGTTAGCCCTCAGGTCTGTAATTGTCGGCTACTCCTTCGGGTGATTCGTACTGAATTGCTTTTTACTGGTGTTTGCTGTTCCTCGGGTGGGTATAGAAGGTTACGCAATCGACCTTTTTTCACCATGTCTGGGGGTGTATATGTGTGCGTGCGTGTGTGTGTGTATGTGTGTGTGGGTGGGTGCGAGCGAGTGAGCATGCTTGTGGGTGTGTGTGGATGTATGGTAGTATACACAATAACACCAGAAGGAAAATACCTACGTAATTAAAATTTTGTATTTAAACTTGTTTTCATGATTTTGGCAGGAATCCAGCAGCGATGAGGGGGGTCTATTAGGTACAGTTTTTGGTTTTTATTAAACATTTCTAAAATAGTTGCACATAAGAATACCTTAATATAGACCCTAAATATATCGATTAATTATGTTGTATGCAATTTTTTGATATGACGAGTAATTTAGCGGCAAAAAATTCCTAAGGTAGAATTTAAGTGTTAGTTAAAATTTTTTCCTTATTTGAATAATGTTTAATTTTATAAGAAAAGGTGTAGACGTATTATTTAAGGAAAATTTAATTTTACATAAATTTTATTTATAGAGATTTTTAATCTATAGCGATATAAATGAGAAAATTAAATAAATATGATTGAAAATGCTGAAGAGATATTATCGATATTTTTATAGAAGCGGACTTTGGAGTTTTTTTACGTTAACATGTATTTATGTCTATGGATGAATGCATGACATGAAGTTTTAAACGTCATTCTGACATAGATTATTGTTTTTTTTTTACAATGTTACCTGTTTTCGTTATGAATGTATAAAAAAGAGGTTGTCTAGTTACCCTAAAAAAATTTTTGTTTGGCATAGATTATTGTTTACATGCCTCTCCTTCCTTGTACTTATTTTTCTAATTGTCTGTGTGATATAAGATATGTCGCAATTTCTACAAGATATTCCAAATACACCTTGGTGTTCCAAATCGATGTGTTTTTTTTTTTATGTGGTTTGAATATAGTTTTAACTTGGAGCAAAATGCATTATGTGTGGTGGTCATCTGTACTTCCTTTTAATTAACTGAAGTGCTTCTTCAACTGGAACGTTGCTAAATAGTGAATCCAGCTTACTAACATCTGTTCTGGTTCAAACGTATGCTATGGTAATATACCTAAGAAATGCTGTGAGTTTTTTATGTATGACGTTGGCTCTGTCACATGCGGTTGTAACTGATTGGCTAAATATCTTGCAAGCTGTTGTAATGGAGGTTCTACAGAACTCACAATCGGACGACGAGGTACACCTTCCTTATGTACCTTAGGTAATCTGTAAAGTTTAGGGCATTTCGATGACTTTTCTCTTGGTATTAGTATTTCTTTGATTTCGTCTTCTATGGGTGATTCCATAATTTTCTTCCTTGTGATTTTCTCCAAGTATGTCACTAGATCGGTAGTAATAACTTGGTACGAAAGGATGTTTACTTTTTCTTCGTATTCCATTGTGTTCATTACTACTCTTGTTTCCCTTATCTGCAGGCACAATCGCGATTTCTTGTTTTTGGAATGTCGTGTGTTCTTCGGTGGATAGATTCTGTTTCGGTGGCTTCGATTTACTTAAAATCTGTGCCACTGCTTGGCGTATGATTTCTGCTGTCATGTTGTTCACTGTCGAGATGGCTGTTTTTACTCCACAAAACGATCGTCTCCTTTGGTATCTGTTTTGATGCGACATCAGCTCAGCATTGTTGAGTATGTGGATTGATATGTTTGCTACCACGCTTGTTGGTTTTATCTCGCACTTTGAATCGGCATTTGTTTGTTGCTTTTGAATAAGTTCTGCAACTTCTTTTGTTTTTCACTTGTCAGCATTTGGTTTGTTTCTGCTCGGTATTCTGCCAGCTAGTCGATGACTGTCCTTAACAATTGATGAATAGCGTTGCTAAGATACAAATGTAATTGCAGCAACTTCTTGTCGCTGGAATCCAATAATTTTCTGGTGTTGTGAATAGACTCCCGTAAATAGTATTAGAACAAAAACAGCAGCAGTCGACAGTTATAGGCCTGAGGATGAAAAATGTGACTTTACCGAAACTTTGTGTGAATAAACAGTCTCATTGAATCTAAGGATGGGTCGCGAATCAACACCCTCAAGAACAATGTACCTATATATATATATATATATATATATATATATATATATATATATATATATATATATATATATGTGTGTGTGTATATATATAAATTTTTGATTGGTCATTTCTATGTTTACATTCTACAATGAAATTATGCCGTTTATGTTAGTAAGTATAGTTAAGTGTAATTAAAAATTATTATTAATTTTATTAAATACATAAATAAAAAGTCTACCTCGAGTAGGATTTGAACCTACGACCTGTACTTTGTTAGAGTACCGCGCTAACCATCTGTGCCATCGAGATTCAAGCCCAAATCGATGCATATTTTGTCTTTATGTATGTAGAACTGATGTAAATTCTAAATATAATGAGATTACAATCAAATTACTTATATTAATGGAATATGAGCCTGCAATATCGCAAGGATTCACATACACCAAAGCAACTTGACTAATATTAATTTATTATGATAAAATAGCTAAGTGTAGTTTGCTTTTCATGCTTTAAATCGATACGGATAAATTGGCCCATTTAGTATCATTTCGCTTTAAACTTCACGTCTCGATAACATACTTTATGCTATTATTAAATGTCTTTAGTTATATATTGTGGCCACTGGATGTAAAAATTCTTGTGTATAATGAGTAAAGTTTATTACCAATTGTACTAGCTTTATGCATTATTTAGGGTCTCGTGGAAAAGATGATGTTTGTGTAAATTCTATATTTGATTTGGATGCGCACATAGTTCATGTTTGATTTTGTTTTCAGTATGAATTTCAAGTGCATCCTTAAGCTTTGTGCTAAAGAATTAATGTCCAGAGTATGCGTCGCAGATAGTTATATAAATAGTTATATAATTTATTTAAGCGACCTAAAAACCGTTGTAAGAGTTCTTGTGAAACTTCACTCGGTTTGTATCTATGTAAAAGTTAATACAATTTTGGTCTGTATGGCCATGTTTAGGGGACCAGCGCTGTCAATTTTTCAGGTGTACGTCTCAGGATCCTTTCTCCGCGCTTGTTCTCTGTTAAACTCAGTTCACTTCTGTTCTCGTCTGTTTAGGGTTGGGGTTTGCTCTATTCCACTTAACTTTGGCGTCGCTTTAAAATTTATGCGTTAAATTGTTTGATTGGACCCAACGACGTTTTATTGCAGTTGTCTTCTTCGCTTATTTCCATTTTTTAACTGTAATTTTTGTTCACTTTGTGTTGTTTGGTTTGAAGGCTATACAAGAGCAAATCAAATTGTGTCCTTTTAATTTTAATTGTTTTCCTAAGCCCACACCTTCGTGTACTTTCCATAAGGAGTGAGCTACTAGTTATCTTAAAAGAGGTCACGTCACACCTAGTTTGGGTATCGATACCTTTGTGCACAATTGTGTAACAATTTGTTAAATGCATTCAGATAAATTAGATTTATGTGTTATTGCACAACCCAATTTATGTTCATTTAACCATTGAAGGACAGAAATTTTGAGAAAATACGTTAAGCCTAATTCTAAAAGTAATATTCACTGTTTACTTATTAGTTATATATAATGGTAAATGAGCTGTATAATCGACGATGTTTTAATATCAATTCAATAGTTTATTATGTGAATAGGAACTGCTGTATTGTGAGTATTTTAGAACAAATTGGTTAATGATTTTACATATTTTAGACCTTTAATTAATGATATCGACATTTACAAATATGAAATTAATTGTTAATGTAGAGTTTGTTAACGAAATTGTAAGACTTTAATTACAAGCATTCTCTTATGGCTTAAACGTGTTGTAAATAAAATTAGAATAATTAGACAGGGTTAGAATATATACAAGGTTTTGTTTGTATAAAAGTAGAATTTGGTTATTTTGAATAGGTTTTGTTAAATTTAATAACGTTGTATATGGAAGGACACCAACCATATATATTTATGATTGTGTTTTTTCTAAATTGGAGTTTGAGTTTATTAAATTAACGTAATTTTTCTTGTGAAATTAATTATCAGAAGTCAAAATCGATAAAGTAAAATGGTTTGATGTAACAAAAACTACTTGTTTATGAATTTTATGTTATAATTTTGCGTAATCGTCAAGATGAAGAAATTACTTGAAAATTGAAAAATATTTATTAACGTAGTGCTTTTTAGTGCATTTAATGATGTAGTTTGGGCAATTATCTTATCTTATTAATTAAGTAGAGCAATTCAGTAACGTTATTAATTACCATAATATATTGGATGCGTTTTATTGTTGTCTTCTGCGTTCACGTTTATTCGTATAGTTAACACAACTGGAAAGACCTTCAATTGCAGTAAGTCTAACATACATTTTGATCTTGATTGTCGGATTATTTTTTACCGAATACTTGGGTTTTTTTCTTTTTAACCCTTAATTAGCGTATATTCAATATTGGTTTGGTTTTATTTAGTTACTACGCATTTTGGTAAGAGGAAACCTTTAAATAGGTTATATAAGAGTGATCAAAAAGTTTTAATGACTGCCTTTCACGGAATTATTTATTAGTACAGACAGCGCTGGTAGTATTTTTTAATCATTACATTGGACGGCTAGTTGGGATTGAGTTAGAGTTAATGAGTTTGTATAGGCAAATTTTAACCTACGAGAAATTTAGAGTGATTATTACAAGTTGTAACTTTGCAGTTAAGTTATTTATTTCTTGACTTGGCTTTATTTGTCCTTTGTGATCATTCAGGGTTATTAAGATCTATCTCAAGAACATGTTTACCGAAAATTTAGATAGAAGTGTCACCAGTAACTTTTATAAGTCGTTCTTGAGCCTTAGCCTTATTTATGGTAAGTATAAGGTTTTTGAAGTACTATTTCACCTACTTTACGTCTTGTAATGGACCTCGCCAATTTTCGTAGAATTCGGCCGGCGGCCCGCTTATTTTGTAAGCACATGCAGTGTCAAGTGCGAATTGATCGTGTAAGTTACTTAAAAATGACATAAAAAATTTTAAATCGTTCCCTGTCAAACAGCAAATGTCCAAACTAGAACTAAAGTCAAAGAGCATCACATGTACTTAAGTTCTACAACACTAATCTTTGAACAAGATCTACGTGTTCCTACATATCTTAAAAATCCAAAACGTTCACTTCTCCTTCTTAATATGGCACATCCTATAAGTTTCGATTAACATTTTATCGCAAACTTTCTTCAAAAAATCCCATCTACAAAAGCACAACCTCTATCTACAGATATATACTTCCAAATAAACCAACTGTTTATTGAGCTAGCAACATTGGCATCCAGATTCTGGTTGTCAGTCTGCATTTGCAATTTTTCCTTTGAAAAATTGTAGAAAATAACATCTAAGCAGCGAAGAATGTCTGCACAAGGTTTTGAACGACACAAGAAGTGTTTTAATATTCGCCGATTAGAACTTAAGATTGATATTATAAGCTATTTCGGACTAAGAAACGCTGTAGAAGTCATGGAGGATTACTATCGTCAAAAAGTCGTGAAAACGAACTTTAGATGGACAAAAAGATATATGTGCATACCACGTTAAACTAAGTGTGATTATGGTAATTCTTTATCCAGGGTTTATATAGATGCACAAATTGTCGATCAAATCCTGACATTTCTTTGAAATTGGGTCAGATTTTGTAATCTCAAGTAGGTTAACCGTATTTATTTATTTACCTATTTATAATGCACTGACTTATTTTAATATTGCTTTCAATATACTTTTAATCAATTTACTGATGTTTATTTGTTATTTTAAATTTTCCATTTCAAAATGTAAAGTTTAGAGATAGTTGTAAATAATCTTTTGTGGCAGCAACTTGTTTCAGAGATAAGGTTCATTTTATGCATATTAGTTTTAGGAACTGCTTTTGGTATTGTATAGTGAAAACTGATAAGTGTTTTTGAAGCAATTTTTTTAGGTAAGTGTTCAAAAATGACGAGGACGTTTTCACTCACTATTTAAGTAAGTTAAAAATGTCATCTAGGATATCTAAGTCTTATAAAAATTATTAAACTTTAATATACAATAAATTAGCAAAATTAGTCTGAAATTTATGTCTTATGCTTGGGATAGAACCAAATTATTAATGCGTCGGAGAAGGCGACAGGTATAAAAAATGTTTAGGGTGAGAACGAGATTGTAGTGATTTAACATCAACGCAGAACTGTTGATTTCTTTTACGTATGGACATTATGATGGGTCCGCATAAAAATTTAAAACTTTCAAACCGAAAATTCAATTTTTTTTGTCATCAATCATTAAAAATGAGGTGACGTAATCAACTAGTGATTGTTAAAAGTGAGTAAAGGTCATGTAACGAAATCTGACGAATGACTGAATAATGTTCCGTAAAGCATTCAATTTAAACGAGTGTATGTCTGTGCTGAATTTAATACTTTTTAAAAGGAACAAGAATAGACACAATATATTAACAAATATAAATTTAGCTGGATAAATGGTCGAAGCACTTATTTCACAGTTATTTGGATATGTATGGAAATTCAACAAAAATCGTTGAAATTGTGTTTAGCATAAGCAATAGTAAATAGTAAGCTAAAATTTTAATAGTTTATGTAACTGGAATTTAAATGTTGAACCTGTAATGCACTTTCTTTTTCCCATACATCAGTAAGCGAACACAGCTATATAAATTGATGATTAAAGATCAAAAACATTGGAACATATTTATACAGCACTTTGTTTTGGGAATATGTTACAACTGTGTGTAAAGTATGTGTATTGAAAAAAAGGTACTTACTATTGGATTGTATATTGTCAATTAAGTAAGACATTTTTATATTTATTAGATAATTTTGAAGCCAGTCAATGGTTACCTGCAGAGATTAAATTTAAGTTTCAAATGCATTATAAAAGTGAATTATTTGAGTGTCAGAACTTGACCATTGGATGATTATACACATAACTTTAAGAACTAGATGCAAGACTGTTAGGATTCATTTAAGATTTACAATGTTCATGTTGATAACATCATGTAAGTAAATTGTTAAGATTGTTGTTGCTTGTGATCATTCGATTTTATAAAAATAAGTTAAATACAAATATTACATGACAGTTTGAATAGACTCGCATGTTCCAACTTAGATTTGATTTGACATTGATTTGAGACTGATTAAGAATTCCAGCTATGTGTGAATTAATTGAGACGTTGATATTCTAATATAATTGGCAGTCAAAATTAAATTAAACATGTTTATTACTTTTGTAAATTCATTGTTTACTAGAGTGATGAGTAAGTAAGGTTAACAGCACAATTAGTCACTATCCTTAGGAAGAAAAAGAGTTTAGAACATTAGTTGTGAAAATAATTATTAATTACAAATTAATTCAGGTACTTTGATCAATTCAAATTTGAAGTAATATTATGATTTATAAGCCAGTGATAAAGTTAAAAAGTTAAACAGAACATTATATGAACCGATAGCTTGAGTAACCTTATAAAATTATTATATCAGAGGATTTTACAACAAAGGTTGGTTTTATTCACAGTTAGCATATTATTGAAAAATTTAATCTTTATACTAATATTAAATATTAATAACCATTAGCAGAGTTCACTAATGATTTTGTATTTAAACTGGTTTATATAAAGTGATATTGAAAAACTCCATTCACAATTTAAATTAAGTGCAGATATATTAATTTTTATGTTGTTCTTCAAAAAAATTCACCTAGGATGTAGATTATAATTACATTTTAATCATACATAAAAGATCTGGGTAAATAATAAGCTTTTTAACCTATTAAATACGTTATAAGTTTGCCCCCAAAGTGAAGATACTGTTTAAGTCTTAACTATTTCCTTTTCAACGATGGTTAAAAAGATAACCTTGCAGATTGTCACCGTATGTGGGCCCTGTGTGTCATTTTAATTTGTCTCGCAAAGTGTTGGCGTAAATTTGTTTGTTTCATTTCAATTTAGCACCCAACGTGTGGGACTCGTTTCATTACAGTACACTTTGATGTATTAAGCTTGGAAGATGGGGAAAAGTTGGTAGATAGTAATCAAGTTACATACAAAACTTAAATACAATCTTAAGACACTATGTTATTGTGTAATGGAGGAGTAACACTTTAATCCAGCAACTTGATGTGAAACTTTTTGAAATCTTACAAAATGTAGACCATTTGGCAATAAACTGTAATGAAATTTTATATTGTTACAAAAGGTGATTAAATTCTGATCGATGGATAGTATAAAAACAACTTGCGCCATAAAACTCGTAAGGTTTATAGCATACAATTAGATATAGTCTCATCCATATCATTTAATATGTAAACTAAGTGGTTTCTGATCTACTTTAATACTTTTGAGTTTTTGATAACATGTTGATGTCCTCACCAACAGTATTATTGATCTAAACATTTATGTGATCAAATAAATACATAATAATATCAACACTTTAAATGGGAAAAGATATATCCAGGCATATTAAGTATTAATGGAGAAAGTTACTGTAGCGATACGCAAATACAAATAAACTTGCTGTTCTTTTACTAAACCTACCTTCTAGTTTAATACTTTGTTTAGGTAAGAAAATTCTTTTGCTTAAGCATTGGGTCCAAACCTTTCAAATTAAACGAAATAATCACACAAAATGTAGATTTTTTAAATAGCAATCACAAATAGTGCTATTAGAATAAATTACAGGTGGTGATCGCGTCTACTTTAGTTGTCACGATCTTGCGACAAACCGAAATGTTTGTTTCTATACCTACGATAAGCTTCATCAAAGGTTGCTAAAATAAACCGTGTTTACCCGTACACATTACAGACATCTAGATATATTAGATGCAAAAGTCATTTATAAAAAAAAGATATAAATTCATAACTAAAAAGCTTTGAAAGCTTTTTACTTTGAAAGAGAAGAGTTGCATGTTTTTATAGGTAATAATTATATGTGCTTATTACTAGAGTTTTGGTTTAACAAACATATTCCTGCCCTTAGGACAATTCTCTTCTACTAGATGTTGACGAGATTTTCTGCGTTAGTTCAGATCTAAAGAAGGAAATGCTTTGCTTCCTCATCGTGTTAGCTACCAAACTACTTTAATGTTTGCAGGAAGCCAAGCTGGGATGAAACTATTAATAGAAGAATAATTATTTGTTTTGGTTTTGAAGTACGGAGAATCTCTATAATTATTATTTCATTATCCTTTTATATCCTTTTGTAATGATCCTAAAAATCATCCCAATTAATTTTCCTATTCTAGTAAAGAAATTCCTATCAAAACTTCTTTTCTATTTCCTTCCTCAACTGAATTTAGTATTTTTTAAAAATCAGTTTCCCACTCCTTTTCCCTCTCCTAGTATATCCCCTACAAATAACCGTCTTCACTTTCGCTAATTCTATTCTATTCCATCCATTAATTTCCACTTGATCTAGGGCTACCTATCCTGACCAGTGAAAACCAAACGCATTACCTGCCAGTTTATTATAACCTTCCTGTTATTAATTCCATTCTAACCTGCTTGACATATTTCCTGATCTCTAGATATCCTAGTTCCAGTTACCAAAGTATTTATCCAGAAACGTAAGTACCTACTTACACTTTCTCGGTGTTCGTACCTCGAGGAGTAGTAATTAGTTACCTAGTAAAGTGGTTCTACTACTTGTGGCTTAGGCCCCAAGAAGTAAAGCTACCTTGCGAAACCCCTTTTCCCTCAAACCTAACGTCTGAGAAACAATCTCAAATCTCTCCCTTCGTTGTACGTACCCCGAAGGATAGACAAGTATTGCCAATACCATTACTCTATTAATGGTGATTCCGACCCCAATTATAAAGTAATCCTATACTGCGACATATACCTATAATTTTCCCTTATATAACTGTGTGAACCTTCCCTTTTTCTGACATCCATTCGGAGCTACAATCACGAAGGGTGTATAGAAAACATTATTTCATTAATAAATTCAGATTCACAAAACCAAACTCCTACCGTTACCAGCGTACCATAAATCCTATCCCTGTAATTTCCCCTTATACAAGTGTGTAAACTTTATCCCGTTCTAACATCCATTCGGAGTTATAACCACGAAGGGTGTATAGAAAGCAGTATTTAATCAATAACTAATCCTGATGCACCAATATATAACATACTCCTTCACCAGCACATTATAAATATACCACTTACCCCTGTATAATTTCTCTTTTACACACCTTCTTGAATTTCTTTCCGAACTCCTGCTGCCTAGTGTCGAAACCGATTTTACTCCATCGCGCTGCCCTGTAATTTCAAAATAACACCACCAGAATAAAATTCACTATATTTTATTTCATCCAACTCCAGTATTCATTATTAAACCTAATTTAGTACACTCTACTTCCATTTCACATTATTTAACACGTTATATTAAACTGCTTCCATTTAATCTCAGGTGTAATTATTTTACACCAGCACAATTGCATAAATCATATTGTAGTACACTTATTTCATTTCATACCATTACGTTCATTTATCCTACCCGACATGATATCACCCCGTTCAATCTATTTTAGTAATATTCATTAACGTTAAAATTAATCTACATTCACAAAAATACAAACTTCCTAAAGTTACATTACCAACGCTATATAGGCCAAGGACACCATCCTAACTTGTTTAAATATACCAGATTTCCACGAAATCTCGAATATTTATATTCAATTGATTTAACCCATCTAAATCACAAAGATTTCAACTCCTGAATTTTCATTACTCATTATTTCAAAATTAGTAAAAGAACCATTCTTACCTTCAAAATCAATTTGTAGTTGTTGCTTTCAACATTCATAAGAAAACTACACTGACTACTTATCTTTACCTACATCATTAACACAACCGAAACTCATTATTGTTACTTTATTATCACACCTGGAAAAAAAAATAAAACCCCGTGGAAAATAACACATATTTAACAAGAATTTGTTATAGTTTACGACGAAACACGACCTTCTGCGAAGCCCGATCCCAAACATTAGATTGGTAACCAGAAGACAGTTTTATTTTAACTTTTATACGCCAGAATTCATGTTTTGTTTTTATATTATTTAAGAAAGGATTATATTTTAATTTGTCCTTAACTAATTACACTCATACAATATATTTTTATACATTCATTGTGTTAATTAGTTTTAACCATAAGCAACTCAACATACACTTCCTTTTATATTAACCCCCCATTTTGAGTAATTATGGAGTATAACATTACTATACACTTCAATGTTGAAAACAGAAGCTCCACTGAGAAAACTGAGCTAGCAAAACAGGGCAGTAATAAACATTTTATTGTGCACTCATTTAGTGTGTTACAAAGTGACGGCCAACGTTCGAGGCCTATAAAACGCCCATTAATTAATTCTCACTTTCAGAGGTCCAGACCAGTCGGACAGGTAGAAAACAACACCAGAACCGATTTATATTTCACACAGTGAAATAACAATAGCAAGGGATTTTCCAGCCCTAATTATTCTAATTACAGAAGGTTTATTTCTGGAACCAGCCAGGACTAACTGTAACATAAAAATTCTTTCCAGGAACTAGCTGGAAGCAGCTTTTAACCAATTAATATTTTCTTACAGTAATAATTCAAACTTTTAGTTCCAGAATTAAACTTGTACAAAGTAATTAAACATTATTATTAATTTTATTAAATAAACCAATAAAAAGTAGGATTTGAACCCACGACCTGTACTTTGTACAAAATAACCTTTTTTACAGAACTAATTAAAAGTTGTTTACAGCATCAAATTTGTGAATATAGTAACAGTTTCTTTGCAGAACTAACTTAAAAATTGAGTTGTATGTGCTTGACAATGAATTGTTTTCTTCGGGAAACTAACAATAAACAATCACTTTCAGCATAAAAATTGCAGTACTAAACAAAATTGTGAAGCCAAATATTTACCGCACACACATTTTAATCCAGCTATACCATTTTCACCAGATAAGTTCACCTTCAGCAACTCTACACATTTCAAATTTACCATAGGTATATTGAAACCTAAAACAAAACAAGAATGAGTACCTACTGGTACTCACTCTGGCTGATGTACTCACCAGCCTCCAAAGAGAAGGACCTACGAGTTAGATGGGTTTACACCCTCAAGAAGGAGAACCTTATTGAGGAAGCAGGCAAATATCGACTCGACACATCTGGTACAGCCAGAGAAAGTGCAGAAGATTACGCAACCACCTTGCTACCTCTAATGAGGAGACATGGAGGGATGACTACAAGTAGTCAGTTAGAGCGAATGTATGACAACCTGTGAACAGAGTACAAATATTGCATCCGACCAAGGGATTTCTCTACAGTACCTGAGGTGCTAGAAATGGCCAGGCACTTCGAGACGTTACCACCAAGAAGCCAGAATCCTGCACCTGTTATTCAATCCAGTCGAGTTCACCTCAGCGAACTGACTATTGCTTCGACATCCCATTCTGTCCCAACTCCAGCCACCTCCCGCGAAGAAAGGGACCGGTGGCTACAAAAGGTAAAGGAATTTACCCAACCACGACTAGCATCAACCATGGTACCTCCTCCCTCGGATGACAGATTAATCATCACCCTCCTTATCTTTGACAAACCCTTACAAGCCCTAGTCGACACAGGCGCATCCCCGACTTACCTCGGTGAGAAACTAAAGAATCTCCTTGTTCAGCCCTCGGTTTACCCCGAAACATTGGACAGCGAGACAGTTCACCTCGGAGACAAGTTTATAACACAATCACACGGTATTTACAGATTTCCTGCGCTCCTAGGTAAGAGCAATTATTTGCTTTTAGGACGATGCCTACCTAGCCTGTCCACCGATGTGGTCCTGAGAATGTACTTTCTGACACAGACGCAAGCCACCATCCGATTTCACAGAACACAGCTGGAGGTTGCACACGAAAATGTTCCACTACAGAGCGAATATTCAGCAAAACCAAGCTATTTCCCGGTGCCAATCCCTCCATGTGCAGGTAACTCCATCCTGTCTTCCCTCCAGGAGGCACGATCACCCTTTCCCACCATAAACAGCACCACCAGCCGGGAACCGGCTGTCTGGATACACCACGTGTCCTGAAAACAAACCAAACGAAGTTAGAAGGACCCACGCTCCACAAAACGAAAGGACCAGCATCCCGATGTCGCTGACAAGCCAGACAGAAAGAAACACCAGGACCAACATCCCGACACACCAGGCAGTTAGCCCGTCTGCAATCCCTAAGCCGACAGATCCAACTAGAATTTTCCTGCTTGCCAGACTCTTCGACTTCTGCCACTCCTCAGAAAAAGGAAGACGAGAGTAAGAAATCCCTTCACCAGTTTCCTGCACATCCTTCCGTTTCCACACACCATCTCGTCTTGTCCCCTCCCCCCCAAGGGTGTGAAGGGTTTTAAGTAAAAAACCAATCATCGAAGAGAGAAAATACATTTTTGTTATGATATGATACTATAAATCACCTGCAGCTTTTATCGTTTCAATTAATTTGGTTTTGTATTTAAGGAAACCCAATGAATGAAAGCGAATTTTTAAACTAATACGTTTATTTACTTGATTGATTTCTTTAATACATTTAAATTAATAACCTTTTCACAAGCGTATTTTGAAAACATAGAAATTGTTTAATATTTAATAAACTTGATTTAATTAAAGATCAATCGTACGAAATGAAGAAGGAATTTTTTTTATTATTCCCAGTTTAGAATTTAAATAAGTTTTTGAAATCTAAATTTGCTTTATAATGAGTTTTCAAGTTATTTCCGTCACAAAAATTTACTTTATCTCAACTCAAATTGTTTGTTTAAAATGTTTTAAAAGATATTGAAGTAAAGTGATTTAATATTAACTTCTTAATTTATTGTACGCTTTCTTTTTTATCAATACGAGGTGAGCAAGTAAGTAATAATGATCAATCATTATTACCGTTCTTGTTTTAGACACTTTCGTTTGTAAAGCGTCAATTCTGTCAAATGCACTTGTTAATTTCTTTCACCCTAAGGCCACAAGAATCCTATATCACTTTTCATTTTTTCCGTCTTTTATTGTTCCTTTGTAATAATTAAATTTTATCTGCCATTGTATTTGTTCTGAAAGTTCGGGTTAGTGAAAACATTGCAGACTCCGCAATGGATTTTATTAGCCATATCATATTATTTATTTCAGTTGCACATATAAAGCATATATTAATGCCATTACGTTCCTTGGTAATGCACTGTTCTTTTTAGTAATAATATCTCGTAACAATTTCAATCTTGTGACGTATACAGAATGTATGGCTTTCAACTAGCCATCGTTATTGTGTGGATTATTCCAAACACCAACAAAAAGCAACAAAGTTAAATTAATTAAAAATTCAAGCACCATCAGTTCCAAATTTGTCTGTAAAATTCTAGAAACGTGATATTTACTTAATCAAAGTAGACCTTAACTACAATTAATCTTGCTAACAAATCAAATTCCACAATTCTAGTCCGCAATCGGTAATTCTAATGATTCGTGTATTCTTAATTTAAAATTAGGTTATTAAATAGTACATCAAAATCAGACCCCTTAAAACTCTCTTAGTTTGTTAAATAGGTTAATTATATTAATTTAAAAATTATTATTAATTTTATTAAATACATAATTAAAAAGTTTACCTCGAGCAGAATTTGAACTTACGACCTGTACTTTGCTAGAGTACCACGCTAACCAACTGCGCCATCAAGGTTCAAGCCCCAATCGATGTAAATTTTGTCTTTATGTATGTAGAACTGATGTAAATTCTAAATATAATGAGATTACAGTCAAATTACTTATATTAATGGAATGTGAGCCTGCAATATCGCAAGGATTCACTCATACCAAAGCAACTTGACTAATATTAAATTATTATAAGTTTTTCTTATGAAGGAATAAGTTCAACGGTAAATATGTAATTAAAAATTATTATTAATTTTATTAAATACATAAATTTACATCGATTGGGACTTGACTAGCAAAGTACAGGTCGTAGGTTCAAATCCTACTCGAGGTAAACTTTTTATTTATGTATTTATAAAAATTAATAATAATTTTTAATTACATATTTACCTTTGAACTTATTCGGTCATAACAAAACTTATAATACATTAATTTAAAGTTTACTTAGATGTCAAACGTTTAACCATCTGCCTAAGTTCAACAAACTAATCAAAATTGTTACAGATCACTATATCAGATCACCATATTGCATAAATAACTTTTACGCGTGTAAGAGTATTGGTGTACAAATATATATTTTAAGTATATTTTTTCAAATCGTGCTACTCTTATTTTTGAGAAGCACTACAAGGTAAAGCTAATGAATTCATTCAACTTGGAACATGGAGTAATTTATTAAATTAATTCTTGTTCTTAAAATTCCAATGTTTCTAAAGTGCAACACCTATGGCAAAGAACCAATGTCAAATATGTACAGTTTATTAAATTTACAATGTTTAATTGGGGTTTCTATGTAACGTAAAGTATTTTTTTACAATCAAGGCGATGTCTTGGAATAAAGCATCTGTTTCTTTTACGTAAAACTGCCTTGGCGATATTAAAGTGAAAGAAATGTTTCGAATTACACTTTAGGTCTTATTTGTGTTGATAATTGTTTTATTTATATTAGTATTGGGTTTATGTGGAACGAAGACCGTTTGTGTTTATTGTGTTTGGTGCTGTTTAGGGCTAAGAGCTTTCCTGCAGCAGAAGTCAGCTGCTTGTCGTAACAGGCAACTAATCGAAGGAATGTGTAAGAAACAGTTTGTAAAGGTATTTTCCAAAGCCAGCAGGAGTGTGTTACCCATCATGTTCATATTGTAAATTTTTATTGATTGAGAACTTCATAGGAGGTTGTCATAATGTTAGTTTAGTTGTTTTGCTTTGCCTCACCTCACATTTCCTTTGCTAGAATTTTGATTTCATTTTTGGCCATTATAGTTGTGAGGTATTAAGTATTTACCCACTTACATATATTGGATTTAGGATAGTTAGATTATTTCTTCACTTAGGTTAGGTTAACATAGCAATTCTGATTATGATGCTGATTGAGGATGATCATATTTTACCGATCTTTGAATTTTTAATAATGACTCGAGTACTTAACCCTTCATTACTTATGCTGCCGGATTTGATGTTATATGTTTTGTTTTGGGTTGAATCTGTTTATTTATATTTTGATATTTTTATATGATATTGGAAACAGGAGCGGAAGTTCGAAAAATTTTAATTGTGTACCGCTTTTGTGGTTTCATGCGTTTTGTGAAAAACTGCCCCTATTGTACTGACAGACCATGCCAGGGTGGGTTACAACTCTCGGCTGTATAGTAATAGCGGTGTTACGACCAAGTAATGCTAGTGAAACTTACCCACCACACACTGTTAGTGGTGGCTCCCGAGCCGTTGTTTGGAGCAAAAGTTATGCAATATTAGTTGCAATGTTTCAAATAAATTCAGTACTTATGTCTTTCACTCAAAAGTGTAATGCACAGTGAATTGGTAAACATTATTCGTATATAAATATTAATCTTATTTTGTGTAAATGTGGTATGAACCAAATATTTAAGTTCAGAATAAGTTTATTGATGAACATTTAAAACTATTAAATATTTTTAAACGGTACGAATAAGTATTTACGTCAATAATAAAATTTAAATCCACTTCAGAAGATGTAAATCGTAACGAACCGTTACGGTTAAAATTTTGGTTTACGTTAGTTTGGAAGGTGCAAATAGAGACACCACTTGTCATAAAATTAATATGAAAATGGATAAAATTTATAATGAAATCAAACAATTTAAACAGCGTTTGAAAAGTCATGTTTTGCTTAATAAAAACTACATATTAATTTTACACTTAACTGTTGTGTACCATTTTAATTTTGCAAACAATGCTCAACGGCCACTACTTCTTGATAATATAATTGATTTTGATCGGTTAAAAAACCTAGTTTATTTGTATTAGGATATGTAAGTCTTATCAAAATTATTAAATAAAAAATTCACATTCGTTTCAACAAGTTACAAAGAAATTCCTATTATTAAAAATTATTTATTAATTTTATTAAATACATAAATAAAAAGTTTATCTCGAATAGGATTTGAATCTACGACCTGTACTTTGCGCGGTACTCTAGCAAAGTACAGGTGGTAGGTTCATATCCTGCTCGAGGTAAACTTTTTATTTATGTATTTAATAGAATTAATAATAATTTTTAATTACATATTTATCTTTGAACTTATTCGTTCATAACAAAACTTATAATAAATTCACATTAATTTACACATACAATGGAAACGTAAGAAAGTAAAATTTAAGCAGGATCATCTAAATTTAGAACCTTTTGGGTCATATGACATGATTATTTTGATATTATTGGAGATTGAATATATTACTAGTTTTTGGGGATAAGGTGTATAAAAGAATTTTAAGGGAGAATATGATATAGTATTCATCTCATATATACGAGAAACGGTCGACAATAAATATTACGCGGCCATTTTGAATATGTTAGTTTGAAATCCTATAAAATTTCAAACCCTAAAATTGAAAGTTTTTCGGGAACAATCCTTAAATATAAGGTGTTTAAGTCTATTAGTGATTGTATATTAGATTTAAAAGGACCTAAATGTCATATTAAAAGACCTGAGCAAATAATAAATATTGTGTAGGGCATCCAAATTCGACAAGTGAATGTTTAACAAAAAAGTGTGCTAAACTCATTGACCTTGAAGGGAACCAATGAATATAACAGTCTATAAGTGATTTATAAAATTGGTTATGTAAATGGTGAAACAATATGGTTCACAGTTATTTAAATATAACTGGTAGTTTCGAAGAATCGTTTAAATTGTAATTGAGCCTGGAACTCTAATAAATAAGAAGATATATATTAAACAGTATATGTAAATTCATAGTGAATTGGGAAAGTTTTCCAAATAAAATAGTAAATCTGAAGTATACTTAAATGTTCCGTTACACTTGCAAACGACCACAGTTGTATACAGTTCGTAACTAAAGACTTAGATTAATCAGTCAAAAATCATAGTTCAATGAGATTTGAACATTATTATGCAGCGCTTTGTTTTGGATATGTTATGACTGGGGTAGTAACGTGAGTGTGTTCAGGAAGAGAAACCTTACACTAGATTACTTTTATTAATAAAATAAGAGATTTTAAATTTCTTTATGTACTCTTTAGACACGACAATGGTCGCGTGCTGATATAATTAAAATTTTTAATGTTCATTATTAATATAACTTGATTGAGTAAATCTTCGTTGTGAGTGTCAGAGCTCGACCATTGAATTTAAATGTGTATAGTCTAATGAGCTAGATTTCAAGGCTATTAAGTTCGTAATAAAAAATTACAAATTTAAGTAATCAGAATTTACCCATTTATTCGATTATTCTATTTGGTACAAATTAAAGTGGATAGCACCATTATATTAAGTTGTAAAAAAGGCATACTGTAACTTACGTAATGGTGGTAAGAAATTCAGATATATTTAAATTGATTGTGACGTAAATATTCTAAGATTTGTTGCAGTTAATATGCAAGCAGTTAATATAAAATTTTCATTACTTCAAATATTTTATTTTTAAGTGTCAAAGGCTATAATTTAACACTGAAAATTGTCAATGTCTCTTAAGCAGGAAATCGTTTTGCACACTAGTTGTGTGTGAATTATTAATACAAATTGATTCAGTTACTTTGATTAACTCAAATTTGAATCAATATTTAAGAATATAAATACTAGTGTTTGACTTCTTTCAGTTATACTATCGGGAGTTGGGACGATACGATCAGCGGCTGTTGCTGCGTTGTTCTGCGGTGCCTTATAAGCAAAAGTGAATTCAGTGACCTCTATCGGATAAAATAAGTGGCACAGAAAATTAAATTTTGTTGTGTTATTTTATATTGTTGTTTAATATCAAACCCCATTAAATTTTATTGTTTGGTTAAGCAGACATTAAATATTTAGTGAGGGGATTTAAATACATCCGCTGTTGTATTTGGTGTATGGCCTAGCTTAAGTTGGAGGGAGGCATAAGCATAGTTCTTAAGGGCTCACCTTTTGTGATATAGGTATAATTATTCGCCATATTTTCTTTAATATATGTATTAAGTGTGTTTAGATAATCTAACTTTATTCTAAAAATTACCTTGTTGAAGTAATTTATTTCAGAGAATTCAACAAAATCGTGGTTGAAGAATGTACATAATCCTAATCATTTTTTGTTTTTAGCTATAGAAGTAATAATAAGAGGTTATCATTTAGTATTTAATTTATTCACATTTGGAGCAAACGACGATCTGAAATATCAATTAAAACGAGTCGCTCTTCAAAATTCTGTTTTTTTGCTGCATTGAGTTGTTTTACAGTGCACTCTCCTTAGTGATAGTAATTATAATATTGATAAGTAGATTAACTTACGTCTTCAATTAACAGGAACTTATGCACGTAGTGAAAATTCAACCGCATCTAGTATTAAAGAGTACTTGAATTCTTAGTATACAAAAAGATGAATAACTTATTTAATGCTTCCGGTGTACGGGCGGCCAAAGGAATTCGTCCGATCCAATGATGTGCAAAATAGTTATTTAAATGCTTCCGGACTCTAAGTGGATAATGTGGTGGTGCACCGTCGTGCATAAACCACATATCCTGTCTTACAATACGAAGAATTTCTTCAAGTAAACCGCCCGAATGAGTTCGCAAAAATTCTAAATAATTTTCTGCATTTAATCTTGTTGGAAGTTCAAACGGACCAATGAAATGATTGCCAATAATTCCACACCAGTTATTTATTGAAAATGCATGTTAAAAATGTGCTTCTTTGTATGTATGAGGATTATCAAAATCATAGTAATGTTATTTCTCCAATCAACAACTCCGAGACTAGTGGATCTTGATTGATTTTATTGCGCACCGATTGACAGAAATGTATTCTGCGTGGTAAGTCATTGGGCAATAAATTTCGTACAGGCGATAAGGATACAACTTTTCTGTACGTAAAATTCTTGAAATACTTGATTTACTTACACCAGTAGTTGCATGTAAGCGCCGAGAATTCAGGATTTTCTAAAATTCTAAATAAAATTTCATCTTCCTTATCAGCTGTAATTGTTTTAAGCCGGCCACCAGCATTCTTCGTATGAAAAGAACCACTTTCACCTAAATTTGCGTACAATCATTGTACAATTCGATTTGGATATAACTGTAAATATCGTCTAACTGATGCACATGAATTATAATTTACTTGTGCATAAACACAAATCATATCCCTTAGTTCAATATTTGTAAACTCTTTACCTCTAGGCATTTTTGATAAAAGCGATATTGACAATTCAATTTCAATTAGTAGCCATAGGCGACTTTCAAATATTGTTGTTTTTGAGGTGCCTTGCAATGATATGGGCTTCAATATCAAAATGGCAATATCTCGAAAATGCCTTAAAGTATGGGAGTCGAACAAGTACACCTTTTTTGTTTTAAAATAATGAAATTGTTATTATTTAGCATTAAAATGTACATAAATACAGGGAGTAAAAAAATATCGTGGATTTGTCCCACTCGTACTGTGTAACTAGCGCCATCTAGGAGTATCATAAAAATTATGACAGATTCATGTTTATCACCCTTAAAAAACTAAAGTGTACCAAATTTGAGTTCAATACATTCAGCTGTTTCCTGACTATTACGAATTTTCAAAAATAATATGGCAACTTTAACGCCCTATTGCTATTAACATTTTACTATCGCACGTTTTTGTTAAACGACCTATTTTGATCACCTCTTTCTACAGTTGCTGTATTGTCCAATAGTTACGGGACACCCTGTATATATATATATATATATATATATATATATATATATATATATATATATATATATATAATAAACACATATATTTAAATAAAAAAAAATTAGTAAGATGTATTATTTAATGGTACCACCAGCTAGTGGTAATTCAGCAAAGTAGCAGATGCCTTTAAGTAGATGATTTGAAACTAATCAGAACCCACGAACATCACGTAGATGGCACTAGTAGGTTTATTTACAACTTTTATAAAGTAAATGGTAAACACAGTAGATACAGAAAATTTAGACAAATTATTTTAGTGAAATAAGTAACGAGTAAACATTAAGTAACAATCCTTAAACATTCAATCCACAGATACATTGTTAGAACAGTACTTAAAGAAAATTGTAAAGTCGATACGAAAAGATCCGACATCGATTTTTGAACGTTATGTAGTTTAACTAAGGTTCCTTACTTGCCTGAATGGTTTGTTTCTCTATGAAGGTCTAGTGTTTCAAACGTGCTAGTTAAGTTTTCAGATATCGAGTTTCATTTCATTTTCTTATAATTCTTTTTCAATTAATTTAATCCATGTTCAGGCAGTTCTTCTTACAATTTTTATTTTTTCGTTACCATTCTTGCTTGTGATTGGATAGTGACTAACTGATGAGCAGGGTATTTACTTTTTTAACTAGCATTATTTAGGGTACTAGCCCCACTCCTGGTTCCCTATGTGGATTAGCTACAATTACAACGATGTTTTTGCTAGATCTACATCTCAATTTAATCTAGATCTGCACCTTAAATTGGTAATAACGACACTCTCTTTTATACAAGGCTTTACTAATTTTCGCCTAAGACATAGGTCTTTTAGTGGAGTTGCAATAAGTAGTATCTGGACAACACCTTAACTTAGTAATTTCTTAGTGGGGTTGTAGGGCAATACGCCACGCCTTAGCAGAAATATCAACTCTGCAAGGAAATGCTTTAGCACATACATGAGCCATTACTATGGACTTATATTAGTCTACATGCAATTAGTAGAGATATATTTATACCTCATTCAACAGTTTTAAACGTTAATTTAAACTTGAACATATGATTCATATTATACTTACACAAAAGGTTTGCAATTTATTTTTTCAACCCTTTTCAGTGGCGTAACTTCATTTTTAGATATAGGAATTTCTGTTATGAGATCCAAGTTTATGTACCAATAATGTTTACTAATTCAATGTATATTACACTAACTGAATAACAAACATAAACCATTCTTTTCAAATAAACTTAATTCCTAATGAAAATAAAATAATGTTTAATTCAAAATAACAAAAACAAAAAAAAATCTCGCCGATGGACTTCGGCACAACACTTTCTCGTGCAAGGAAACTAACTGTTGTCCGCAGCAATATAACAAGATATACTTAACCACAAAATAATTGTTTCCCTATTCATTCTGTATTTTGCAAATCACTGTATATTTTTTCATTTTTGGGATAGCATGTGAAATTAGCTTTAAAATACTTTATATTTGTTTTTGAAACTGGTATAAAATATTAAAAAAACTTAAAAATAATTTTTTTTTGGCAAAACCGGAAGTGCTAAAGATATTTCAATATAGCAGCTATATCCTTTTTTTCCAAGATTTTATTTTTATCAGAAGCATAATTACGGGGGATTGAAATTTTCAAAATTGAAAATGTATAACTCCGGTCCTGGATAAGTTAGAGAAATCTCATAAGCTCATTATATTTTCGTTATATGTGACTATAAAATACGCAAATTAAAAAATAATGCCCTAGCCGTTTTTGAGAAAATCAATTTTAAAAATAAGGGCAATTTTAACCCCGTAATTAAGGGCTACATTTTATGTTTTTCAAAAATATTTACAAACCGTTCGAAATCATGTACTTTTATTTACAAGTTGCGATTTTCAAATTGCAAGTAGTTTTTATGGTTTCTTAGTGACAGCGCAAGCGCCGAAATGTAGTAAAATCACCATATTGGCCGCCATTTTGAATTTAAAAATTTAAAAAATTTGTTCGTTCGGGGTTTAGGGTTACTAACTTTTCACCAAAGATAGACTTTCTGGCACTGGTTTTGGAAGTGTACCCCCAAAAAAAACCACCCCCATTAATCGATTTTTACGAAAAGCCAGTTTTATACATAATTTTCAAATAGAGAGGCCCATGTCAAATCTCATTCAAATCGATAAAATAGTCTCGGAGCCACAACCAGACACACAGACAGACATACACGATTTTTTTTGCGAGATCCATGTTTTTCCACTCAGTGTTACACGTCCAAACCGCACTAGGCGGGTTGCCAAGCCAGCTATGGTGGAAATGGGCGTGGTCGATATAAGGAGTAAAATTATTGAAAAGTAGTTTCAAACACCTTACATTTACCATAAATCTACAACTTACAAAGCTCAATCCGGGAAAAATTGTCTCTAGGCGCCACAGCAATCTTAAATTTTGCTAAAATAAGTAGTCTTATAGGCGGAATAGTAAATTAATCCTATCTGACTGTGGAAGAAAGGATTACAGACTACTCAGTAAAACCATTTACCATTCAAATTCAATCGCACAAATGAATTGATCCAAAAGCTTAAGAAAAATTCTAAAGTACACGAGTCGTCGTAAATTTATTGAACACGCTCTGTACAAATGAAAATTCCCAAATCGTAAGACGTTAATTTGAATACTTTTTAACTATACCTATAAATTTATATTTCTGTCATAAAATTTTGAATCAAATAAATATTCCCAATTTAGAAAATTCTAAATAAAATAAACGAAATCGGTTTAACAATGAATTTTTATTTCAAAAAAATGTTCGTAAATTGCTGAATAATTCAAACATAGAGCGGTCAGTGCTTCTATCATCAATAATATCGTTATATTTTATTACTACTTTATCTTCAAAATCGTATTTAAACATTGATTAATAGGTTTAAACTTTAATACTGTAATTTATGTTGAATAAAAAGAATAATAAGTACTTTTTTAGTAGTGTTCTGCATTAATATTTTAAAGCTAAAATGAAATTTTGTGATCGATCTGGCTCATTACGCAATTTCCAATCGATCCTTTAATTCAAAAATATGCAAAGACATTTCACATATTAGAAGGTGTAACCACAATTGACACAAATAAACGACAAAATAAATTAAACAGTGGGTATATATTGACAAATTCCGCATGTAAATATATACAACGCCGTGGTTGAAAAAAAACCACCAAACACATAAATACGTTAAGACTAAAATTGCCCAATTCCTAAAACTAAAAACAACAAATAACTAGAGTTCGATTATCTTTTTTTGTTTGAATGTACCGTAATTAATGTAACAACAACCAAAAAAATGTACTTAAAAGATAATCGTGCTTGTTTTGGTTCAATAAAATCTAAATCTAATTCTTACGTATTACATGAATTAATCCCTTTTCGGTACGGTAGTTGTAGTCCATATGATCTGCTTTCGTAATCCTGTATTTTTTCTAAAAATGACCTAAAACTAGGATTTTGCAATTTCTTTAATGGAATATTGGCTTTAACAAGTGCACTACACAATTCGAAATTAAATTCCTCTTGTGCATTTCTTTTGGCCGTTTCTTGAAACAACGACTGGCGCAAAGGTGTCTAACAAACTTTTGTTTTCTTAAATGTTTCTAATTTTCCTTTATGAAGAGAGGTTTCAATGTGCTGTGTAACTTGAGATTTCCTTTCGCATATGATCTAAGGAAAAATTAATTTTAAAAATAAGTATCTAATTGCGTTTAAAAACTGGTGAATTCAATAACCTACATCAATTAATAAGGGTTTAATTTCCGAAATCAATTAAAAATATGTAATGGTACTTACTATTTTTCCACAGGCTACGCAAAACACTTTTTCATCATCCAGACGTAGCTCGGATATATTTTTTATCCATACTTGAACTAAACTATTTTTAACTTTCGGCATCTTGAAGTTCACTTAACAAAACCGTACCATTCAGTTACCTCTTCGCCCAAAGAATGTTTAAAATTTTGCATTTTGTCCGTTACTCTCAAATTATTTTCAAGAAGGATTAACTAACTAAACACTTACCTTGAAAAAGTCCAAATAACTTTAACCCTTGATTAAGGGAATTCTCTCAATCAATGCTTTAACTATCTACTTAGATACCATTGGAATTTTCAAATACTACGAAATAGCGGCATTGAAACTTCATAATCCGGAAGTATTAACGGCAGGTAATAATCTTTCTTTAAACCTGTCTTATTCATATAAAAATACATTTCTTAGTTAGACACAATAACAAAATTTAAAATAAGTTAGAATAATGCATTTTAAAGCGAATTTTGAAGATATAGAAAAAATGCGAAATATATGTTAATTATGAATAAAAAGGCAAAATATGCATAAAATTGCAATATGTGCAGTATTTGGCGAAATATGCAAAATATGCAAAAATTAATTAATGTCAAATGATTGCATTTAGTGCAATTCGTCTAAAAACAAAACGATATTCTTCAACTATAAAAAATAAGCGATATGCATTTTGCATAAAATCCTCACTCTAATCATAAACCTACTCGTACGTCTACAACCATTTCTTTAGTCGAAATTCCTCCATACACAGCAGAAAAAAGACCAGTAGTTTTACCAGTGCCGTATCAATAAAAACTTACTCAAAGCATTATTTTTCAACCAAATTTAACTCTTTCGACACGAAAATCTTTCTACGGCATTCAAATATTCAATAACCAATGCCTCACTAAATTCCAGTGGCGTATCGATTACACCAACTTATATTACGCATACACACAAAAAAAATTCTTTTCATGCAAACTCACTTCAGCTACATTCAAAACACGTCACATACGTTGTCAAAATACTACACATATACGGTGCATCAAAATAACCTTACATCAGGGAACACGAAAACGTTGAAATCTGCGAAAAAAAATTTCTATTTTTTTTATTGCAATACCTTCTGTCAGTATACGTAGTGTACGAGAAAGTAAAAATTTGCAAGAGTAACGTGAAAGAGAAACGTGTTTGGTACGGCAATTAAGCAGTTAAAAAAGTGTGAGCAATTCACAAAAAAAATATTGTTTTTTGAACTCTGACTACAAATCACTTCCAAAAATTTATGAATAACGAATCACAAAACATAAATACACTTTCGTTCTTGTTACGTATTGTGCGAAAAACTGGAGACAACATTTTTCTAAAAAAAGAAGATATTAAGCTTAAACTAAAAGCATTCTGAAAATTCTTTTGCGGAAGTTGTGTAACTAATAAAGGAAACGACGAAAGCTTTTGTAGCGTCAGAACGATTACGTACATACAGGTACACGTATGCCATTGTTTCGGAAATGAGTTCTCTTATCGTCTTTGTTCTTACAGAAAAGTAGAACCTTAAGGAACAAAAGATCATTCTGTGCATGTATCGAATTTTATATTTATAAAGAAAATTTCTTTTTTTGTATATATGTTTGTTTTATCAATGGCGGACAGGTTCATCTATTGCATAGACCAATTTAAAAAAAGATGAGAATTGGTATCACGTTTCAAGATGTAATCTATGCCGTTGTGTTTAATACGTGCTTGTGTGCCTTTTAATTTAACATGCGTTTCCATTACCGAAATTCTGTGGAAGCTTGCCACAAATTATTACAATCCTCTTTCTGACACTGAAAAGCTCGGTGAAATATATTACGTACGCGTTAAAATAACCACAATGTGACGAAGAGACCGGTATGAATAAATAAAACGAGAGCATAACTTGTAAAATACATAAAATCTAGAAAAGCGCGTTTATCAAAATTCTATTCCAACCCAAATCCCCATTTACTCTAATTGATTTTGCTTTCTTTTAAAAAATGTCGCTTTGGAACGATTCATATTTAGCCATTTCCACTTTCTGCATTTATCAATCTGTTTCCGTTTACGTGCCGTATTTTCAAATTTACACAAATTGTGATGTTAACGCAAGATCAATGATCTTAATCGTAAGTTCTGTGCTTCTTTTTATGTTCGTGTTCTTTATATATGTTTTACACATTTGGATATAAAAGTAAAACTAAGTTATTGATTTACTGAGGGTAAAATGTGCAGGAAAACGTTCAATTTATAAAGGGCATATATATTCCCCATATGGAAAATATCTACATTTCTGACACTTCTCCTATGACAGCTTTACGATTTTTAGGGATACTGAATCGGCTTCATGATATAGATTTGATTTAGCATCACATATTACCTAGAATAAACTTTGCTCCTCTTTGCACTCACGTTAAATTATGTTGTATATTTTACATTAACCACAAACTTTTCACTTCAGCATTTCTAAGGGTTAAATTTGAGGGTGTTTTTTCTTGATAGATTTGGAGCAATTACGTAAAAGTAAGTGTCAACTGATATTAGAAATCCTGGATATCCACGTTTACGTGGGGAGAAACAAAAGGAAATGAAGGAAAAGTAATTATTTGGGATGTATCTACAGAGTCGTATATGTTATATGTTTACAGATTGTGAGATATGACCATGTTAGAAATAATGACTGCGCTTAAGTTTAGTTTATTATTTTATTTAGGACTAGCTACTATCCCGTCGCGCTTTGCTGCGTCTCAGAAGAAAGGAATATCAACCCCCCAGGGCCCTCAATATTAAAAGCTTTATAGGCCAGAAACCTTCGCGGGAATGTACTCGACAACTTTCCAAAGTTTCATGGCGATCGGATGAATGCATAAGGGACAAACAGGCAGACAGACATACATTCGTTTATACAGGGTGTATTTTAAAATCACCGACAAATGTAAACTGGAGATTCTATGATTCAAAATAAGACAAAAATGATCATAACGCTTTTCCGAAAATGTTTCCTAACCGAGATACAGGTTGATTAAAAAATACTTTTTTTAAGGTTTTTTTTAAGATTCCTCAAAAACTACAAAAGATATTACACTGAGATTTGGTACACCTAAATGTTCAATTAAATACAATTAATCAGGTGAGTTTGAGTCAGTTGACTCCATTCAGTGGCGTAGAATATTTTAAGTTAATCAGTTTAAGTAAAAAAAAATCTTTGTTCATAAAGTCGAGCAGCTGCACGAGCATTGCAATTAGTATTACCATAACATAAATGCATATCGACCAGTTCTCGTTTGGAATAATTAATTTCTTCACAGTAATTAGACACAACAATGAATTACAAAACACGCGTAAATGCAACTATTTTAGCAAACATAAGATACGTAACTGTCAAATGCAAAGCAATCTCTGATTTATTTAATTTGGTTATTACTGAATAATGTATCGTTTATGTTAATGCAAAATATTTCAAAAATGGGTGCCGAATCGAAAAAATACTAAGTATGATTTTATTTGCAGAATTAAATGTTGAATCTATCAAAAAAATATTTCTTCAAAAAAACCAGGGGCGTGCGTTTTTTTTTTACTTAAACTGATTAACTTAAAATATTCTACGCCACTGGATGGAGTGAGTTGACTCAAACTCACCTGATTAATTTTATTTAATTAGACATTATGTGTACCAAATCTCAGTGTAATATCTTTTGTAGTTTTTGAGGAATCTTAAAAAAACCTTAAAAAAGTATTTTTAATCAACCTGTATCTCGGTTAGGAAGCATTTTCGGAAAAGCGTTTATGACCATTTTTGTCTTATTTTGAATCATATAATCTCCAGTTTTCGTTTCCCGGTGATTTTAAAATACACCCTGTATATGCAGGGTGTTGCTCCGTAACTATTTTAGATAGAGAAAATCTTTAAATAAGAAAGTAGCTTCCTCTCACTAACCCAAAAATATACGGATACCAGTACCCAACTTAAATATTTCAAATTGAACGTCCTGTATATTTTTAAATATTCTTATTCTGTCATCAATTGCTTACATGGTATTGTTTGGTTTTTTCAATTAGGATCAGCCGTTACTGAGTTATTCAACTCTCTGCGAATAATATGACGTATTCAAACACAACGAATAAAATCTGCAGCAGCCACATTGTGGCAGATTAATCAAAAATACTTTGTCAAAAATTTATGAAGATCATCTACTGCCATCTGAACAATTAAAAGTTAAATTCCGTTGTACAGTGTGTTTGCTGCGGTAGTACAATAACTTAATATTTCGATTGTCCATATCTAAATAGAACGCCCTGTATTTTGTAAGTGATTCAGATAGAGAAATAAGTACTCTTTCGATTTTGTATTGGGTTTCCTGTACCTAAAGTTGACACTTTTTTAAATTATTGCAGTTTTAAGACTAACAGGACCATGTTATACGAATTGTAATGTTTTAGAGGACTGTGAAAGCAACTGCAAGAAACAAAAACAGTTATTTGGCATAGTAATTCGCAGTAAATTAGCATTTGTGTATTGTGCTGCATAAGTTCACTGTTTTGTGTATCAAAATGATTTTTTCTAGGGAAGAGTGTGTTGATATGATCTATGTATCTCAGAATCCAAGACAACCACCTGAATTTATCTTCGAAAGACTCAAAGGAGGTTTGAAACAACAGGCAGCGTTAATTATACAAAACGTATGCGTGCAAGACATGTAACCAATGAGGAAAACGCATTAATGGTTGTTGCGGCAGTTGTTGAAAATCTTCTCCAGTGCACTCGAAAAATTTCTCAACAAATTGTTGATGCGAGTCATACATCTGAACACCGTATTTAATTCCGTCCGTACCATATCCATAAACACCAGAAACTATTTCTGCAATATTTAGAAATTTTGTGAGTGGATTAACAATAAATTGAATGCCGAACCAGATTTTCTGAACTGTTTCCTTTTTACCGATGATGCGACTTTTAGTAACAGAAGCCTTCCTATTCAGCGAAATTTCCATCATCACGCTATCGATAAGTCCGAATTCCTAAAAGCAATTGATCATCAAATCAGTGGTCAATAAACGTGTAGGGTGAATTTGTCGGGACACAAGTTGTTGGTCCTCATTTTTTTGAGAACCATCTTAACAGTCAAATGTACCTCCACTTTCTTGAATTGGACGATTTAATGCAACATATCCCTGAAAATATTATCCCTAGATTGTGGTATCAACGTGATGGTGCACCTCCACATTTGACGCTGAATGCTTGAAATTTTTTAAATATTAGATTCCCTGGTCGCTAGATTGGACGAGATGCTTACTAGAACTGGTCTGCTAGGTCTTCAAACCTATCTGTATTAGATTTTTTCCTTTGGGGCTGTATAAAGGACACTGTATACCAAACTCCTTCAACTAGTAGCGAAGATATGAAAGAGAGAATTCGTGATGCTTTTCGCCATGCGACCCATGACATACTAATTGATGTTCAACGTTCATTTGCGGAACGAATTCAACTGTGCCTGCAACAGAATGGCGGTGTGATTGAACACTTACTCTAAATTGCTCTGGTATTTCTCCAATTAATTTCATTATGTAGGTGTTACAATTTTGTAATAAAAATAAGTCGTTGCTTTGTGTTGACGGTTTGATCAACTTTTTTTTTATGATAATCTTGCAATATACAGAAATGACGCTCTCGGAATATTTAAGATAGCCTTCTAAAATTACAATTCGCATAACACGGCCCTGTAATTATTAAAATTATAATAATTTAAAAAGTGTCAACTTTATATATAGGAAACTCAATATAAAACGAAAGAGAATTTATTTCTCTATTTGAAACAAAATACAGGGTGTTCCATTAAAAAAAATTGAGTTATGGCCAATCAAAGTTAATGCACCATGTACAAGTATTTAACTTTTTCGGATGACAGTAGATGATCTTGACAAACGTTTGACATTTAAGTTGGATACTGGTATCCCAAAGTGCAAAACCCTGTAAAATTGTAGATATTTTTAGGTTACGGAAAAAAGGCTAATACGCAACCTTCATACTTAAAAATGTTCTCTATCTAAAATAGTTAGGCAGTAACATAAGAGTTACGCACTAATTTTACACCCTGTATGTATACAGGATGAGGATTTAGTTCGTTTGATCTGTAGCGCCTTAGCTACTTATAAGAGAAGAATGTGTGTTATCCTAGGTTGTTGGTGAATGTACAGGGTGTTCCATATCTCCTGGAAAGCAACTAACTTTCTTATTACAAATGGAACACTCTATATATTTGTGAAATTAGGAAATACCGCAAAAGTTTAAGTCAAAAACATGTTTTGCACCCTATGATAAACCCTAAGGTATCGGAGATATTTAACATAATATGAGAAAAGTTACAGGTGCAAAGCTCTGGATGGAACCTTATAACTTTCTTTAGATGGTATCTGAATTTAATTTTTGGCATAGAGTAGTCTAACTTCTACAATTAAAATAGAATGGAAAATATTCTTTCCAGTAAACGGATTTAGAAGGATTTTGCTTAAAATTTGCATATAAAATTAGCCTTATACCTAAAAAATTAAAAACTGCTTTTAATTTAAAATGGACTATAACGTATTGCTAAATAACGAAAACAAATTTTCAATAATAACTTTAATAACATAATAACAATAAAAATCTCTTTTAAAAATTAGTTTCTCAAGTTGCAAAACTATATACGGTTTTGATAATCCTGTTCACTAAGTTTTTGTTTATATTCAGCATGATAGTCATGGAACTTGTCTTTACGTAATATTTTAACTACCGAAGTCTGAGAGATATCCAAGACAGCACTAACTTGTCTAGTACTAGTATTGGGATTTTCAACTACTGCATTAACTATATCAAATTGCATAGCTTCAACATTAATTTTCTCTTGCCGCGAAGAACATTAGCAGTAAGCTCAAAACGCTCTTTCAAAACATTTAACTTGACATTTTCTTCGCTCAGGATATCGCGCACCATATACTCTGCACGCCAATAAACAATTTCTACGGCATTCTCCTAATAAATAAGTCATATCAACTAATTCTTGAGTAGAATAATTCATATTAACGTTTTATACGAGGTAATATTTATGGGATAACAAGCACAGGTAGTAAAACATGCAGTTAAATACGATTGCCAAAATTACTGAAACACTGACAATTTTCGTTTTTGACAATTCCTTCTTCGTACCAATCAGACTACATGTGTTGTTCAAGATCCTTTATGAAAAATATCGATAATATCGATAATATCGATGAGATCGATAATATCGATAATATCGATAATATCGATAATATCGATAATATCGATAATATCGATAATATCGATATATCCGAGAAAACTGACAACATTTTGAACAATTATTATAAATCATCGCTATTGGTTAGCGTTAAATTATTTTTTTTTATTTTATTAGTTTTGTATTTTTAGAAATAATTTTAATAATTATAGTGTATTAGTTTCTGTAGCGTTTTTAAATTCGCAATACAATTGTTTTCCACTGTTTTTTTTTCTATTTATACGAGGCCATGTATTTAAAAGAATGTTCCAATAATCTTATACATTTTGAAAAATTGAAAATAATTCGGAAATGGTTATATTTAGGGATAGGGAATTGTATATCGAATTGATAAGGGTTAATATGTAGAAACCAAAAACGGAATAATATACAGGGCGTTCTATTTGAAAAAGTAAACTTTTAATAGTTGGAATAACGTCTGATTGGCACGTCAATTGTAAACACCCTGTATGCAATTATGACATTTTCTTTGCATTATAAGAAAGCTCTATCTGTGTACTTGTTCTGATATAAATTAGATAACTTTTGTTCTTCAACGGTTAAGGAGGTACATTTCCAAAGCTATCTCTGTAATATCAATTTTTTTTATAAAAATCGACATAACACAAAAACGGCTATATTTAGGGATAGGGAAATATGTTTCGAATTTGTTAAGAACAATGTGTAGAATTCAAAAAAGTAATAATATACAGGGTGTTCCATTTAATTTTTTTTTATTATAGTTTGGTCATCTTTAAATAAACAACCTGTGTACACGTGAATAATTTTAAAATATGCACACAACTAAACTATAACTGCATTCCAAATTTTATTAATCTAGCTTGTATAAAGCGGAAGATATAGAAGAAGGCGTTCTTGTTGCCGGACCTTATATATATATATATATATATATATATATATATATATATATATATATATACAGTGGGTTCAATACATACAATCGGACGCACTCAATAACTCTTTGTATTGCGTTTCACAAGAAAGTGTTTTAATAGTTTTTATTCATTTACAAATACTCTATTAAGTGCTTGGTTTAGATATTTTTAAGCTTCCGGTTTGACGGAAGCGCACATAATTTTTTTAAATTACACTGTATATATATTTTGCATTTTGCATTGCCTATTTTTTCTCAATACATACGTATAAAATTCTTATAGGGTTTTATAAAACAAAATTAGAGAAAAATGCCATCGAAAATTTTTCAATTTTATTATATGGTTAGAAAAACTAAACAAAATCAGTTATAATTAGCGTAGTTAAATTAACACATGCAGCTGTAATTTTATTCTTTAAGTCTATAACATTTAAAGGTGGATCGGCATACACCACTGTTTTTAAATGACCCCACAAGAAAAAGTCTAACGGTGTAAGATCCGGTGATCTCGCAGGCCATTCTACCGGGCCGTTAGTTCCTATCCATCGTTCATTGAACGGTTGGTTAAGATATTCTTTTACTATCAACGCGTTGTGAGCTGGAGCTCCATCTTGCTGGAAATACAGTTGATGTCGCAGAAGCAGAGGAAACTCATCGAACATTGTTGGTAGCACGTTATCTAAAAATTCAAGATACCTATTGGCGTTTAGATTACCATCATAGAAATAAGGCCCTAGTAATTGGTTTCCAATTAAACCGCACCAAACATTAGTAACCCATACGGTTTGATGGTTAGTTTCCATTGACCAATGAGGATTTTCGTCAGACCAATAACGATTGTTTTGTTTATTAATAACTCCATTATTTGTAAACTTGGATTCATCTGTCCATAAAATATGATCTAAAAATAATGGATTGTGATCACATTGCTCAACTATCCATGCAATCAAAGTTAATCTCCGATCGGAGTCTTGAGGCCGCAAGTGTTGAACCAAATCGACTTTATACGGCATCATTTTGAATTTCTTTAATGTCATGTGAATTGAGCCAACTGATACACCTACTTCGTGCGTTACATGTTTAATAGATGACCGTGGATTTACTCTAAAATAACCCAATATTTGTTCTTCAATATCTTCGGTCAAAACATTTCTTTGTTGTTCTAAATTCTGATAATTTACTCCTGGTAATGTTCACGTATTCTAAGCGATTGTTCAATTTTTCGTATGTAACTTTCGGAAGGATGGTATCTATTGGGATATTTTTGTGCGTATAATTCTATCGCTCGTCGAGAATTACCTTTACATTCACGGAAAATTAACAACAGGTCAACTTTTTCACTGTTATTCATTTTAAACAACTATTTCGATTGAAATCAAATTAAACATTTATCTGATTGTCAATTGCAATAAACGAAAAAAACAATTGCGATGCGATATTGTTGACGTACGCTGCCCACGGGTTTGTTTGATTCTTCTAATCGTATAATAAAATTGAAAAACTTTCGATGGCATTTTTCTCTAATTTTTTTTTATAAAACCCTATAAGAATTTTATACGTATGTGTTGAGGAAAAAATAAGCAATGAAAAAATGCAAAAATATATATACAGTGTGATTTAAAAAAATAAAATTATGTGCGCTTCCGGTCAAACCGGAAGCTTAAAAAATTATCTCAACTAAGCACTTAATAGAATATTTGTAAATGAATAAAAAACTATTTAAACACTTTCTTGTGAAACGCAATACAAAAATGTTATTGAGTGCGTCCGATTATATTGAATGCACTGTATATATATATATATATATATATATATATATATATATATATATATATATATATATATATATATATATATATATATATATATATATATATATATATATATATATATATATATATATATATATATATATATATATATATATACCGGTGTCTAGAATCTACCCACGTTCTATGGCTAAACATACAAAGCTATACATTTTTGAAATCAGAAAAAATAAGCCATCAAAATAGTTCATAACCACCTATAGTTGCCATTTAAAAAAATGTATGTTTGGAAAAATAATTACTAAAAATTATTTTATTCACATTTTCCTATTTTGCGTAAAAATGGCTATCAAAAGTCTCTCTTATAACTTTTTCGTATTTTGAATATTAAAAAAGATATAGTGGATTGAAAATTTGGACGATTTTTAGTTATTTTTAGATATCTTAGTAAGTTGGCAACAATGTTGAAATTTCTTATCGGTATTTGAATTATCATGTAATTCTGTCCAACTTTGCTAATTTAACCGACTCTGTATATCTTATAATAATAAAGATAGCCACAGGACGTGGGTAGATTCGAGACACTCTGTATATGGCAGTTGTTCCATGAGGTCCACCCTGACAGTTTTCTAAGCTTTATATGATTTAATATTCTACACCGTCTTTGAATAACTTAAAAAGATATCAGGTTCGGCATTTAATAATGGAAGGTGAATTAGTATCATAATTATACCGCGTAATTTGAGATAAAGAAAAAAGTAAAAACTAATTAATGCATAAAACTAGACTATCAAACATTTGGAGACTTCCAATCAAAGTTATCGTAAATCGTAATTAATAATACAACTAATGCAAGGGTAATTATTTTAAAGTAAAAGACGTGACGCTTACAGTTTTGTACAGAACAATTTTATAAATATTAGAAACATGACTAGCTACAATCTTAAATAGTCTACAGCGAGGTTTACTCCAATTTTAAGCTTCTTTATTATATTCTCTTTGATTACTTTATCTTCTTATGATGCTAAGGTTCTTACAAAGACAGAAGAAAAATTTATTTGTTGACTTTTGAATTTTCTCGGAAGACGCACTTTTTGTGTGTGAACAGAACAGAAAGTCTAGTGGATTTCAAAACCATTTAGCAAGGTACAAATTAATTAAAAGGAGCGGAAGCTAACATCGCGTGCTGCTACATTTCCCTTCGTTTTTTCTATGCTTTAAATAATAACAAACACAGATTGGGGTACGGCTTGGAGATTACAAAATGATGATTACGTAACCACAATGGGATAGTAAAACACTTTATTAACTCTAGCCACATCGGTAATAATGCAAATAAATAAAATTACAAAAACATCAAACGGGTAGAAAGGATAGCGTAAATCAAACCAACAACACAACTGAGCTTAACGAAAGATGGTACTAATTTATAATCAGACTAAAACAATGAAAACATTCAAGATCGTGTTTATTGCAGTACTTCAAATTTTCGAAAATAATCGCATCTTTTACATTAAAATAATCACCACGTCGTTAGCACTTTACGTCGTTTTATCATCTTGCTTGCAACTAAGGCAATTGATAGCATGCGTAGTTCAATATTACTAAAATTATCCAATTAAGCTATTATACCTGGAGGTACTTTTAGACAATGAAACTGCGGCAATTGCTGAAATCACTTCTATTACATCCGTTGTATGCTAATACTGAAAGCCAAATGTCATCTATCTATAATACAAATCCGACATGGCAGAGAATTATGCTTTTAACCCTTTCATTGTTAACTTTATATAATTAAACGACTGATTACTTAAATAGGGATGTGGAATATTAATCCGAAAAGGTTTTCAATACGTGTTAATTTCCTTTCAGCTTATAAATTAGAAAGCTTTTATGGGAAAAGCTTCAAGTGTTATTTGAAGGAATGTTTCTCATACAATAACAGTTTAACAGTACATTGCGTCTTAGAACGTTTCAACTAATATCACCATTCTCATAATAATATAAAATGTACTCACGTGAGCTAAAGGAGCAGGATAATGGGACATTAGATTATATTCAACAGATTTTATACCTAAATTATTATAACGTGAATTTAAATTGCTTGTACCGTATTGCAACATCTGATATACTCTGATTAAGGATTCAGTGCTTTTTTGTACCCTGTACAACCGATGATGTGAATTTAAGATTAATGCGCTGACTTTTGGTACGGAAAGTTATATATTGACTTTTAGTTTAAATTGTAGATGGAAATTTTTATAGAAAATAAAATTGAAATATGGAAGTTACGGAAAATGCAATAAGCGATTTAAGCGGTTCGGTGGTAAAATGCTGCTTCCAGAGAATTTCTAGTAATGCAAGGTGGAATGAAATTGTGCAAGGTATATGTTACGGTTGTGCTGTGCTGAAACCTGTTGTTGACACGGTTCATGTAACTCGGTTACATTTTCCTATAGCTTTATTGACCAAATAATAGTGATATGTATTATAGCTTTTAGAACGTAATTTTGGTAATATGCATGTTGAACGTGATCTGAAAGTTTAAAAACTGGTGATGTATTTCGTGTCCATGGAATATATTCTTACAGTACCCAATTAAATTAACAGCAATAATTAAAAACGCAGATCAATATGAAGATTGTCGTGTTTCTCAATGTCATATTTTGGCAACAGCAAATGGTGTAGCAAAACTCCAGAACCAAAAATTTTGTAAACTCAAGTTTGAAGCTTAATAAAAAAAAACCATTTAACAGATTTGAACGGGACTGGCATCGAATTAAAGCCTGTTTAATTCTGCGTAGTTTAATTGTAATAGAACATGTTTTAAATACATCTTAACAACAATTATTGCTCGCAAATACCAAAAAGGACCGATTTTTGGCATTTGTCGCAATTAAATTGCATGAAATTTTAGTATGTTACAAATTTTCGAAATTTGCTTTTTGTAAACTTTACATCGGTTTTAGTATTCTCCGGAACGGAAGGTCACACGAGCATTTCACACAAATATCTCAGGAGTAATATCAATAACACAATGATAGCAAGTTCAAAACCATAATTCCGTTACGTTTTTTAAAAACTATGTTTAATTGATTGGAGTTTTAATCGCCGCTCCTCGACTGCCGAGAACCGCATTGTGGCTGTCGCGCACCGATGAATTTATTTGAATATTACTCAACCACCGCACCGCTGCTGGCGAAATTGTATATATCTAATTTGATAATCATTCTTAGCAAAAAGTTGCTAATCATAATTAAAAAACTTGAAGCTAAAATTGGCGTATACAAGGGTTCACGTTTACAAGGCACCACGAATGACAATTCTTCATAGAGTATACATGTTTAATTAAAAACTTTAAATACAGAAGTTGTAAGATATGTTCTGGTGCATATTCCAAAAATATTTTTAATTATACAGGGTAGATGATAAAAGCTTAGAAGTAACTTTAATCATCATTATTTATTGTCAGTTGATAATTTGTGTGATGCATTAGTGTATTTTATAGCAAATTGATTTAAAACTTGAATTAAAATTGTAAATAATGAATTTTTCGCAAGCCGAGATGGTTGATATGATTTTTGTTTTGGGAGCTAGTCATAAGAATACGCTCTTGGCAAGAAGACTGTATTAACAACGGTTTCCAGAGAGACGGCAACCTGAAAGAAGGGCATTTGGAAAGCTGTTGGAGCGTTTTGAAAGAACTGGCAATGTGTTATATGAAAAAAATACTAGGGAAAAACATGCACAGACTAAGGAAAATCAATTAAATGTACTATTAACAGTTACCGAAAATCCATATATTGGACAACGACCCATTTCTCAGCAGGTTGGTGTTGAACGACGTACGGTACAGCGGATATTGAAGTCCCAAAAATGCACCCCTATCACATTCAACTACTTCAAGAGTTGGTTCCTGAAGATTATCAAAGACGACTGAAATTTTGTCAATGGGCTCAAAACAAAATAAACCAGCAAAGAAATTTTGTTCATTTGATTTTATTTACAGATGAGGCCACATTTCACAGAAACGGAAGTGTAAACAGACACAATTTTCATTACTATTCTACCGAAAATCCACATTTTGTAAGATATACTTCTCAAACTAGATGGTGTTTAAATGTTTGGGGAGGTGTTGTCGGTAATCATGTAATTGGACCATATTTCTTTGATCAACGAGTAACAGGGGAAGTATACTTAGTCTTTCTGCAAAACCATCCACATAATTTGTTGCGTCAAGTGCCACAGGATACGCAACAAGAAATGTGGTTTCTTCATGATGGGGCCCCAGTACATCATACAGGTCCGATAATAACTTTTTTAAATGCTAGATATCCAGAATGTTGGATTGGGAGGGGAGGGCCTATTGCTTGGCCTGCTAGATCCCCAGATTTTACTAAAATCGACTTTAGCATATGGGGGTACGTCAAAGAGCAGGTTTATAAAATACCGTCTACAACAAAGGAAGACATGAAGATTAGGATTAGAAACTGTTTTCAAAACATTAGTGTATATAGTGTATATAGAAATTTAAGCAGCGAATTTGAGAGACGTATTGCATTGTGTATTCTAGAAAGAGGCGGACATTTCGAACAACTTATTAAGTAGTACGTATTTGACGTGTTTCTAGTACTTTTATCTGTATAATTAGTTACAGGTTTAGTTACATTAGAGGTGTTAAGTTTATGATTAGGAATTTGTTGAATCAAAAAAATATTGTCTTTACTTTAAGTTCTTTTAATAAAATAATTATTTATATGGGGTTCAATAAATTGTAATATTTCGATCTGAAGTGCTCGATTTTTTTTTTCGCCGCGCTCCACCGTCACGGCCAACTAACAACAAAGCTTGAAAGCCGTATAGCCTTTTCACAATAAAAAAATGTTGAATTGTCATTATTTCAAAAACTACAATTTTTTGGAGTGCACACTCTTATACAAAGTCACCCTTATTTTTAATCCTAAATAAGATAGAATTAAAAAAATAAGGGGTTTCCATTTAAAAAAAATGACTTTATAGGTTTTTTTAAATCTACTTTTCGTTGTCCATTTTTGATCACCCTGTATGAATGTATTACAAAAATATCAATACAGCCCATTAGAGTAGGTCCCCATTTCCAAGGAAACCAACCATAACTAATTGATAAAGGCTTCGTTTAGAAAAGATTTCCACCTCTGTTTTGGCCTGCAAACGTCATTTTGACAAAAATTTGAAATTTGTCAAAACGGTTAGACTTAGGTATAGGACATTATACATAAAATGTGTCTAAAATTGTATGTAGAATCTAAATATGCAATAATATATAGGGTTTTCTATTTAAAAAATTTAATTACTTCTAAGCTTTTATGATCTACCCTGTATAATTAAAAATATTTTTGGAATATGCACCAGAACATATCTTACAACTTCTGTATTTAATTTTTTGTATCTCTTTAAATAAAGGAGATATGGGACTTTGTCACACTAATGCGCCACCCTGTATATATATATATATATATATATATATATATATATATATATATATATATATATTGTGATAGGTTTATTAAATTGGCTTAAATTTTGGCTTAAATGAATATTTATTTATATCAGGGGATATGGTTCAATTGAGAATTTTTTTTTAATTATAGATATATTAATGTGTTTTCTTGAAATCATAAAATTTTTATTACACACATGTAAATATTCATATTAATAATTAAATTATAATTTGTAATTAATCGTTTCAATGTGAAACAGACTTCGTTGGAATTTGGACAAATTATGCATGCGTTGCGTCGTAGCTAACTTAAATAAATGCAGCCTGTCAAAAATTTCACAAAATCTAAAATTAGTGAGTATAACTTTGATTTTCTTCAAAGTAAAATTATGATTTTTATAATTACACCTATTCATTGACTTTTCAGATATTGATACATGTTGTCGCACAAACATTTGTACACAATCAAACAAAAAACGTAAATACAGGACATCAAAAGAATAATCAATGCAATAGTTGGGTTATGATAGAAAAATTTAACTCACATGTGTTGTTGCAATTTCCAAAGAATGACCACATTAGGCTTATTCCATATTAACATTGGACGTAGACTTCTTTCCATGTATCGATAATACTGCCTTGCTGTTGAAAATGGTGCTGCTTAATTTCCATAACTTCATCCAAATCCATTAACTTGTGATAAATCCTCCTCGTGTTAAATACGATGCACTTATGTACTATGCTCATATACTTTCGGACAAGTACTTTTATTTTTAATTGTATATTTAAATATTGATTTAAATATTTAATAATTTTTCGAGTTTAACTTGTATTTTATTCTTATATAAAATTTTATATTTATTTGCACTTTTATTTTAGATGCCGAAAAAAATTTTTTTCCGTTCAAACTCAATACACCCGCACTCAAAACACGTAATACACGTCATTATAACATCTTACATACATGGTGCGTCAACGCAACCTTACACCTGTTGTAACTAGGCTTGCAGTGGTATGGGTGCACTGTCACAGTTGACTTGTATTTCATCCCTTCTCGTGGGAACTGCATGTCTGTTTCTTTAAATACTATAGAGAACCCATCCTCAAAAATGGACGCTGTGGCAACCAGCGGAAAAAAGATGCTGACCGAGCGAGAGAAGTATTTCCCCCGTTTAAAGGTATAGGTATCAGTGAGAAGGAGGACTCTGTGCCCCGGTTTCTGGTCCTACGAAGGAAGGCGACTTCGCTACCGTAAGTCTCTTCCTAATAAGCAAAGCGGTATATGGTTTAGTACGTCAAGTTAAAGAAATAAAGAAAATAATGGGAGACTTGTTAGTTGAAACTTTCAAGCAAGCAGTCAAAGCAGCTCATTAAATGTCAACGTTTAGGAGAGTATGAAATGGAGGTTGTCCGCATGGGGCCCTGAATACATCCAGGGGTGTTGTGTTTTGTAGGGATTTATTGAACTGTTCGCTTGACGAAATAAAAGATAATCTGAAAAGTCAAGCCGTGATTGATGTTAGAAGGATAAGGACAAGGCGTGATGGTCAATTTGTTGACACAGCAAATCCTGTGCTTACTTTTATTGTCCCGAAGTTACCCAGAACGGTTCAAGCTGCTTACAGGTGCGTCCTTACATCCCAAACCCTACGAGATGTTTCAATTGCCAGAGGTTTGGATATTCATCGGGTAACTGTAAACACGATAGAAGATCTGTATGTGAGAAGGACTCACACGAGGGTACCGCGTGCAAAGAGCCTATTGTTTGTCCTAATTACGAAGGGCCGCATGAATCAATATCAAAAACTTGCCCAGTGCTTCAAAAGGAGATGAAAATCCAAGAGGTCAAGGTGATACACAAGCTATCTTACTTGGACGCAAGAAAGAAAGTAGATACGTTAGTAACTCCAGGTAATAGCTTTGCTCGTGTAGCTTCAGTACCGCCATCCGTACTCATTCAGTCTGTTGGCCCTGAAATCAGAAATATTATAAAAGAGGAGATGCAAGCCATGATTAATCTAATTACCCAAAAAGAGATTTGAAGCATATCCTCGACCTGGTATACCGCTATCTAAACCTGTCGTAAAGAGTTTCAATCCTTTTTCTGAGCCAACTGCATCCTATGAGGTAGAAAATATGGACATGGAGACTAGGGCGCCAAGCGAAGAACATCTATCGCTAGGTCTCGATCCAGAGACTACAGTGTTACGTCTGTGGACGAGCAGAGAGTGGCCGAGGCTAAACTTGAAAAGAAGAAGAAGGGCTGGCCGAAAGGCAAGCCCAGAATTCCTTCTACTTCTGAGGGGGGTCCTAAGGGGGCATGTACAAGTTAAGATGCCTTTGTGATCAACTGAACTGTGATACTCATGATCATTTCTGTGATATTTCCAACTGTGATATTTATAACAATTTTTACATTATTCCTGTGATATATTTGTTTGTTTGTCTAACAGGTGAAATTGTCAAAATTATTTATTATGTGTATATTTTTATTTATTTTTATGTTTTGTATTCAATACATTTTTATACACATGTATATATATTTATATGTTTTTGTAGAGTCATATACTTTTTTATTTATATAGATTTTCACTCCTAACTTCCATCTATAAAAATAAACATCACATCGAAAATAATTGAAGGATTTTATTGACATAAAAAATTCACATCACTCGATATTTAAACACGATTTCAAAATGAAACAAATACAATATTATCGACAATTATAATCGGTAACCTTAGTTTTAAATTTTGTTATTGGTTAAAAGAATTGTTTCTGAAATCTCAACTCTACGTTGATCGCGTTTCAAATCCGACAATGTTAACGAAAATTTTAACTTACATGTTAACAAAAGCACTACTAGCACTATGACTTGTTAGTCACAAAAAATTACAAAAGCAAGGGAAAGCAAGAGATCAGCAAGAGATCAGCAAGGGATCAGCAAAAGAACGAGAAATCAGGAGCAATTCCTTTTATACTTTTCTCATGGATACCAAATTTTCAATTTTTTTTCTACATTACATACAAAAATCCTAACATCTGATTGGTTTAAACAAAAATGTTAAATTAACTAAAACACAAATTTTGCCTTTTTTTTTCCAAATCAATTCGGATTTGTTTTTTAAATGCATTTTTGAAATCAGGGCAACTTTCCGCATAAAAAAGCACCTCACATGCTATACTTCGCTTCAAGAATTTACATTTTGACAAACTAATATCTAACAAATTTTATATTTTACAACTAAACTAATTACATATTCAACTTCTACGTAACAAAACTGTATAAGAATACACCTATTTCAACCCATTTTACCTAGTTTAACAGAATCCCTACTTTCATACCTTAATTTTAGGTAATTAACCCAACTTTTCTAATTTTATGTTTAGATTACATATTTACTGTTAATTTCTTTGTGAAAATGAGGGAAACCTACTATTATATGCTTTTATAGTTTATTCTGAACTTACCTTATCCTATAAAAACTATAAATTTGTAAAATTCTTAAATATTGTACTTAACCTAACTTTATATAATTTACTTTTAACTTGCATTTTAAATGTCTATATCACTTGAAATGTTTATCTAATATGTTCTTATATATGTCTCTAACACAATCACTGCTTATTTGTACTCCATAGTTCATAATTTTGTCTTTTCACACTTCCATATTGTTAACATATTTTGTACATTTTTGTATACAAATTGTAATTATATATTAAATATCACATTGCACAAATGTTATTCATATTCTTAAATATGTTTCTAAGTCACTACCACTTCTTATGCACTTTTTATACACTTTGTCTGTGATTTACCAATATACTGTGTTCGTACCATAACCCTTTTTTATTTTATACGAAACTAAACGTACACACTAATATGAATCGTGTTGACCTTTCTAACATGCTACTGGTATAGCTCATTGCTTTTATGAATATATACCCCACAAAGCCTGTTTTGTTGCATCAAAGTAATATTTTTATACTCGTATACTATTTTTTTCTCATAACGAGCTGTATACTTCTTCAAATTTATTTAAACTTGCATACTATATAGAATTTAAGCTGGACAAACTCTAGCCCCTTTAGTATGCCTATTTCTAGCCATCGCAATATATTATATATATATATATATATATATATATATATATATATATATATCGGTCTCTAGCACCCAAACGACTGAATTTTTTCAAAATCTGTTTTGGCGAGAATATGTAAGCCTTCTAGGACTACAATCTAAAATTAGTTTGATTTATACAGGGTGATCTACAAACTTGTTACTTATCAAAGTTATATTATTTTAAATAGAATACCCTCCTTTTTAATTTTTTTTAAATAAGGTGTAAAAATAAGGTAGACTTTTATTAGAGTTCCCTATACTTAATCCTTACTGTTTCCGAAATATTTTTTTGGTTTAACACCGACCTCTGATTTGTGCTAGGTTAATCTATTTTTTAGTGGTTCTAACGATGTACCAATATAAACCTTATTACAATACATACAAGGAATTTGGCGAAAGGTATTTGTAATATTATGTCTACAATTTTTCGACTTTAATTTTGATAACAAATTTACAACTTTATTATTATTTGTTACCAAAAGTCGAATATTACTAAACATAATATAACAAATACCATTTACCAAATTCCCTGTAATTCTCGTAAAAAGCTTTATATCAGTACATCGTTACAACCACTAAAAAAACCGATGCAAATTGTATCAATACTTCCTCATCAAACCATCGTTTTTTTGTAAAAAAAAAACTCGAAAACGCTTCACTTTACAGAAAAATTACTAGAATGCTTTTCGGTCATAAATTTGATATTCTATCTAATATAATCTTGTGGACGGGTTCCAAATTGAGGTTTTTGGAAATATTTCGAAATTAACAAAATTTTCGAAAAAATTTCAAAACACTTTTTATGGCAAATTTTATTTACTATCTAAATGTGTTAAGTAGTTCCGGAGATATTTAGGAAAAACCGGTTTTTTAAAGTGACGTTTTTTGCTAATATGTTGTAAACCAGTTGTAGTACAGAAAAATTATAAGAACGAAAAATACTCAACATTATATTCCTAATCATATATTACAAGGAAAAAATCTAAAAAAATAAAAATTTTCAAAAGGGGCACTTACCCTCTCCCAATTTTACCCCTTTACCCCCAAAATATCCCACTGACCCCAAAAATAATCAGTCGCTTTGGGTAGTTGACATCTATGTGTGAACCAAATTTCAAGTTGATATGTTAAATTCTTCGAAGGTTATGGAGCACACACACAGACAGACACCCAGACAAGATTTTTGTTTGCTCAAATTTCTTATTTGGATGTTTTCGAAGATTTTAAAGCGATTCAGCAAATAAAAATTTTTGAAAATTTTTTTTTGACGATACAGCATGTCCCATGCGTTGGCCCGAGCTGGTAGCGTAGTGGTGACACGACCTGCCTAGCATTCGGGAGGTAATGGGTTCGATTCCCGTTACCGTCTACCTTGTATGAGGTTTTTTCAGGGATTTTCCTCATACACATGTATCGGCATGGTCACTGCGTATATGCAGGCCATGTGCGGCTTCTTAGGCGAATGCTGGCGTAGTATTTTCCCCTCAGAACCCTAACTCAGTTCCTTCCGATCCTATCCTGACCACACCCTTCCTTAATCCCACCATGCATATATACGTAATGTATGTATGTTGGGAATCCATGATTGGGGATGAAGGAGCTCGGAAAGCTCGAGCAGCCCGCCCTACCCTTTGGGGAGGAAATCAAGTACGTGGCCTTTTCCTTTTTTCCCCATCCGTTGGATGTGGAAGTAATAGATTAACGCTGCACAAATCTAATGTTCGTGTAAAACCAAATAGTACTGCTACTAAACACTATAACGAAACAATAATAAAAAAGATTTGGAAAATTTGCCTTTCAACAATAATTACATTTTAGAAAATTTATAGATAATGGTTTATCAATGTGTTAGTTATTAATTGTTGTAGAGTTTTATAATTTTGTTTTAATGTTAATTCTAATTTTCTTGTATTCCACCGGATTCATATATATGGATTCAAAGTGCAAGTTTTAGTGTGTTTTAAAGATGTGTAGTACCAAAAATAATTAAATTAATTATCTGGTTATAAATACATTACATCAAAATAATTTTACATATTACGTATATATATATATATATATATATATATATATATATATATATATATATATATATATATATATATATATATATATATATATATTATTGATATATATAATATGAAAAAATATACAGGGTGTTGTATTTGAAAAAATTGAGTTACATTTCGCGTAAGTTAATCATTCCGTATAGTTTTACATGTTTTCGAAAAATATTATTATTAATCGTCGGTGGTATAAATAGATTTAAAAATCGTGGTTCCAAAGTTAACTCTATTTTGGTACTATACTGACAATATTTGCAGAACGGTTAGTGAGACAGATACAAATGTTTATACTTTTGTTCTAAATGCAACAGTGAATCCAAAAATGCAAAAATATACAGGGTGTTCCTTTTAAAAAACACAGGTTTGGGTTGGCATATTTTGTCAATCCCCTGTATATAATATATATATATATATATATATATATATATATATATATATATATATATATATATATATATATATATTAATGGGTACAAGTGTATTGCGCCCAAACTCTTCATTATTGGGATCCATACGGCTTTCATTTCTGCACTAGCTCGGCTTATCGGATTCTCTGCCAGTGCGATGTAAGCGTCTTCTTCGACGAGTTGCATTCTCGTCCTTTACCGCTGTCTGTATATCTCATTTGATTCGGTGGTCTTCGTTCAAGACATGTTCGACTATTTGCTTTTGCAGATTTTATTGTGATCCTGAGTTCTGGCTTTGAGTGGTGTACTGCCCGAATCCACTGGGATAGTATGTTATCCCAGTGGATTCGGTCTTTATTCCAGACATGTTCGGCGATTCTTGATCCTTCTTTTTCGCTTTTGTGTGAATGTCTAACGCCTAACTCCACACTATTATAGTGATTGTGGTTGTAGTGTAGATGTCTCCCCGTGTGGGTAGGTTTCCTTTATACACTTGTCATGAAAGTGTTGTCATTCCAAGTACATCCCAGAAAGGCAGTTTTTGTTCCGACTCCAAATCTAATGTGAATTTTGTGGAGGGTGCGCGGCTATTTAGATGATCTAGTAATTTATTCTATGCTTGCCGTGTTGCGAAACTACGAAGGTATTTCTGGATGTACTTGTACACAGGAATGATAACACTTTCACGACAAGTGTATACAGGAAACCGACCCAGACGATGCTGTACCTACACTACAACTCCAATCACCACAAAAGTGTGAAGTTAGGCGAAGCAAGATACTTGTACGATAGAAACAATAGGACCTGCAAGAAGAAATTGAAAATATCGCTAAAATGGCTATCCAGAATTAACTTTACAAGTACGCTAAGGGATAATATTAACCAAAAGCAGACCACACAATGAAGACCAGAATTCCAAGAGTTGTATATACAACCTACCAGACAAGTGTGTCAGATTATACATAGGAGAGGGCAGAGACCACTCAAAGCGAGAATATATTAATATATATATATATATATATATATATATATATATATATATATATATATATATATATATATATATATATATATATTTTATATAAATTTATACGTTTCGATAACAGTAACAGTCTGTCAGTAAATGTAAAATTTATTTAAGATGTCAAAATAAATTTTTGAAATATCAAAATTAAAATCGCAGACATAAGCCTGCTATTAAGGAACAGTCTGATAAACGTATAAAGCCAAATATGGAACTTAATTCTATTTTATTTTATTTTAGCGAATAATCATCATAAAATGAGTAATATTACCCATGTTTAAGACAGTTTAGTAGTATTTAATTTATTAAAGATAAAGCTATTTTTTGCTAAAATAACATAAAATAGAATTAGATTTCAAAGTTGACTTTACACGTTTATCAAACTGCAAAATTGGTAGCACTCTTATAGTTGTGTTTATAATTTTCGTATTTCATAAATTTTTACATCTTAAATAATTTCTAAAGAAATTAACATTTACTGAGGACGATAACTGTAATTATTATCGAAACGTATAAATTTATATAAAGATATACAAAATATATAGGATTTAATACCTAAAAGATAAGTATTTTTATTTATTATGGAATAGTTAAAAATGCGTTTAGCATTAATAGAATGATAACTTGCGTTGAATTGTAACTTACGTTTTGTATGGAAATTTCTACTCAATTAAATTCAATCTACATAAATTTTAGATAAACGCAAATAATTAGTGAAGAAGATTAGTTTCTCACGAACATAATACAAATTGGTTTGTTATCAAATTATTACTACGCACGCTGTCCGCACAACAAGCTTAAATAGATATTATAACCTAGTAACCGTATCTGATCAAATTGTAAATGAAAACAAAATAAATTTTGCCATGACTATTGGTGATTAGCACAATTACATTTTAAAGTAAATTTTTAAAACGTTTGATGATGGTTTTGGTAAAATAGAGTACAGCAATTATCTACTTAAATCAACCAGCTATTGTTGCAAACACAATGAGCTAATTGAAATGCTAACACATGAGCCAGCAGTTATGCGAGTCCTTATTTCTTAATTTATAGAATTATGTGTAAATATTAATTGAAGCATTATTATCGCTTCGTTTCGCGATAAGGGATAACATTAGCATTTTATATTAGCCGAATATCAATATTTAATTTATTTTATGATTAAAAATAAAATAAAATGTTGTTGGATTTCAGGAGCACACTGCTAATTGTATACTGAGGTTATAAAAACTAGGGGAGTATTCTGCCATCTTACTGCGTGTTGCACTTATTCGCATGATTATTGCCTAAATAATTGCATCTAACAGTAAAAAGTAATTTAAAAGTAGTAATGTGAATTAAACGCTTTTGAATCAAGATACGTTGAGAAAGTGACCGTATAGGTTGATTTTATTTAAAAATATTTCGTATTTATTAAAAATCAAAGAAGGCAACGGTGACCTTCTAAACCGCTTTTCTTCCAAATTAATTAATATTTTAATCAGTAGAAGTTGAACATTGGTTCCAACACTAGTTGTGCCATATTAACTCTGACGCTCAAGGAATTGCGTTTCAGTCTCTGGAAAAAACAAACCGACATCCGCACTTAGCACCTTGAGCTGGAATTTCCGTAAAACTAACTACTTCCAGAGGAATGTGACTGTGAGAGTTATTTGCAGGCGTCCCTTGCAATCAAACATTATCCTTAATTATAACGAAACAATTTGAACTGGTGGTTAGTTTTGATACTACTTTCACTATATGGTAAATTGGTATTACTGTTTTTAGTTTGTATCTAACAATTGTATTTGTATTAATAGTAATTAGGTAGTTGCGAGATTATATTTACGCACTGGGTATATGCAGTCTTGTTATACGTATGAAGTATTTTTGATCAAGTATGAACGTGAGTTTGTACGAGAAATTTTTGTGATACACGTAACGATCAAATGTATTTTATACTTAGTGAATTCTTCCAACAGGTGTTCATACACAAAAAGCTTATTGCTTTCTGGAAAATCCCCAAAAAACGAAATTTAAGAGTTTTGCATTTAACAAGTTTCTACTCGCTTTTTTTTAAATATTGCAAATGTATCAAGTGTCCCTTAATATGGGAGGATTGGTACACAGTGTGGGAGGTTTGATAAATAGGGTGGGAGGGTTAATACATTGAATAGTACATATCATTTCGAACAGTTTATTGATTTCATTTAATAAATAAAGTTTAAAACATTAAAACTAAATAGTGAAAAATTATAGAAACAGTTAATTTACATTCTCATAATTGACAAATTTAACAGAAAAAGATAATATTCTTTCTGTCATTGCTGTTCCACCAACAAAACAAGGTGGTGGTAATTTTATGACATCTGTCAATGGCATATAGGATTCATCAGTCACATCTGGATAAATTGTTTGTTTGTTGTTTAGGGATTAAGTTAGATTTATTAAGATTACTGAGACGAAGTTTAACGTGTTCTTTTAAAGTGAAAGGGTGTTGAACGAATTGAATGTTTGCACTTGACTTTTGTATGATTTTACCGAGTACGCTGCAATTCTATCTTCCACAGTCAGGTAGGATTAACTTAACTTGTTTAATAAAATACTTATCTTTTTTGGGATTTTTTAATATTAATAGCAGGCTTATGTTTATGTTTGAATTTTTCAAATTTGACAAAATTGTTTACTACATCTTTAACAATTTTTATCAAACATTACTACTGACGAAGATAACTGTAAGTGTTATCGAAACGTTTAGATTGTATAATTTAAAGTACACCATTAAAAAATCCCAAAAAAGATAAGTATTTTATTATGAGTGTTAATGGTGAAAGTTTACATTAACTTGTTTAAGGCTATCCATTTACACAGAAATTTTAGATTGTGGTGGCACCGAGAGACTATTTCCACTGCAGTCAGATCGGCAACCCGCTTACCTTGGTAAATCCTCATGTCTAGTGCGGTTTGATCATAGATTTTGATACTATAGACTAGATCGCCGACTGCCTCATTGAAAGTGAAGCAAGCGATGCGGGGGAGTGGGAGAGTGGCGTCACATATAAAGCTGACACCGAGATGGTAGCGTAGTGGTGGCAACCATTCGGAAGGTAATGGGTTCGATTCCCGTTACCGTCTACGTTGTATGAGGTTTTTCCCCATACACATGTAGCGGCATGGTCACTGCGTATATGCACACCACGTGCGTCTACTTAGGCGAACGCTGGGGTAATATTTTCCCCCTCAGAACCCTAACTCCGTTCCTTCCGATCCTATCCTGACCACATCCATCCTTAATCCCACCATGCATATATACGTAGTGTATGTATGTATGCTGGGAATCCGTGATTGTGGCTGAAGGAGCTCGGAAAGCTGGAGCAGCCCGCCCTCCCCCTCGGGGAGTGAATGAAATACGTGGCCTTTTCCTTTTCCTCTTTTTCTAGCTGACATTTGTATTAGTGAACAAGTCTCAGTGCCGGGTTTTTTCAATCCATGCTTTTTAGTTAAAACCAGCAGCTATATATTTCTTACATGTACGTGAATTGAAAGACAATTACAAAATTTCATTTTGCTGCTTAAGTATTCGTAAATATGCCAGTGTCGTGTAGTGTGTACGGTTGTAAAAAACCGATTCATACGTGGTGGTTCCACACATTTCTTTAGGTGAGCATCATTCGGGATGTTTCGTACTTCTTATAGAAAATATGTCAAAATGGCAATACATATACACATCACGTTTAATGCTAAATATTTTGTAAAACATATTTGTACTCTTGTTGTTATAACATTACTTACTACAGCGATTATTAATTTTCAATACAATGTTCAGTTTTCCTTTGAATGATGCTAATCTTTGTTTACTTTGGAAAAATGCTCTACGAAGAGAAAATGTTACTAAAGTGCGTAGTGATTATTTATCTCATTTGATTATATGAATAGTCCTGAATGTTATAAATTAAAATTAAAATCCGATGCAGTCCCGTCCATTTTTCCGGCATTTTCCTTGCACTTGCAAAAAACTAACAAAAAGAGGAAACGACCTGCTATTCGAAATATTGATGAACATAGGACAATTTGTGATACTTTGAGTACATCAAAGGAAACTCCTGCGTACACGCATTTTGCGTTTGAACCACATATAGATATGGATCGAAACCCCAGTTCTAGTAAATTGGAAATAATTGAAACACCAAGAAAGCTAAAGTCATCTCCAACAAAAGAAAATGAAAGTTCTCAAACAAAAAATTGAAGAAAAAACACACGCATTCAAAACTTACAAAATTGCATAGCGGTTCTTAAGAAAAAAGGGTTACTGCATTCTGAATCAGCAGAACTCTTAAAACATAACTTTGATGGTGTTTCATTGGAGTTGTTTTTCAATGAATTAAAAAATGGGAAAAAAATCGAGAGGTCGGCGATATTCCGAAGAAATAAAAAAGTTTGCTCCGACATTAAATTTTTATTCTCCCAAACGATGCAACTTTGTTAGGTATGTATGGACCTACAATAGCAATAAAACAATAATAATGATGAAAAAATCTATACGTTCATGTTATTTTCAATGTCAAGCTTACTGTGCAATTTAACTTTGTCATGTTACTAAATAATAATAATGTATGCTTATTGAGTCTGACGTGTGTTAAGATTTATAGTAATCTTGAGTAATTTTTTAAATTATCTTTTAGATCTGTTCTCAATTCACCACATCAAAGTGCCATAAGAAAATGGAGTTCAAGTGTAAATGCAGAGCCTGAATTTTTTAAGGAAGTATGAGTTTTCGAAAACAAATAATTGGGGATTTTAATACGGCCAAGATTTTTGGATACTGCGACTTTGGAAATGAACCACAAATAGAAGGGCATGAAATACCAGCTACCAAAGCTCTAGTTTGTATGTTGGTGCTACTCAATGGGAAATGGAAGTGGCCGATTGGGTATTTTTTTGAGCACAATACTAATGCAACATCTCAGGCAGAACTAACTAAAACAGCACTTACTTTGGGTACTGATGTGGATGTCAAAGTATGGGGTGTCACAAATGATGGTACTATAAAAAATTCTACAACCCTGAATAGATTAGGTTGTAATTTATTTACATGTAATTATAATGACACAAAAAGCGCGTCCTTATAAAGACCATAATGTATATTTTGTGCCAGATGCTTGTCATATGTTAAAACTAGCCAGGAATGCAGTGAGAACGTATCAAAATTTGAGGGTCCTGATGATGAATTTAAATAAAATAACATTCGGTAACAAGCTAACAGCTAGTCATATTAACTGGAAGAAATACAAAATGAGAGTCAAGCTAGTCACTCAGACCACAACGGCAGATGCAATTCAATTTTTGCAAAATTTGGAAACAGATTACTTCAGAAATTGTGAAGGAACTATAAGATTCATAAGAGTAATTTTGGCAAAGGGTACAAAAATCCTCTGTATCTTGATAACATTCCATTTTAGAAAATGTAATCTGTGCTTTAACTGATTCAGTATAAATGATAACGGTAAGCCATTATACTTATCTGAAAGGAAAACTTTTATAATAGATTTGGCTACTGCAGTAAAATCTATTTCTTGTATAGGCTGGGAATTGCTAACAAGATTTACATCTTATGAGTATTTACTTACCTATAAATTTTCTCAAGATCACTTGGAATAAAGTGTTCGAATAAACTGTAGGTATGGTTGTAACAATAACCCTAACGTACTGCAATTCAAAACCGAAATGAGGCAAATTTTATTGAAAAATATTACTGCCTTTACAGCAGGTAATTGTTTAGCAGTGGATGACCTAGACCTTATTAAAGCTATTTACGATTTTAGATGGTCAAAAAAAAAAACAAATTATCTTTGATACATGAAAATGTAATTTTAAATAAAAGTATGCCTGACGATGATGATAATGTACCTCACAGAATAGATATGCTGTGTGTAGAAACACCACTAGGATATTTAAAAGATAACTGTACTACATTGGTGGATATATTGTAATAGTACATTACATAACGAGGCGGCCGAGAGAAGTATAGTTCACCGAGGGGCGTAGCCTCGAGGTGAACTAGTTTTCGAGATAGGGGAATGGTACTTTTGCCGAGGTTTGTATACGATTCTATTCACAATTAAAGAACAAACAACATTATACAGTTCAAATGAAAAAATTTTGGAACACATCCATCACGGCTTCTCGTTTAATATTGAAGGTCGTGACAATGCGACTTTTAATTTTTACTTTAATAAGAAGCCATAAATTTATGCTTACTATTTTTCTATTGGTTTTGTCGTTACGTGTTATCAATAATTCACTTATTAAAAATGTTCATTAAAGAAAACGTGTTGTTTGTTTCCACCTATTGCCTGCGTTCACTCACCATCTACGCACGTGAGAAAAAAATGGTTGCATACTCTTGACCCTTTATTAAAATTGGCAAGTTGTCAATTTGACACTGATAGTTTAAATCGATAGTAGCTCCCCCACAGGTTGCAAAGTGGTTCATTACTGACCGCTTCATCTCACTACTGTCTCCTTTTTTTGTTATTCCTGGCCGCTTAAAAGTAAACCCGTAGAATCATTCACTTTTCAACCTTTAAAGGGTTAGAAAAGCGGTATGTTACAAACTAATTGTGAATAAAAAAAAATTACAAGCGAAATTAGTTGCATAGAAAACTTAATCGCGAGAAAATATGGTTAAACTGTTGATGACTTCTCCCAAGTTAATTGTTACAAACAGTTGTTAGATTTAAAACATAGAAGTGGTCTTATTTCAGTTTCCGAAAGCGTTTATAAAATTTTGAAAGAAGTTGAACATAAATTGGAAATGTACACAAATAATTTTCCAAAACTTAATGCCGTCCCAACACAAAAACATAACTGATTGTAGCAAAAGGTTTGAATTAGACACTACTATTTTTCCTAATTTAAATTGCGAAAATGTTGGTATTTTAGGGAGACCTCATAAATTATGTTTAATAATTAGTATAATTAAACGATATTTGAAAATCCAGTTGTTTTCCTATGCTAAATATTAGTCTGAAACTGTTTTAAACAGTGTAGGTAAAACACATAAATTATCCAAATTAAAATTATTTAATCACATTTAAATAAATTATATTCGGTTGTCTTATTGTATAATATAAGTAACAAGCTTTGTAAACAGTGTATCATTATGTCATTTACTTCAATTGCAATCTGCATAAAGATAAATCTTTTATTTTTTCTAATTCGCCTATACAAGCCTACAAGTTTTGCCAACTTTCTTTGCATATGGCGGATTTCTCCCACTACCATGCGACACTTGCTTCACTTCATGCATTTGGATAACATAGCGAGCTGGTCATCTACAGAGTGATCAATCACAAGTGTATACCACGTGATCAAAATATTTAAGTTGGTACCACTGATAGGTTGGTAAGAAGCTGTATTGCGCTAGCTACTCTAGAGCATGGTTCGAATAAAAACTACGATCAGTTTCAAATCTGTATGAAGGTCATTAACTTATAAATATTATAAAATATTATCTTAATTTAAATAATGACTATTTTGTATTTGATTAGACTGCATCCCTATAAAATACAACAAAATAAATAAAATATTATTTAATGATTGGATTACATCATTACAAAATAATGAATCTTAAGTATTTAAATGTTATAATTTCATTATAATTAAATAAAATTTACAGTACATGTTTAAGGAATGACAATGTCTTTTACAAATTTTTTTTAACTCCTTAGGTACACATTAGTTATCACACTTTGCTTTACAGCACATATTCAAAATGACCGCCATTAAATTGTAAACATAAGTTCACCCTACGTTGCATATTCGCAAATACATTTTGTAACATTTCGGCACCAAGAAAATACAAAAGTGAAAAACGAAGGTATAATATGACATAAACTGACATAGACTAAAACCACTCTAAAAATCCAAAGCAGCCAACTGCAAAACACAACAATATTAACAACTAGGGATTTTTGTCATACCACTACAGAACACTTGAGATTGATCACGTTGTAGTGTATAGCGCAGTGCGGTCATTATTGTTTGACCGTGCCGCTCCTAGAAGAGTACTACTGTTCCGCATCCTTAAAATTAAAATTGTGCTATGTCCAGTGGCGTAAATGCAGGTATTAAAATAAATACAACCATAAAACTTTCGTGCATGACGACTTTATTAGGCGTACAAATACTTGAAAAATTGTAATTTACGTTTATTTTGAATTAAACTCATTTTTTTTTTAAATTTAGCTTTATTTAATTATATTTACGTACATAATACAGTAGGTATATGTTTATTATTACAGTTAAAAATAAAAACATAAAATCAAACTTTGCAATTATCTATAAAACAATTTCAAAGTGACCACCATTGTTTGCATTACAGGCTCTTCGTTTCATACTTTCAAATACATTTATTAATTGAGCTTCTGTAATATTTTGAATTGCGTTAGTTATTGCATTTTTTAGTTCATAAACTGTATGAAGGCGTGTCGTGTAGATTTTAATGTTTAGTGTCAAAAAAATCCAGTAGAGTAAGGTCTGGTGACCTTGGGGGCCAAACTCCCACACTTATAATGTTCACGTAAAAAGTTAGTGTTTGATTAGCTGTATGAGTTGTTGCGTTATCGTGCTGAAAATATCCATGTTGTAGCTCGTCGTCGTGCAGTTGATCAATGAAAGGTTCCAAAATAGTTTTATATCGAGCCGCAGTTACTGTACCTTCAGAGAAAATGTGACCTACAATTCTTCTTCGTAACATAGCAGCCCGAACACCTATTTTCAAAGGATGCAAAGTAGGTTCATGAAAAACGTGTGGATTTTCTGCTGACCACACACGGTAATTCTGCGAATTCACATAACCAGATAAATGGAACTGTGCTTCATCCGTAAAGAAACTTAAGTTCAATATTTCGTCATCTCTCAAGTTGTTGTTGAACCATCGGCAACTCTTTTGAAAATCTAAACAACCGTTGTTTTGTAAGAATGAAAATATAATTGGCGTTTGATTGCTTTATGGCATGTACCATTAGAAAGACCTGTAACAATTGCTCAAACTAACTTTACTTATTTAAATGTTTTGGTTTTTAAGATTCTTTTCATTTTATTGCTTAAATATACAAGTCAACCATGTTTTATATAATGCAAAATTAGGTACTTGTTTGCTGGGCCAATTGTCTCAAAGGTTTTGTCGGACTTCTTTCCAAATGTGTACGTATATTTTCCACAACTTCCCCAGTAAGTACAGTTGTGCGACCCGTAGATTTTCTCTTGCAAATACTACCATGATCGTGAAAACGACTAACAATGCTTCGAATGTGTCGACATAAAACATCATTATCTAATTCGATGTTCTGAAAGTGATTTCGATATTCTTCAACACATAATCGTACTGAATACTTCCAGTTTCCATCTACATCTTTTTGGCCGTTTCGGAAACCAGCTTCCAAAATAAACTTGTTTTCTTCGACAGTAAAAGGCATTATAACCTAAAAAAAATATTTACGAAAAAGGCATAAAATACACGAATTAACTTACCGTGAAAGTTCTGGTTAATTTATTAATGAGTTTTGAAAAAAACTATTTTATTGTAACACAAATGTAGCTAAAGGAATAATTGAAAAAGCAAAAATCTATGTACGTTTATGAAATGTCAATCGAAGTTGAAATAAACATTTGTGCCTAACTTCATCAAAAACGTGGAATAAACTTTTGATAAAAATTCTGTAAAAAGCAGTTTTTTTCGGTCAATCATTGTTGATATCCTGGTATAAAAATCTATGGGTTTGATCCTATAACATAGTCCAGTTATTAAACATTACTAAAAATTAAACAAAATTCGAAAATAATGTTTTAAGTTATAGCAGACTTATTCTTTGTGTTTTCATGGTATGTATAGTGGGCGAAGTTCAGCTAAAAACTGCTGTTTCTCTAACTCACTATACACTTACAATAGGTCCATGCCCGAACCGGGATTTGAACCCGGGACCGACATATCCACGGACAATGAACTGAAAATAAATGTATGTTCATTTGTAATTTATGCATTCCTAAACCATTCATCAGGTTGCAATGAAACTATAGTAAGCTGTGTTTCGAAAAGGGTGAACTAATTTTACCAAAATTTAGTATATAGGGTCTTTTGTATACCTGGTGTGTTTTCACGTTGTTTATTTTTCATCTGAAAAACTTGGAAGGGGGGGGGAGTGATTGATAAACCGGGAAGACGTGAACCAATTTTAAAAATATTTGGTACATATGGACTTTTGAGTAGGGGGGTAGTATTTTTTTATCTGAAAAAGTGGTTGAAATCGTTAAAAGGCGAGGCTGGATTGGTCATATATATTTGCTGTAATTTATATAAAAAACGGGACTCTTTTGTTAACGATGGACGCGATTACTGTCGAAACGTATAAAATGAGAATAATCTACATAAAATAAACTATTTATAAGCAATCAACAACTACATCGGTCATGTGTACGTGTCGTGTGCACACACACGGTCGCCGCTTTCTGCGTTAATTTTGTATAAAATTGAAATAATTTCAATAACATATTCAGGGAATTAATAAAATGTCTATTATAAACAAATGTCATGTTTGTAGTGCTGATGTTAATGTGATAAGGAACTAAAATGTGATGCTTGTAATAAATCAGTGCATACTGTAACTGGAGCTTTAGAAAAATCAACGATCACTGGATTGACCCATAAACAGACAGAGAAGTCTGATAAATTGTTGTAATAAATGAAAATGTATTTAAGTACCAGTGGCGTAACAAAGATTAGTAATTGAAAAAAAAATTCGAATGGAAGAAAATTTAAGATAAAGTAACAAAGAAATAATGATCAAATGTAAGGAAGAGATCAAGAAGCAAAAAGACAGATCAGCAACTGTACATACAGAATATAAAAATGATACAAATTGAAGAAAGAAATGAGTACACCAGAGGACGCACAATAGGCGAAATAGGATGTGAGATAGAAGAAAACGTAGAAAAAGTATTAGAATTCGAACAAAAGATTACTAAGAATGAAGAAGCTATCATAACTTTGGAAGAAAAATTATACGAAAAAGAGCAAACTGGAGGAAAAGAAAAGATAACAGTAGTATACATATCAGAACACTGCGCACCACAACGACCAAAAAAGTTTGATAGAAATATAAGGACCATCCACCCAATGAATTTTATAGAGGCATTAGAAAACTACTTAAACCAAGCGGAAACAAGTGAAGGAGGAAAGAGCAGCAATGGACTTATTAGAAGGCAACGCCAAAGCATGGGCAGAATTACATCGTTTTGATTGGAAAGATTTTTCTCAATGTCAAGAAGAGTTTATAAAACAAGTTTGGTCGAAATCGGTACAAGAAAAAATTAAATTGAGATTAGCAACACCACGATTGTACAACCCAAGACAAGAAAAATATGTGGACCACGTTTGGTTTTGGGTCAGCAAGACGATATATTTACAACCACCAATTGAAGAGGAACACCTAGTAGAAACCTTATTTAGACATTTTCCCAGAGATGTGGAGAACATTTTAATTGGATCAGGAGCAAATACCATTGCCCAACTGACGAAAATTTGGAACGAATACAATCGGCAAATTACGCAGATGGATCTACAGGATTTTATAACCGTAGGAACGTTTACAATCGAGAAAACATTATACCAAGCAACGATAGGACAGATAATAGGATAAATGTGAACTTCGCGAACTATCACGAGGTAGAGGGGGTCCGAGAAGAAGAGTGGCGATGATGAGGATCAGGAGAGAGTCAGCACCACCCAGATAAGAGGAGAATAGAAGACAAAGGGACAGCGAATATTCAAAAGAGGAGAGGAGAGAGAGACCGCCGTTACACACGCCATCAGAAAAGTAAGGGAGTCGAGTCGAGAAGCTCTACTCGCCTCGCAAGTGCCGATAACAACCGTTAAATATTTTAAATTTACAGGACCAATACAATGAAGCAGGAGAAAATAACCAAATGGAATCACCTAGTGAGGAAATAAATGATCAGGAGGAAGATTCAACAGCGGATTATGAAGAAGAAGAAGAAGAAGCGACGTACCACCCAGTTTTGAAAGGAGAGTTGAAGAAGGTCAGCCAACAGATACTAATCGATACCGGAAGTCAAATAAGCATTATTTCGGAAAATGTATATATTAAATTAAAAGAAAAAAATCCAGAATTGGTACCATTGACGGAACAAGGAATGACCATACGAGGAGTGACGGGAAAGGTCAGCAAAATAACCTAAAGCGTGACACTAGATATGACGCTAGGAGAAAGTAAACAATATTTCTCTTTCTTCGTAGCCAAGAAATTAGAACCAGAAGTCATATTAGCAAATCAGCTGAAGTGACTGTAGCCGAGAAAGAAATCACTTTTAAGGAAAGGGGAAAGGACAATCAAGTCAAATTCATAGAAGAACGGATGACCCGGATAGCTGCGACATATAAGGTGTACACCAGCAAAAGTAAAACTCGCAAAGAAGAAGACATGATCGAAGAATTCCTTAGTGAAGATGAGGATAGTTTTTATGAAGAACCAGGTGGAGTAAGATACCTAGTGGGTGAATTAGTAACCAAAGATATCACACAAAATTTTCGGAAAAGGGACCTAAATGCATATTTATTGAAGAACCTACGGGCAAATGAGTAAATCGAAAGTCCAGTAAGGAATTCACCGGTAGAGCATATAAATGAAGGCGATGAACATGATCGAGGATCAGAATAACAGGAGGTGGTTGAAGAATTGGTTGAACAAATTGAAGAAAGAATTTCTGAGAAGACAGAATTGGTGAACTATTTTATTTGTGGACTGAAAATTAAAAACGAGGTGCCGTTGTTGCAACAAAATTACCCGAGACAAGTTACGCAGAGGAAAGAAAGGAATAGAGTAGAGTAGATAAGGTAATTGAAAGGTCGCAATCGCTGTATCCAAATCCAATTGTCACTGTACCGTTTGAATATAATATATATATATATATATATATATATATATATATATATATATTTATTTATTTATTTATATTATTTTTCTGGACAATGAAATGGTTATTGTTTATTTGTTTTTGAATGTAATTAATATTAAAATTAAAAGCTTGAGTTTATTTCAATAAGTTATCTATATATTCAATTTGAAAATATTTAAAATACGTGGCATTTGTAAGTGCATTAATGTGCTGGAAGGGAATGACGCTGTCATAGTAATGATGCGCGGTTTTAAGTCAGTCGCATACAGTGAGCCATCACAAACAATTGCGCTAAGAAAGCGAACAGAAAGGGTCGCATAAAAATAATCGATAAGTGACATTGGTATACTCACACCGCCCTATAAAGTGTGAAAATTACAAATAATAATTAATTAACGGTGATAGGAAAGAAGTAGAAAATTGTCTTCCTTAATAAAATAATAAAAGGTGACGTAATAAGTGAAGATAACGTGTTTTATATGTCTCAGAACCGTAATCAATTGTGTTTAAATAGTGAACAATAAATATAATCGACCCAAATTGGTAAATCGAAGTATAAATAACAATAACTCAAATTTGTTGATGTGTAAAAAGGGAGCATTCGCGGTTTGTAAATAGCTTGCATTTTGTTGCTCAGGCTATTTGTAGTTAAAACTGAACGATTAAGTAAAAACTGAATAGTGTAAATATATCGAACAATTATTCACTATAATCATTAACTGAGGGAAGAAAATTAGAAGCGTATTCAACTACACAAACGTATAAGAAAAGATAAGGGCAACAACAGAGGAACGGTTCCAGAGTGCCGGCAGGTGACAGCAGGCTCTAACCTATCCGAGGCCCCTTTATCGGTCAAAGAAACATCAGTATTACATCATCAGTTACAACGAAAATAAGTAAGAAACTTTTTTGTTTGTGGTAATAAATAAGACCTTTTTGTGTTTGATTTCTCGAAACTTTACATTTGATTATCACAGTTAAACGAGAACAATCGTTTGATTCTGATAAAGATTTTATTTGTTATATGTTAGTTTTAAGAAGATTATTGTAGATATAAGTTTGATTTTATAAATATTTGTAAACAACATATTGATGCAATTTCGTTCAGATTTGGAATTTAATTAAACTAGTATAACGTTTGATTTACTTCTATTGCTAAAAATTATTAATATCACAAGCTTACACAATTATTGAATATATAAATGCAGAAAGAGGTCAACTCAATAGGAATCCAGATAAATAAATAAATCAAAATGAGCATAACTTTGGGAAATGATAACAGAAATCGTTGCAACCAATTAAGAAAGGAGTTAGTAAAGCTTAACATTAATTTACGTAAACCGAAATTAATTAGCAAGAAAAGTAAAAATTAACTAGTAAATGATATCTTCATAAATTGAACCCATTCAGTTTTAATAAAACGTAATAAAAAAAATCATCTCAGGTATTTCATTTTATTCAGAAATGTTAGATTTATAAAAAAGTTTAAAAGAACTCAAATCTAATTCTTTGGAGCGGGTTAAACAAGCAAAAGTAGTATCTATGGGTATTACGCCCGTTGCGTGTTCCGATAGCTCAGATACAGATATAGTGTCATATTAAGTTTGTGTACGGAGTGTTCGGGTATCCAGTTACAAATAACGGATTTAATCAAGATTATCACGGATCTACGCGAAGATATAAATGTGCTTAAGAGGTAAATGTCTACTCCTGCCGCTAATGCCGAATTTAGGGAAAATCTTATTAGCGAGTTAAATGATCGTAACCTTAGATCTAGTAACGTAATTATCTATGCTGTTGAAGAATCACAGGTATCTAGCGATTTATGGAAGCACAATCTTGATAAATTAAAGGTAGTCTTTGATAAGATAGCCCCTGTCTCTGTTGAAAATGTAAGCATGTACAGATTAGACCACATCAATTCGGATCGACCTCGTCCGATAAAAGTAGTTATCACTGCTAGAGAAAACGTGTGATACTGCTAAAAAATAAACATAAAGGGTGTCCCCTTGACCTCTTTTCGGAATCGAAGAAATAACTGTGTATACCAGGTGTCCAAAGCGTCACGTGACGTAAGATTGTGGCTTCGCTGTTCATTTTTCATTGAAAAAATTTATACAAAACTTATATTGTTCCAATACGTGCACAAATATTTTAGCACCTACAGGGTGATAATTAAAAGTAGGGGGGTAACAATTTTTCATTTTAAATGGAACACCCTGTATATCATTAAATTTTTAGATAGCCTAATGAGTAAGCTTTTCAACGATGTATACATTTGTACATATAAAATGCAACGTTGCTAAGTTATTTAACAAAAATGTATTTTTTTGCTGAATGTAAGGTTACCAATAAAAATTCATTCTTCGTTTATTATGTAAGTTTCTTCGTTTTCTGTCACTGGTTTTATGTTCAAAGGTTTATCATAATGAACACTTCCAGTTCGTTTAAATAGAGCCAAGAATCTTTCCATAATATCTTTGTTTGGATGTTTTCTGTTAGGAAATCCCTGAGCGTAAACTCGTGATGCCAGTAAGGCGTTTTGGCTACATTCGCCGATAAGAAGAATTATGTCAATCCGTTCCGAACGATTTGCAGACTTTATGAATAACTGATAGCTATTGATAATAATTCTGTGTTGCCAAATTTCAATAGGCGACTTGTTAAGTGTTAAATTTGTTTAAATAAACTTGTTTTCTGAAAATGTGCGTTTTCCTTGAAAACAAGGAGAGTTAGACATATGACAGTGTTATAGTATTCCACAGGGAATTAAATTCTATATCTGCTGTTGAGATAACATACAGGGTGTTCTATTTAAACTAATCAGGTTATTACTATTTAAAACTTTAAATTTTTGAATCATGATTTATAAACACTTTGTATATGTTAGTCAGTGTTTTATTCAGTGCGTCATGATACATAATCAGATAGTAAGCTAAGTGTAAAGTTTAGTTCACGAAAGAGTGAATACTTGTTCAGAACTTAAAGTTTAAAATTAATACCGCATTTTCAGAAAATGCTAAATATTTCAAAACATGTAAGGTTTAAGGCAGGTAAAACTCATTCTTATTTTGACCGCAGAAACTAAAAATGCAATAATATATAGGGTGTTCCATTGAAAAAATTGCAACTTTGATACGTTTCATACTTTTAGAACAGCTTATACATTGCGAAATAATTTTAAAATGTACCGCCTGTTGGCCTACATTAACTCCAAACATATAACTTTTTGAAAGTCAAGTCGTTTGGCCATAATTCACCGTATCGAATAACCTGAATAACCCTCTATGCACAATGTTCCTACAATCGTTAGCAAATCAGCAAAATACTGAAAAGTGCATCTACGATACGTTCAATTATTTGCCACTGGAACTGTGGCAGAATCTGTAACAAACAAAATACACCGACATACCACACAAAATTAAAAAAACACCGAACGAATTTCGATAGCTACGCTATCATTATCAGCGGTTGACTAGGGCGAACTAAAGAAAATTTCTAACGAAATAAGCAACGAAGCGTTACTCGCTGATGGTATATATGTTAGAAATTTTCTTTAGTTCGCCGTAGTCGACCGCTGATGATGATAGCGTAGCTATCGAAACGCGTTCGGTGTTTTCTAATTTTGTGTGGTACTTGGATGTATTTTGTTTGTTTCCCTTAATCCTATAAAAATTTATTTTCAAAATGTTCGTGGTTTAAGACCTAAAATCGAATTGATACACATATGCGTTTGAGTGCGATTAAGACTTTATCTACCTTGTTGAGACGGATTAGGTACTGACATACTCGATAATGAACTATTTCCGCAAACATTTAATGTCTTCAGATGTGATTGTAGATTTGAAATAACAAGAAGAAATGGGGTGGTGTATTAGTTTGTGGTTATAATAAATATGTGTCATCAATAAGACATGTCATTAATAATAAATTCGATCCCTAGTGTTGATATCGTTGGAATCAAATGTACTTGTAATTGTTTGTATTATAGATACTAGTTCTTTCTCCAAGTACAGCGTTTATTGCTTAAACAATGTAATAATATTAGGCCATTTTTATCTTCCCTATCTTAGTTTGTTCGCTGCCGCCGCCGCGCGAGCGCGTCCGACTTATACTAACGCATGTGCCATGGACGCGCCGGCGCTGCCACTAGTTGTTGTTAGATGCGTAGGCAATCCGGTAACGTATTGTTCTCGATTTTTACGGGTGCGGTTCGCGTTTTTTCTTACCGTTTTTCTCTGTTGCGGTACTGAAAATGGAAAACAGTGATGACGTGACGGGTCCTTCGGAACCTAAGAAAAGTAAACTACGGAAGGAAATAAACACAAAAGCACTACCAGACGCGGAATTATTACAAATATTGGAAGAAAGTGATTCGGATACGGAAATTTCGCATGAAGTGGACGGGTGGAAATCCAGTGATATTGTTTTCGATGGGATCGTAGAAATCGCAGAAGATTCCGTGAATTCAAGTGATGGGGAATATGCAGAAGAACAAGTGTCACACGCGGCTGATACAATTGTTGATTGGGATAGTGTTCCAGTTGGCATGGCGAATCACCCGTTTACGAAAATGGAGGGACTGCAACCAATTGCAAACACAATCTTATGAATTATTTTCGCCTTTTGGTGACGAAGGAATTTCTGTTGAAACAAATCGTAACGCAACTGAAGTATTCCTTTCTGTGGGAAAACAATCACGAATAACTAGTTGGAAAGAGCTGAACTGTTAGTTTTCTTGGGTGTTTTCCTACAAATGGCAAATGTAAAAATGAGCAAGTTGCAGGATTGTTGGAAAAAGGATCCTTTATTTCACCTGAAAGGAATTGCCGTGAAATGAATTTTTCAGCAAATCCAAAACCGGGCGAACCAAAACCAGCCGACAGGTTGTATAAAATACGTTCAGTTATAAACTTTTTCAATGAAAGGATGTGTCAAGTATACTACCCTGACCGAGAACTGTCGTTGCACGAATGGGTGGTCCTTTGGCGTGGAAGATTCATTTTTCGCCAATGTATCAAAAATAAAGCGCACCCATATGGCATAAAGCTTTATACTTTGACTACTCCCACAGGAATAGTCCTAAAAATCTTGGTTTACACTGGCATGCTGGACTGTTTAGGAGGAAGAGGCCATTCGCAAAAAATTGTTCTTCGTTTATTGGATGAAAAGTTTAATGCCGGTCACCATGTGTACATGGACAACTACTATAATAGCTTCGAGTAGTTACTGGATAAGAAGACTCACTGTACGGGAACTCTGAGGGCAAATAGGAAGCATACTCCCAAGGTCGTACAAAAGGAAAAATTGAAAAAATGTAAAACGATTGCCAGATTTGCGGAAGGAGTTATGATATGTAAATGGCGTGATAAGAGGGAAGGTCGTTACATTTCTAATAAATTTGAAAATGACATGGTTGATGTCGAAAACAAAAGAAAAGAGGTGAAATCTAAGAACTTGGCCATCATAAACTACAATAAATTTATGTCGGGAGTTGATCGGCAAGATCAGATGTTGTCATATTATCTTTCGGAAAGAAAAACAATGCGCTGGTACAAGAAACTTTTTATCCATGTTTTGGAAATGATGCTGGAAAACGCACATGCCCTATACAATAAATATTCTGGCAAGAAAATGCCCCTCCAAGCATTTAGACTCAGCATTATAAAAGCACTATTGCCGCAAAAGCAGGAAGAGCGGCCTGTCAGAAATCTTCAACACGTTCTGGTAAAACGATAATCAACTCCTGGAAAATCAAAAACAGAGAAAAACTGCAACACATGCGCCAGACGAGGACAACAAACAGACACGATTTACGAGTGACAAGATTGCCCCGATAAAGCAGGGTATTGTTTGAATTGTTGTGTTATTCACCACCAGTAATGCGGATAATAGTTTTATGTTCAGTGTTTCATTATTTCATTTTTTCTACAGTTATGTACGTCCTATTCTTGAATTATTTAAAATAATAAATCCAAATTTAGTACACATATTACAAGAGTGAGGATTTTATGCAAAATGCATATCGCTTATTTTTTATAGTTGAAGAATATCGTTTTGTTTTTAGACTAATTGCACTAAATGCAATCATTTGACATTAATTAATTTTTGCATATTTTGCATATTTCGCCAAATACTGCATATATTGCAATTTTATGCATATTTTGCCTTTTTATTCATAATTAACATATATTTCGCATTTTTTCTATATCTTCCAAATTCGCTTTAAAATGCATTATTCTAACTTATTTTAAATTTTGTTATTGTGTCTAACTAAGAAATGTATTTTTATACGAATAAGACAGGTTTAAAGAAAGATTATTACCTGGAGTTAAGTGCAACGTTAATACTTCCGGATTATGAAGTTTCAATGCCGCTATTTCGTAGTATTTGAAAATTCCAATGGTACCTAAGTAGATAGTTAAAGCATTGATTGAGGGAATTCCCGCAATCAAGGGTTAAAGTTATTTGGACTTTTTCAAGGTAAGTGTTTGGTTAGTTAATCCTTCTTGAAAATAATTTGAGAGTAACGGACAAAATGCAAAATTTGAAACATTCTTTGGGCGAAGACGTAACTGAATGGTACGGCTTTGTTAAGTGAACTTCAAGATGCCGAAAGTTAAAAATAGTTTAGTTCAAGTATGGATAAAAAATATATCTGAGCTACGTCTGGATGATGAAAAAGTGTTTTGCATAGCCTGTGGAAAAATAGTAAGTACCATTACATATTTTTAATTGATTTCGGAAATTAAACCCTTATTAATTGATGTAGGTTATTCAATTCACCAGTTTTTAAACGCAATTAGATACTTATTTCTAAAATTAATTTTTCCTTAGATCATGTGCGAAAGGAAATCTCAAGTTACACAGCACATTGAAACCGCTTTTCATAAAAGAAAATTAGAAACATTTAAGAAGACAAAAGTTTGTCAGACACCTTTGCGCCAGTCGTTGTTTCAAGAAACGGCCAAAAGAAATGCACAAGAGGAATTTAATTTCGAATTGTGTAGTGCACTTGTTAAAGCCAATATTCCATTAAAGAAATTGCAAAATCCTAGTTTTAGGTCATTTTTAGAAAAAATTAGTAAAAAGCAAGTGCCAGATGAAAGCACGCTTCGAAAAAGGTATATTAATGATTTATATATTGAAACTATGGGGCATATAAAGAAAATTACAAAAAAAAAATATTTCGACAGCGAGGTAAACTTTGCTTAACATATAAACAGTATTTCAAGATCTTGCATATCAACGCTTGGCTTTATTTTAAAAAACTGCAAATCATTTTCGAATATCCAATCACTTATATGTTTGTATTTTTCATGCACAAAATGATATTGGTAGAAATTGTGGCTAAGGTGCTGTAACAAGGAATAAGGAATTAGCCGGAAGCTCAGTCGGTCAGTTCAGCACTTGGATGCATGGGCGTTTTGGCAGGAGAAAAGAGATACATATAATTTAAAAAAGGGCACCACTTGATTTAATTCTTTATCGCCCCTCTATCAAGGGCTACGGCCACATAGGACAAAAGAGACAGCTAAAAGAAAATGGTGAACTAAGTCCACACTGACAAAGGACTAGGAAGTTGATCGTAGATCACAGGATTAATGAAATAATGTACGATTGTTTAACACCACCTATTTAATATACCCAAAGTGAAATATTATAAATGTTATAAATAATAATTAAATTTTCGTAAATCTCTAACAAAAATTAATTTTATGGAGCGCCAACCCGCAGACCTAAATACAAATCTATAAGGAAATCTTCCCCATACAACAATAAATAATACTATATATAATAATATATCTGCAAAATAAACCAGCAGCAATCCACTTACCTTTCAAACAAAACTAGAAAAAAAGTTATGAATTTTACTAAAACTTTACATAAACAGACCCAATCCGGTTCGGCATCTAGTGTTGACCCTAAAAGAAAAGAATACCCAAACATATATCTATAATTATCCGAAATTGAATTCTTGTATACCGATATTCCACGAAGAGCTCTCCGTTGGACTAATTTATCAGTTTCCAATCAACCGGACGCAAATAAACCCCAAATATAAAGCGAAAATTAGCACTAGATGTCTACCCTGTTGTTTACTTATATAAGCACAAAATATTCTTCAGTAAAATTACTATGAGCATTACAGGCAAAATAATAAGCATGAAGCATTTAGAAAATTTAGAAAGGCCAAGTTTATTACCCATTTGGCAATTGCAGTACAATAATTAAATAAAGCGCAACACAAAATAACCCATTTATTGGTAAGCATAGGGCTACCAACAAAAGATTCAAATTAGTAAATCCTACTTCAATCAGTTTTATACTAAACCAAATATAAAAATTGTAATCAGAAAAAAAAATAACAAATGTTATACAACCCCAATGATAATAAAGAAATGTTCAATTTGATTTACACAGTAATTGAAACCCCAGCAGTTTTTTTTTTGACATACATTGTATATTTAAACTCAACGAGGAGCATTCAGTCAACAAACAGCTGTTGCATGTATAGTAAACACAGGTAGTTCTAATGGTTGAACAATTACGGTTATTTATCAGAATAAAGCTAGTATATAAGAAAAGTTGATAGATAAGATACAAATTCTATTGCAAATTTAAATGTAAGTATAAGCGAAACTTTGGAATAACCCAAATTATCTTTTACAGGTACAAATGTATAGTATTACTCTCGATTACTAAGAAAATGTTTCACAATAAAGCATAAGCATTAATTTCAGGATTAAGATAATTGCGGAAACACACTAATACAAGTAGCAAGCACAGTAATGTAATGGTTATGACTTTCAGTAAAGTACAGATAACGAAAGCCTCGTTATGTAGAAAAGCAATCAAAAGTCACTCACCATAGGTAAATTTTGTATGCATGTAACAATAATACTTATCAGAAACTAGTCGTAGGTGTAACGTATATTTCTTCAATTAATTCGGAAGATACTATGGGAAGGAGTAATCGTAGACTGTTTCCATTCAGGCTCGAAGACCCATAACTAATATTTCACACCTCGGATGAATGATATCCAAATGTGCTGTCAGAAACGGTTTAATTATTCCTTATGGAAGCACGAAATATTATAATCTTGAGTGAATGTGTAAAGGACCAAAAAGAACCTATATAAGATAACTGTGTTAGAATTTTAATCGATACCCAAATTTTATAAAATATGATCTTTATGCTGTATTAAAAATTTCAAAACATGTACGCATGCATTTCAAAGCTATGTCTAGTAAATAAGAAAAGAAAGTGAGTAGCTTACCTCTTGATCGAAGCTAAGGTGTAGTAGAAACAAAAAAATTAAAGCCGAACTAAAATTCGAAATCCCAACAGGATTTATTTATATGGAAAAGATCAAAACCAGCAACAGGCTGAGGTAAAATTTTTCTTGAAAAATTCAATCAAATTTTTAGGAACACCTTTTCCAAATTTTACATGTGCTTCTAACTACGCATTCAATTTCTTTTTGCCAAAATGGCGTTTTCCTTCTTATCTGAAGGTACCAGAAAACCAAAAAACCATAGCCTGATTATTTTCACCAATCCAAAGATTTTAAAGTAATCACGTGTTTGAAATATTTTAAATTTAAAACGATTTTTTAGTGACATTGTTGCCATTTTCCAACAACATACAAGGTGAGTCGTAACTTAAACACCATAAATTCATAAACCAAAATTTACACGTATCAAAATGTGATGCTTCGTTTAGGAATTCTCTTTGTATAAACTTATGTATTGCAGCTTTGTATGTGACTCTAGCGTCTCCGGTTATCACTGCTACAGCATCCACCTCATTTGCCTGGACTGCCGCTTTCGCCAGCTTGTCTACTTCCTCATTTTCTGCAATCCCTATATGTCCAAGTATCCACGCAAACACAATATGGAAACCTCTATGCTGTAGATCATGCACCATGTTCAGAATTTCCCTCTCTAAACCTTCGCTACTCAAAAAATTTTTAAGTGCATACATTGCACTTAGCGAGTCCGAGCAAACTACAAATCTGTTATTCTCCGCACCACTTCCGATATACAGTAGCGCGTGCTTTATACCAATTAGTTCCGCTGTGTGTATACTAATATCTCTATGTGGAGTTACGTAATGACTTATATCACCGCTAACAAAGGCTGTGCCTACTCCTACAGGGGATTTTGATGCGTCGGTATATACAAAATTGTAGTCTCGGTAATTATTTTGCAGTTCATTGTACTTATCTATATAGATTTCCTTCGGTGTACGTTTTTTTAGGTAAGCACTCATGCCGATTGCGAACGATGGACGGAGGAGATTTCATGGAGGTTCCTCATACACACATCTTTGCACCGTTTGTAGATTGGGAAGACTGTATTTATTACTCATCTCATGGAAAGCAATCGCTGCCGGCCTCGTTGAACTGGGCCTTGCTCGAAAAATATCCAAATCTATGTTTTCGTTAAAGATCTTATAGTTGGGATGGTTAGTATTTGAGTTTATTTTAACAGCATAGTTTCCTAGCAATATGTCAAATCTATACTGTAATGGTTCAATTCCAGATTTCCACAAAACTGACCTTGCTGGGCTGGTACGAAACACCCCTATTGCCCATTTGAGTGCCTTATATTGAAACGCTTCTATAGGTGTTAGCCACGATTTTCTTATAGAACGGTACACTATCGCGCCATATTCGATTTTAGCTAAAGCAGTACTGCGATATAGTGAAATCAAGACGTCTTTGTCACTTCCCCAATTGATGTTTGCTAAACAACGAATAATATTTAAGATTTTTTTACATCGGGTTATCAAGTTCTCTATATGTCGTTTCCAGTACAGCTTTCTATCTAATGTCAGACCTAAAAATTTTGACGATTCAATCTCTACTATAGGAATTCCATTTATTAGTAATGGTGGAGTTGCATGAGGTGATCTCAACCTACAGAAATGCATAAGTACGGTTTTGGTATTAAAAAAAACGAAACCGATTTCTTCGGCTGTTCTAGACAATTTGTTTATAACTGGTTGGATTTTCTCAGTAATTTCCTGCATACAATTACCGCTTACAAAGATACACAAATCGTCAACGTACATAACCTTATTAATGCCTTCATCTATGAACTCCAACAGCTTGTTTACAGCTATAATGAACAAGATAACACTAAGGGAGGAACCCTGAGGTATCCCATTCTCCACCGTTCGAAGTAGAGACAGAACGCCATCAACCCGTACCTTTTATTCCCCATTCTATTATTATTATTATTATTTTTTTTTTTTTTTGGGTAAGTGCTTCGACGACTAGGTCATTAGCACGTTCCACAATTCTTATCTACTTTGTACGTAAATACTAAGTACTATCATCAATACTGGTTAAATTTTTTTCAATAAACTGGTTTCTTTTAGGAAATTAATTAGATTCTGGATATTCTGTGTGTCATTGTTTAAACATTGGTCTATTCGGTCGCATAATTTATTTTGAACTCTTTGTCTATTGAACTCTCTACATTTAAGTAATATGTGGGGCACAGTAAGTACTTCGCTACATTTTGTGCAAAGAGGAATTTCTTCCCTTAAAAGTAAATATGAGGATGTAAGATTTGTGTGTCCGATGGGTAACCTTGAGATTGCTACTTGCTCTGTTCTTGTGACGGTTTCTGGGAATTTCCATAGTTTTGAGTTTGTTTTAATCTTTGAGTAAGCAGAGTTGTTGTTTGTGCAATTATCGAAGGCATAATTTACGACTTTCCTTTTTATTGATAGTTTAACATCTTCAGGTCGAACTTGATAGACGTCACTTTCTTTACTACTTGCTGCTTTACGTGCCGCGTCGTCTGCAAGCTCGTTACCCAAGATTCCACAGTGCGAGGGGCACCATGCGAAACATACCTTTTACCTGAATTTCTTAACCATTCAATGCTTGCCAGAATTTTTTTTATTAAGGTGTCTCTAGAGAAGGTGTTTTTTAGAGCTCTTATTGAGCTTAAAGAGTCGCTGCAAATTAAAAATTTACGTTCTGTACTTAAATCACAATAATACAAAGCTTGCAATATAGCATACAACTCTGCTGTATACACGCTTGCATCATTAAGAATAGACCAACAGTATGTTTTATTCTTCAGATAAATGGCACTACCCACACCGATTTTGCTTTTAGATCCGTCTGTATATATTATGTTGTAACCTTCGTGTTCTGATAAAATTTTTGTAAAAGATTTTTTCGTGATTTGTAAACTAATCCTAGAATCGTCACGAACACAGTTGTCTGCGTGAATACTCGGTTGGCTAATTATCCATGGTGCTACTTCACATTCTTCATATGGATAGACTTGATATGGGTAACGGAGTCCGTAGTCTCTGCTCATCTCGGTATTTCTCACACCCGCCGGGCGCATAGCGGAGCTTCTATTGGCAAAATGGCCGATGTTATAATTAAAAAAGGTATTGTGGTTTGGGTGACTTGGCTGGGCATTCGTTCTAAGGGCGTAATTAAGTAGCATTACACACAGGATATGTTGAAAAGGAGTGCTGTTATTCTCGAAACATATGTCGTCTAATCTCGATGTGCGGAATGCTCCATTGCACAGCCTTAGTCCTGCACAGTGAATCCTATTCAGCTTGTGAATATGTGACATTCTAGCGCTAGATAAGACAACTCCTCCATAGCTGAGTTTAGAAAGAACTAAGGACTGGTATATTCTAAGTAGGGTATCCTTAGCACCCCATGATATATGAGATAGGTACCTGAGAGTGTTAATGATTACCTTCATCCTTGTGATTAAATGTTCAATATGGTTCTTCCAATAAGGTTTTCTGTCAAAGAGAACCCCTAAAAAACGTACGCAGTCATTAACTTCTAGCGTATGATCTCCAATCCTAAACCTAGGGTGATCGTGATGAGACCCTAAACGGCAGAAATGAACTACCTGTGATTTCGTAGCAGATAGAGTAAAACCTATTTTGTTCGCCATTCTCACTAACTGGTCGATTTCGTTTTGCAAGGGATGTAGTAGATCCTCCGTTATAGGGCCTGACTTGTATATAACTAAGTCATCTATATATAGGGTTTTACCGATATCCTGTGATAGACACTCAACTAGTTTACTCATTACGATTGTAAATAGAGTAGCACACAGTGTAGAACCTTGTGGTATTCCGTTCTTTTGTACTCTCTCCTGAGATACGCAATTGTTTACGCGTACTCGAAATTTTCTGTTTGCCAAGAAGTTTTTTATGAAGATCAATAGCGGTCCTTTAATTTTTATGCGTTGAAGTTCAAGTAGTATTTGTTGTCCGTTCGTCCGATCGAAGACCTTTTCAATATCAAAAAATATTGCAAATGTGTGGTGCCTTTCAGCAAAGCCATTTAGAATGGCTGACTCTAGTTGCACTAGGCAGTCTGTTGTAGATCTCCATTGTCTTGCACCCATCTGATATTTTGATATTACATCATTTCGTTCTAGATACCACATCAATCGTATATTAACCATGTTTTCCATTAATTTGCTCATGCAAGACGTCAGAGATATATGCCTATAACTGTCCATAAAATGAGGATCTTTGTTTAATTTTAGGCATGGGATTATAATGGACTTTTGCCACATTTCAGGGAATTGGCCCTCTTTCCATATTTTGTTAAAGATGGCTAGAATATGAAGTTCTCCTTCCGTCGGCAAGTGTTTAATGAATTCGTAATGAATGGTGTCTGGTCCAGGAGCAGAGTGTCTGGATTTTGATAGTGCATTTTCAAACTCTGAAGCTGTAAATGGTTGATTATATGCAAGTTCGCTCAACGTTTCTTCAGCACTTTCAAAATCAGAGACATTCTCTGTACCAGAGAAATTGGTCTCAAAATGGTCAGCAAAATTCGCAGCAATATCTTGAGGATTATGTCTCACCCTGGCAAATTATGTTATTTATTGACATTCTTTGGGAAGTTGAATTCATTGATCGTATTTTTTGCCATATTTCGGAATTGAGGGTTTGATTAGCTAGGCTAGTCACGTATGCTTGCCAAGACTGTTGTTTTGCAAGTTTGATAGTTCTCCTTGCTTTGGCTCTTAGTTTTTTAAACACGATTGCATTATTAATAGAAGGTTCAGATTTAAAAACTTTTAATGCTTGCTTACGGTGGCGAATAGCACACTTTATGTCATCGTTCCACCATGGGACGCACCTTTTTCGAGGTTTACCACTTGATTTAGGGACGCTTGTTTCACATGCTTCTAAAATTTTCATGGCTACGTCTTTGACTGCTCTGTTAATGTCACCTTGGATTGGATTAAAGTGCGATAAACTGTTGCTAAACATAATCCAGTCGGCTTCCTTTATCAACCATCTTCTATGTAATTTGGTTGATGGGCAAGATGTTAGGAATGAAAGTTGAATGGGCGCATGATCAGAAAATATTTGATTCTGAAGTACTTTCCACTGAATTTTTGGTGCTAAGGCCGGAGAGCAAAGAGATAGGTCAATGGCTGAAAAATTGTTGCTTCTCGCGTTAAAGAAAGTGCCTTCACCTGTGTTTAAAAGGATCAAGTTAACTTCTTCTATAATTTCTTCAATCACTCGCCCTCGATTATCTGAGTGTGCAGAGCCCCATATATGATTATGTGCATTAAAATCTCCTAATAGTATAAATGGGCTGGGTAATTGTTTGATAAGATCAATGATCTGCTGCTTAGTCCATGAATAATCTGGAAGATATACACTACAAATGGAGATTTGGAAAGGATAATTAACTCTGACAGCGATTGCTTGTAAAGACGTCGCTAGAGGAACTAAAGTGTGAGAGATCTCGTTTCTTATGAGGATGGCGGTGCCACCGTGAGCCCTTAATCCTGGTGCTAAATCCTTTCTATGAGTCCTATACCCTTTCAGTACAAAATTTTCATCTGGTTTGAATCTGGTTTCTTGCAAGCAAATGCATAAAGGGTTCTCTTTACATATTAATAAATGTAACTCTGCTAAATGACTTTTACATCCATTAATATTTAATTGGATTAGATTGTCCATAATGAAGTTCTTTATTAAGAAATAAATAAATATGCGAATATGTGTAAAGAGACAAACAGATAAATAAATAAATATACGAATATGTGTAAAGAGACAAACAGATAAATAAATAAATATATGAATATGTGTTTAAAGGGACAGTGACAAAACAATTTGTATACGAAAAAAAAAATTTTAGGTATCTAATGATTAGATAAAAAGACAAAACAAGACAGATAATTAAAATAAACCGATAAGATAAAATATCACAGATCCAATTATCACGTAACTATCACAGATAAAATATCACAGATCTAATTATCACAGATTCTACGTCATTATCTAGCATTCTTCAGCACAGCTGAAGATTCTACATTCATTTCGTTTGCGGAGCTAGGATTTTTCTTACGTGGGACACCTTTTGGCCATCCCACCTTTTTCTTTTTTTGCTTTCTAAGGCAGGGATCAATAAAAGTCTCATCTATTTCCCCAACTGAAGTTGGAGATACTGGAGCAGTTCTTTTTCTGCCCTCGGAAAAGCTTTCTGTTTCCATTTCACTACCGATGTCGGTAGTGATGCATGATACTTCGTTTATATACTCTTTTAATGTAGTTTTTAAACTGTTTATTTGGCTTTGTATGGTATTTTGTAATACCGGTAGTATAGTTTTCGATACTTCGCTCACTACCTCTATGTTGTTATCTTTAGGTGTCGCAATTTGTGCGAAAGTATTGGACTATGTTACCACAGATAATTGGGCCATAGCTTTGGCTTCAATGAAACTTACACTGTGTAAGACTCTGATTTCTTGTATTTTCTTCTCTGACTTATAAACGGAACATTCCTTTGATCTAGAAGAATGCTTCTCTTTACAATTTGTACATATTGGCTCCTCTCTACAAGAAGAACCTTCATGAATGGGGTAACCACATACACACATAGGGTTGTTTTTACAGTTGACATCTAAAGCATCGCATAGGTTCCGGGATGAAAGGGCGAACTTTTAAATTATACATGGCTGCTTTGATAACTTTTGGTAGCTCATGTTTTTCGAATGTTAACACTAACATTGCCGTGTCTACTAATATCCCGTTTTTCCTGCTTTGCAATCGCTTGACATCTACCACTCCTTCTGATTTTAAACTCTCCTGAATTTCTTCAAGTGACGCATTTAAGAGCTCTCTGCAGTATACAATAGCTTTGCGACAGTTTAAGAATCTGTGAGGTGTAACCTCAACGTCTAATTCCCCAATCCTTTTCATCTTCATTAATGTTTCTGTTTGCTTTCTCGAAACTGTTTCTATCAATAGTCCTTCCTTTACTTTATTAACTCGTTTAGTCTCGCCGGCTATACTATAAATACTCTTACTAATTAGAAAAGGGCTAACTCTCTCAAAATTACCTTCAGGCAACACTTTAATGGTCAGGAACCGAGGATAACTCGTCTCGCTGACCAAATTTATATTTTTCCTTAGAGTAGGAAAGTTGTCTCCGTTTAGAGAGGGAGACGACTCTTGAGAACAAGAATTAGAGATCATGTTGTTCCCACGAGAATAGGAAGAAAAATGGTCGACCACAGCAGAGCTCCTATACCATGGCAAGGCTAAATACTGTGGAGGGGCACCCCTTCCCCCACAGGCGTTTCAACGCTAGAGACCAGACATCCCCCTGGCCACGCTCAGGCTTCCCCTCGCGCAATCCCTGGCCACGCCCTGGTAGAGTCTCTGAAGTACAGTTCGCGGTTGCGGTATTAGGACACGGCTAGCGCTCAGCCGTCCCCAGCAAGGACATCCCGGGCTTGCCACACCCGTATACGCCTTAGACGGCGCATGTCCTGGGAAGAGTAGAAAGAAAAAGGAAGAGATCTCTCAGCTTTCGCTGGGAGCCTGAAAAGAACAAGAGTTAGGGCGAGGGTGCTCCGATAGAAAAGAATTAAAGTAAGGGAAGCCACTCAAGACTAGTATAAGAAAAGCAAACTTCCAGCTAAGGGGACGCAGGGTTGCCGTCCCTGTCCTTGTTAGTTACAAGGCCCCACGTGAACTGGTCCGCGTATTATGTAGAGCTAACAGTGGCGAATTGACGCCACGAGCTCATATTTCGGTGTTGGCCTTGCATCACTTACGATCATTTGCAAGGTCGTTCCCCTATCCGCCACCTGGGGACGCGCCTAGTAGGTGGTTCAACCCCTAGGATTATTATTATTATTATTATTATTATTATTACTTTTATTATTATTATTATTATTACATTAAATCATTTTAATAAAGAGTTACATGAGACAGGAACAGTTATAAATTGTCACGTTTCATGTGCTAACATAATTACAATAAAAGAACAGCCAGTTATACACTCAATAATATGTAAATCGCATTCACAAATTAGAGAAACTACAAAATTCAATTAATTGGAATTATATCGTTTGAGAAACTTGAGTTAGTTATTTAACACGCATCATTCACATCATCAAAGTGTAAACTCCGGAAATGCCTATTTAATTAAATTACTTTAAAGTTCAAGTCGTTCTAACAAGCTGGAATTTTCGTGAAATTAAATACAAAGAAGTTTCGCCTACTTTAATAAGAATAACTAAAACATATTCTATTCTTAGAATAAATAATTCTGGTCAAAGTAAATTACAATTTACAAGCATCTACAGAATTTTTTAATTTTGACAAAAATGCAATAAACTGCATATAATGTGGATGAGTGCATTTCATTTAAGAGACCGGAAAAAGCTACTCAAACTCTAAATTGAAACGTTAAATGTGCATTCTGTAACATATAGACATCGTAAGCTAATATAAAAGTTACTTAAAAGTTCGAATTTCAGTCTCCGGAGTTGATAAAATAGGCTGTAAGGTTTTTGTATATATATACAGGAAAGTTTATGAAAATTCAATTTTCTCTGTAATAAAATGGACGTTTAAAATTTCATAGACAGTTTTATAAAATTAAAGCATGTTGATTATTATGTATTCTGCGCACAATAGAAATGAGTAAATTAATATTTTTGCTACTGATTGTAACAAAACGTAAAATGTTAAAATTTTAATTAAATTTTCTATTTTACAAACTCGAACTATAGTAGAGAAAATCCTATTTGCTATTTCTTTATTCATTTTGTTGCAAACGTGAGTGATACTAATGCAACTCGCTTTTGTAAAATTTTCACTGTAAAGTTCTATTTTCTAAAGTAATTTATGTTTAGAATGACTGTAATTACATTTTCGAATTTTTTATAGAAATCTTCAAAACATCTCGCGAGTTATTGAATGATAAAATATTAATTAACGAAAAGTGAATGTTTTTATTCCTAAATATTCCATTTAAATCGCGTTAATTAAAATGAAGTGGTTATAATTTTCAAGTTCCTAAAAGGAAAACGTCAAAAATTGTTTGTGGTGTAATATGCATAACGAAAGTTTGCGCAAAAGTTAAACGAGAAAAGTAATTTCATTAAGAGACAAGTGACTTGGTCCATTGTTCCCAAAAGTTTTTACACTCATTGCTTAAACGCGTCCAACAAGACCTATTCTGTTAAGTGGTGTTGATGGTTTTACTGCTTTTAGGTAGTATGCTTTTGACGTCTTCTTGTTTTTTTTTCTAAATGTTACTCTAGTTTAGTAATTCTTTCTCATTTATTTAAATAGTTTGGCTCCTTAAGAGTAAATTAATTAAAGAGAAAAAATAGATACAACCCTTGTAAGGTGTTTATTAAATTTGATAATATTTTCTAGAGTTTGTAAACGAAATTTTAGTCATTTTAGTAAAAATAAATAAATAAGATATGAAACGTCCACACTTGGTGTTGCCTTGTGTCCGGCAAAAAGTATCGATCATTTCCTGTTGTAATAACGACCGGCTCAGACAAATAGGCTTTGAACTGATCTAAGCAGTACTTTACCTCTCGACAACTCTACGTGCTCTTCTTCCCCTCTATGTAGGCTTAGTCTCTTTATTTGACATTACTCTTCTTCTGGTGAGGTTTCCGCGGAGGACGATTTACTGCTGTCTACCCATCTTTTGGGAGGTCTTCCAGATAGTCTCTTGTGTTCTGGTTTCTGGTTTTTCGCTATCTTTGGTACTCGTTCGTCTGTCATTCTTTCTGCGCGTGCTTCCCATTCTTTGCGTCTTGTTTTTACAAATTTTGTTATGTCTTGTTAGGTCTCGTATCTCTGTATTGGAAACTCCGTCTAGTAGTGTACGTCCTGTTACGCTCTATGTTTTCTGTGCTCTTTAGTAGTTGTTTTGTCTTGCTAGTTTCTGCTCTTGCTTTCACCGCATAAGTAATGACAGGTCTAACTATAGTTTTATATATTTTTATTTTATTTTCTGTATTCTTATACTTATTCTTCCAGAACACATCGCGAAGGTATCCTGATATTCTTGCTCCTTTGGACGTCTGCGTTTGTTATTCTTTAATAAAGTTTATTTTACTGGATATTTCTACCTCTCAATAGTTGAAGCTCATTACGTGTTCGATAATAGTGCCTTCTATTTCTAGTTTGAATCTTACAGGTTCTTTTGCTATTGTCATACATTTAGTTTCTTGTTTGATACCAACACGTTCCATTTTTTTCCACACCTAAAAAATTGGAGTAGTAGACATTGGAGGTCGTGTTCATTGGCGGCCATTAAGACAGTGTCGTCCGCGTAACAGATCATGCTTATATTTACCTGCCCCATTCTGTATCTCTGTTCGGTTTGAATTGAGTTGGTGATTTCATTCATGATTATATTATATAACATTGGGCTGAGTGAGTCGCCCAGTCTTATGCCCGTAATTACTGGGATTTCGTCTACGTGTCCATTTCCTGTTTTTATTATCGCTGTTGTGCTTTCATACATATTGATTTCTCATATACTTACGCGTAAAGAGGAAGCTATACAATGTGATCAAGATAAGGATGATCAGCATGGGGGCCTTGAAAACGGTAAGAAATACGAAGGCGGTTAAATTAGAGAAAATTTGTATAATTTAGGGCATGTTCACATGTAGTTCGTAAAAGTTCATTATTGTTTATCGTTTCTGAGATTTAAAACAAAATGCGATTTTTGGGTTTTTCTTTTTTCGTAATTCCTTCATTCATTTTAAAAGATTTTTAAAAAACAAAGGTTTTTCATTGTCACCTTTGAATTCTATTAGATGGCGTGTTCAAATTTTTTATTCGACGTTTTGTCTCCGAGAAACCATCAGCAACTTTATTTTTTTATATCGCCCCAACCAACAAAACACCCTGTATTCGATAGTATTTTTTATAACCAATTAAACTTTTGTATTATAATGCTTATTTTCCATTCATCTGGTATTATTTGTTTTGTTAGAATACTTTGAAATAGTAGAGACAACTCTATCTGCTGTATAAGGGCTAAATTAGACATCATCTAGAATATAGTTCTTGCTTATGGGGTGATGCTCTCCAATATGTTGTCGATATCGTTGATCGTATTCAAAGAGGGGCGATTAGGCTTATAAATGACTCGTTCTTAACTTTAGACGTATAGACCGTTGAGCATAAGAGATTCGTTTTACAATTCTTTGTACTATCGGTATTAAATTGTTAATGTGCAACTGAATTCTTTGATACCATCCCAGCCACCTTTGCTAGGAATAATCAGTTCGCTTATTCAAATCATGTTGGTGTGGGTGTCGACGCAAGCGTAGACGCGGGCGCCCACGTCGAAGTGGGTATAAGTGTGGGCGTGGGCTTGTGCGTGGTCATGTGCGCACGCATATACGCGTGCGTGGGTGCATGGGTTTGGTTTGTGGAAGTAGGTGCATGTGGGTCGGTGTGGGTATAGGATCTGGCCATACGTGCGTAAGTGTGTGCGTGTGCGTGTGCGTGTGCGAGTGCGTGTGCGTGTGCGTGTGCGTGTGCGTGTGAGTGTGCATGTGCGTGTGCGTGTACGTGTGCGTGTGCGTGTGCGTGTGCGTGTGCGTGTGCGTGTGCGTGTGCGTGTGCGTGTGCGTGTGCGTGTGCGTGTGCGTGTGCGTGTGCGTGTGTGTGTGGGTGCGAACGTGCGTTAGTTAGTAAACTTTCTCTACAATACTTGTACAATTCCAGTAGGTAATGAGTCCGTCAAGGCCAATAAATTGTATACCATGTATTTATGCGTCAAATAGTTCTCGTACAAAAAGCGAAGGTTCCACTTAATCCTATTATGACTTACCTGCAGTACTACACCCTTAACAAAAATTATTTCAAAAACCCTTATTAGCTCTGTATGTACATTATAATAATCAAAATAGTTCTAGTCTATTTAGCATACACTCTACTTTATTTCTAAAGCAAACGGCTACCATAGAAGACTCATACTCAACAGTATTGAATTTTATAATTAGAGTGACGTTTTGTGCGTTTAGTTTAGCTTTTTTACACTCGTTGCTTAAGCACGTCTAACAAAACCTATTCTGTTAAGTAGTGTTGATGGTTTTGCTGCTTTTATGTAGTAGGTGTGGCCATATTTTTTTTCTAAATGTCATTCTAGTCTTTAGTTAGTTTAGTAATTATTTCTCATTTATTTAAATAGCTTGACTTCTTAAGAGTAAATTAATTAAAGTAAAAATATAGATATAATACTTCTAAGATATTTATTACATTTCATTAATTTTGGTCATTTTAATGAACTGAGATGGCATAAATAAATAAATAAATATAATATGAAACGTCCATACGTGGTGTCGGTCATTTCCTGTTGTAAATTTGAACGGCTCTAATCTCTATTGCTATGTTGGGAATGACTGTATATTCAAATCTATCATGGGTTGACCAAGCTGTCAGCAGATGTTCGTAAAATAGGCTTTTTATACAAATAACTCTATCTGCTATGTAAGGGCAAAATTCGGCCTCACCTAGAACATAATTCTCACTTCTAGGGCGGTGTTGTTCAATGCGCTCTCAATTTCGTTGACCTTATTCAAGAAAGAGCGATTAAGCTTATAAATGACCCGTCCTCAACTTATGAGATATAGGCCCTTGAGCTGAAGAATCGTTTCAATTCTTTGTTTGAACTATCGGCATTACAATGGTTATTGTGCTGCTGAATTACATTCTTTGATACCATCCCGGGCCTCCTTTGCTAGAAATAATCGTTTTGCTCGAGTGTTGGCGTGAGCGTGGGTGTGAGCGTGAGCATGCGTAAGCATGACCTTGGACGTCTGCGCGTGCGCATGCGTATACACGCCATTGAGTGTATACGTGCGTGTGTTGGTATGGGTGTGGGTGTAAGTGGGGGTGTGTATAGGATGTGGCCACGGATGTAGGTGTGGTCAGTGGTGGCTCCTGGCAAAAATTTTAAGGTGATCTGCAATTTTTGCAAAACAAAACTTACCTATTTTTTATAATTTTTTCAATAGAAAGCGTGGAAAGAGCTATTAAACGATCCTCGGTCTTTGCATTTCTGAGAAACGTTTTGACTCGTTTAGTGTTGAGAAACACCGTTCGGCCTCTAATGTTGTCATGGGAATTGTTACCACAATTTCTAATAATCCTCTGCTTCAACGTATCTTCTAGATTATTTGCTATTAAAAATTTTACGAAAGGTAATGCGCCATTTAATGTTCTGCAATCAGCAGTTTATAAACTTTTCACCAAACATGTACAACTAAGGTTAATTAATGATTAGAACAAAATAAAATAATCAACCCATTGCTTCTATGCCCATATATGGAAATTAATATAAAAATTAATGTAAACAAAATAATTTACACTATAACTTCAAATTTTTAAAATCTACAATTACTTTTAATAATTAATGTATATTTTAATTAACAATCACTGTCTTTTCATAACTGTTAAGTAATATATTTCTCTTACAGATTAAATGCAGATTAAAAGTATGCGAATTTGACATTTTAGTTGTAAACAGTTTTCATAAAATTGTTTACAATTATTTGCTGATCACTTCTTCCTACCAATCATCTCGCCGTAAATTAAAAAGTCGAGTAAAAAGGAAATAAAAAAGACACAACACTACCCCTATTACTCGCTAACCTAATATGTCTTTTACACAGCCCTGAACTGAATGCATCGCATCTGACACAATTTTAATGCCGATACGACGGAGTGGAGTACGGCGCAGTTGTTTTATGGAGTTCGTAGAGCACGATGGTGTGGCCCAAATAAATAATATCTCAGCGTGAGTCTGTAGACTTTACAACGCCAATCAAGGATGCGAGTTGCTTATTGTATTTGCTTTTTGGAAATGGAAAATATTTTAGTTAGATTACAAAATTATTATATTATTTGGGCGCTATTTATTTTTATGGGAGCTCTGCGCGTATATGCACTAGGCGCCACTGGGTGTTACTGTGGGCGTGAGCGAGGTGCGTGAGCATGTCCGTCTGCCTGTGTGTATGACGGATGGCAAGCTTTCTCTAGAATCATTATAAAATTTGAGTAGGTAATGTCAATAAATTGTAAACCAAGCGTGTGGGTCAAATAGTTCTCGTGCAAAACGTGAACGTTTCACTATAACATATTATTTTCATGACTTACCTGGAGAACTAAATCCTAAACAAATTTACTTCAAAAACTCTTATCAACTTTGCATATACATAATAATCAAAATAGTTCTAGCCTATCTAAAATATACTCTACTTTATTTCTAAAACTACCGGCTACCATAGAAGATTTATACTCAACAGTTTTAAAATTTTTAATTAGAATGACGTTTTGTACGTTTAATTAAGTTTTTACATGGAAATACGAACACTTTACTTCTGCTTCTTCTGATTCGAATTGAACTGCTATCTTCATTGCTGGTAGCTGGTGTTTGTGTATCCTTCACTTTCACTTTCTCTTTATCTGCTTTTTGAATTTTTAAAATCAATTACATGTGATGTACTGTTTACATGTTGTCTGAGTAATGATGTGGGTTGGTGCTTTTGTAGAGCATTGAAGTGCTCCTCTCTTCTCATGTTGATACGTCTATTCGTTTGTCCTATGTATCTCGTTTACCACTTGTTCTATTTCTCTTATTCTCTGATTTTGTAAAGTATTTTAGATTTTGCTGTTCTTGTTTATCCTGTGGATGGTGCCTTTTATATATCGTGATTCGAAAAAGATACGATTTCAACAGAATCGTGAATTTATCAAGATGGGGTATGGAGCAGAGGGAACGCCAGACAACACCCAGAATGAGTCTATGAATATTATATATATATATATATATATATATATATATATATATATATATATATATATATATATATATATATATATACAGGATGTCCCAGGAGTTCGTAACAAAAACTTGGGAGTTGATAGATCTAATCCTTTTAAGACAAACTTTCATATAAGCGTAAGTCCAATAATGCTTCGTTTCCGGGGTACAAAAAAAAATAGTTTTTTGAAATATCTCAAAAACGAAAAAAGGTATTTTTCTTGTTTTTGGTATAATAAATAGGGATATAAAGGACATTGGTTTTAGCTTATTAGTACGATTTATTATTATGTACAGTGGCGTAGAACGCAAGCGGCAGTGCAACCTTTTAATCCCTATTTTCTACGCCAATGGAGTAAATTGAATTTTTTAAATTAAAATACGAAACCTTGATGTTTTTCAGATAAAAAAGGTACTCTTTGTCTAAATCGATAACTTTCTGAGATACTTGTATGATTAGGTATTATTACCAGTTGCTTGGGCAGGTTTTAACTTTGACACCCCGTATCTCGAAAACGAATCACTTTTGGACTTACCTTTATATGAAAATTTTATGTTAAAATAATTAGATCCATTATTTGCTGAAGTTACCTGTAAGCAGTTGGTAATAAATACTTAAAATTCTAATAGCTTAGAAACTGTTAAAGTTATCGAATTAGACAAAGTATACCTTTTTTATCTGAAAAACTTCAAGGTTTCGTATTTTAATAAAAAAATTCAATTTACTCTATTGGCGTTAAAATTAGGGATTAAAATGTTGTACTGTCCCTTGCGTTCTATGCCACTGTACATAATAAAAAAGTTTTACTAAACTAAAATCAATGTATATCCTCTATATCCCTATTTATTACACCAAGAACAAGAAAAATACCTTTTTTCGTTTTGGAGATATTTCAAAAATCTAATTTTATTTTGTAACTTTGACATCCTGTATCTCGGAAACGAAGCATTATTGGACTTACGTTTATATGAGAGTTTTGTCTTAAAATGATTAGATCTGTCATCTCCCAAGTTTTTGGTGCGAACACCTGGGACACCTTATATATATATATATATATATATATATATATATATATATATATATATATATATATATATATATATATATATATATATATATATATATATATATATATATACTGCAGCTAAAATTTCAAAATAATTAATACGAGAAGTAATTGGCTCTTTAGGCTTCTTTCGTAAAACAACACAGATAATGAATATTTGTTTTCAATAGACGGATTTTTTAATACCTACATATAATATAATAAAAGTAGAAAACAAACAAAATAGTACAAAAAGTGCAATATAACATGATTAACAACATAGTAAAGCACTTAATCCAATCCTCAAGCTAGCAAACCCTAGTCACAACTGACTTTTAATCTTTTTTATAGTAATTTGGTAGAACTGCAAATAAAGAAATTATTTTTATAACAAAATGTTCCTTGGTCTAACAAATGTACCTAATTAGTACAATAATCGTACATAAAATCAGTCATCTTTTTTTTTGTGTCCCTTCAACTGGGGTAACTTTGCCAGCTGGGGCAACTTTGCCGGATCACGAGCCACTTCGTTTAAAATTATTTTACGTTATATTGGCAATACTGGCAGTGTCTATCTTCACAGTGTATAACCAACGTGGATAGTGTGTTGGTGTCACAGAGTTTCGCGGCAAATATTGCAATCGTGTTCGTGTTAGAAAAAGGTAAGTAAAATTAAAAATTTTGTTTGTTTTTGAGATGATGAGCAACTAAGGTTTGTCATATCTATATTAATTGCAGTAGGTAAACGAAAATGTATACAAGTTAAAGGTGGGATTATTAGCTTTACTAAAGTGTGGTTGTGAGGCACATAATTTGAATATTAGGATTTATTTTTGACCTTGGCAATGTTACCCTGGCGTTTTAAATTACAATTTTTTATAGGTACCTATTGCTTAGGAATACCTCGCAACTACAAAACGCCTTTGGGATCAAGATCTTATCCAAATTATACCCAAGAAAGTATCCATAAGGTCGTGTCTGCAATAAAAAATGGACGTCTTACTTATAGAGAATGTATTCAATTCCAAGAAGTACCTTAGTTAATAAAGTTACAGATAAACACACACACACACACACACACACACACACACACAATGTTGGATGTCCACAATCTATTACTGAAGCTGTTGAAAGAAGTCTTGTTGATGTAGTAATTGCTAGTGCGGAATTTGGCTGTCTCCTCTCTATGTTAGATCTCCGATTAGCATTATTAATATTCGCATTAAAAAATTTTCAAATAATGTCAGGAGAAAATTGGTGTCACTTATTTCTAAAGCGGCACAAAGATCGTTTAACAAATCGACACTGCCAAAATATAACACGGATTCGGGCTTAAAAAACCGAAGAAGAGATAAACAATTATTTTACTAATTTAGAAGAAAATTTGGGAAATGTAACGCCTACCAACATTCTGAATTATGACGAAACTAACGTCACTGATGAATCTGGTTCCAACAAATGTATATTTCGGAGAAGTACGAAATACCCAGAACGAATTTTAAATATTACAAAAACATCAAATTTCAATTATGTTTGTAGCTACTGCAGCTGGTGAGGTGTTACTCCCATATGTAGTTTACCAAGCGGAACGGTTATAGGATGCTTGGTGTATTGGTGGCCCGCAAAACATCAGATATGATCGATCGAAATCGGGTTGGTTCTGTTCGTTTTGTTTTGAGGATTCGTTTAAGAAGCTAGTAATCCCTTGGTCAAATACTCGGGAAGGGACTCTGGGGGATAATTTATCATCCCATTTAAACATAGTGATCTTAAGACAATCCCAGAAACTTAATACAGCTTCTGTTTTTTTAGGCCGCTTAAAATATGCTGGAGAAACATTTTAAAATATTATAAATTGAAAAATCCAAAGGACAGTGTGCTCAATAAATTGACTTGTCCTATTTTACTCAAACGACTAATGTATACTATTAAAATTAATGACGTTAGCATTATAATAAGTGGATTCCGAGCAGCGGGCATCTACCCATTAGATCGAAATTAAGTATTGAAAAGAATACCAAACAAAAGATTCGAGGAAGGTGGGACCAAAGTCAGTGATACCCTGTTAAATTATCTAAAAGACCTTAGAAGTCCTTCCACATCTGCTCCTAAGAAAAAGAAGAAAATGATACACATTGAACCTGGAAAATCTGTTAGTTGTGAATACATAAATCAACCACAAACAAGTACCACTATAGAAAATGGAGAGACTGAAGAAAATGTAGAGACTGAAGAAAATGTAGAGACTGAAGAAAATGTAGAGACTGAAGAAAATTAAAAGAACGAAGAGACTGAAGAAACTGAAAACACAGAGACTGAAGATTTACCGGAGGAAATTACTCATGAGTTCTTTACCGAAGGAAAATATGTTATAGTCGAGTTTATAGCAAAAAAATTTAAAAAACATTTTGTTGCTGTAATTCTGACAAAAGATAAAGATAATTTTTATGAAGTGAAATATTTAAGATGTAAATTCAAAAATAAATTCTTGTTTCCTGATGTACCAGACATATGTCTCCAAAAATGAAGGAATAAAAGTATTGCCTGACCCAACAAATATTTCATCATAAGTTTAGTTATTTGTATAATAAAAGTTTAAATAATAAAAGATGAATCTTGCGATTGTGTTTATTCATACTAGTATTACTACTTTAACCCTTCACTGCATATCATATCAAATGTTGTAAATACACTGTATATAAAAATAACCCGCTGTTAGCATACTGTTGTAACTCTACAGCGTACCGGCAAAGTATATAGTCCAAACGCAAATGTATAGATGGTGCTCTAGAGGTATTTTACTCAAAATAAGGTATTGTGTTTTTATGTGTCGTCGAGCTCGGACATGTTTATGTATTTTGAGGTTAAAGTGTGAGAAATCAGTGTATTTGCTTGAACTAAAAATAAATTTGTGTTCGTATAGGGTAAGTAGAACTTATTTTTCTTATATACATTTGATATTTTTGTGAAACGTAGATGTTATCCGTATTATTTATTTGTGGTTTTTCTACATCATGCAAATACAAAATAATTTTTAGATGGCGTCTAAATATACGGACCAACGTTTTCTTACCGATAAGGAGTTTGAATATATTCTAGAAAATTTATCAGAGGGTGAAGATGGGTTTGATTTCGATGACGACGACAGTATATTGCCGACCCTGATTTTCTGCCAGATAACTTAGAGACGAGTAATGTAATTTCAACCGATGAAAATATTCAAGAAAACCCCGAGAATCAGGACAATGACGAAGAAAATCTCCAAAAATGACTATAAAGGTACATAGTCATTTATATATCTAATAATAAATACTTGGTATTGTCTGTTTGAAAGAAATTGATTTACCTATGTTGTTTTGTTTGTTTGATAGAACTTATTTTATGTATTTTCTTATAGATATTATTTGGAAAAACAAGCACTTAGTCCTCAACGAGCAACTTATTCAATTTCAAGGCAATACCTCATTTTCCCAAAATGTCTTGGATCTTGAAAGCCCCTATGAATTTTTTAGTTATTTGTTTACTGATGATATTTTCGATAAAATTGTGGAGAAATCAAACCTATATTCTATTCAAAAGGACCCTAGTAAACCACTGAATATAACCAAAAACAAAATCAAACAATTTCTTGGAGTAAATTTGTACATGTCTCTTGTGCATTTACCAAACGGTCGCGCTTATTGGTCTGAAGATTTGGGATTTGAAAAAATAAAAGAGACGATGTCCGTAAACAGATATGAAAAAATCAGGCGGTACTTACATTTTAACGATAATGAAACATATTTACCGCGTGAAAATCCGGATCACGATCGGCTGCATAAACTAAGACCTTTCATTGATTGTTTGAATAGAACTCTTTGCAAGGATATATCAATTGAACAATTTTTATCAGTAGATGAACAAATATGTTCTACCAAAGCGCGTCATCATTGGAAGCAATACTTGCCTAATAAGCCACATAAATGGGGGTTTAAATTTTTTGTTATTGTGTCGGGTTATGCCTGTAACTTTGAGATGTATTCTGGCCAGGAAAATGCTGAAAAAACCTACTTGTAAATGAATTAGAACTTGGTGCCTCGGGGAACGTAATCGCAAGACTAGCTAGAGTAATTCCAAAGAATGTAAATCACAGAATTTATTTCGACAATTATTATACTTCACTGCCAGTTTTAGTATACTTAGCTAGAAAAGGAATCCATAGTTTAATAATAATAATAATAATAATAATAATAATAATAATAATAATAATAATAATAATAATATATTTGTGTTAATGCATCAGCTTACACACGTCAAATTATAATATATACAAGTAACACTAATAATGACATTTACTATACTAATAATGACATTTACTCAGTTCTCACTGTAGAGTATGCTTGTAGCCGGCTAAATATTCATGATGACTATAATATCCTTCATTCGTTAATAATTTCTTAATTTTATGTTTAAATTTATTAAATGTTAGATTACGAGTCGAAATGTCTAGTTTATTGAAAAATAAGGGTCCATAATAGTTTATAGCAAATCTGCTGCTGTATACTCTATAAAATTTATTATTGATATTATTTTTACCCCTAGTATTGTATGTATGGATATCAGCGTGTACGTTGTATTTGTCCCAGTTTACTTTAACATGTAGGAGACACTATATATATATATATATATATATATATATATATATATATATATATATATATATATATATATATATATATATATATATATATATATATATATATATATATATATATATATATATATATATATAATGAGGAACAGTCAAAATTTTTTGTGTGATAAAGACGTTTCTCACATCCGCTCTGTATGGTAGATTCAATAGTACCCTAATTGCTTTTTTTTGTATCGAAAATATTCGTTTAGTGTGCGCAGAATGGCCCCAGCATAATATAGAATAAGCAAGGGAACTTTGAAACAATGCATAGTAAGCAGCTTTTAATACATTCAAATCTACTAATTTCCATAAGTTTGGAAGAAGATATACAACCTTTGATAACTTTGTTGATAAAAAATCTACATGATGAGCCCATGCTAGTTTAGAATCTAACAGTACCCCTAGGAATTTTACGTATCTAGTATTTTTTTCCATATTTTTTAATGAAAAAATCATTTCTTCTGTTTTTTCATTATTTAATGCTAAGCAATTTGCTGCAAACCATTTTTTAACATTTAAATGGGAAGATGCCATATCCGCTCTAACAAGAGCTTCACTACTGCCTACGTTTGTAAAGCTAGTATCATCAGCAAAAAGTATAAAATTCGATTTGACGTCATATCATTTACATAAATAAGAAATAGAATCGGACCAAGGATTGATCCCTGAGGCACTCCTACCGCAACATTTTCCGAATTTGAGTAATCTAAATCATGGTATACTATTTGGTACCGATGTGAAAGATAATTTTCAAAAAATCTTAAAGTTTTCGCTGTTATGCCGTAGTAGTTTAATTTATACAAAAGGATTTTGTGATTTACACAATCAAAAGCCTTTTGCAAATCATAAAAGGTGCACCCTAGATATTGTCCCTCATCGTAACTTGTTGTTATTAACTCCATTAATTCTGTAATTGCTGCCGTCGTAGATTTATTTTTTCGAAATCCAAATTGACATTTACTGAATAAGCCATTCTTCTCAAAGAATGGAAATGCTTGATTTTTTACAACATATTCAAAAGTTTTTGCAATAATTGGAATTAAGGATATCGGGCGATAGTTCGATACCATGTCAGCATTCCCTTTTTTATACAGGGGAACTACCTTTGATATTTTCAGGCAAGCAGGAAAAACATTTTCATTTATACACATGTTAATTAACTTGGTTAATGGTACTATGATTAGGTCTTTTATATATTTAACAATGTTATTACTTAATCCGTAAATATCGTGGCTTGTATTTCTTTTCATTTTGTCAATGATATCTCTTACAGTAATGTAAGAAACTTCGTTCAAACTAAACCTTAAACTGTGCTGATTTCCTGTTTTTTTTTTAGAAAATCTATATATTCATCACTACTTGTAGAAAGTTTGGCTACAATATCCCGTGGCGTATTTATAAATTGTTTGTTGAAATCGTTTGCATTTAAACTACTGGACCCCTTACCCGTATACTTGTTTGTGTTTATTATATTCCACATAATGCGTGGATTATAATTTACATTTTTAATGTAGTTAATGTTGGAGTTCCTCTTGACTTCTATTAGCTTACTCCTATACTTAAGCCTAAAGTTGTGATAATCTTGGATATTCTTAGCAGTAGGATTTTTTTTACTTACGTCCCTTAAGAACGTCGCCCTTTCTCTCATTACTTTGAGTTCCTCATTAAACCAGCGTATCGTAGTTTTTGCTGTACTACAATATCTTACAGTTTTTTTCCGGAAAACATTCATTAGCTGCATTGATAATCGTATCTAAGAAATATTGAAACTTGATTTCGGTAGGTATGTCGGTCTTTATTACATCCCAATTTTCGCACTGTAATTGTCTATATAATTTGTTTAAACCTTCTCGCGTAATTGGACGTATCTTTCTTGTATACTTTGATTTATTCGAGGATGGTGGTACCTGGAAATTGCACGCAACTGATTTATGATCCGATAAGCCGATATCTACGGTCGAAAAGTTGCATAAAGCTTCATTAGCATTTGTTACGATATTGTCTAAACAATTTTTTTGTCTTGTGGCTGCTTTAATTGAAATATTATAGTTAAACGAGTTCATCAAATCACCAAATTGTTTTCTGCGCGTACAAAGTTCATCGTTGAACTTAATATTGAAATCGCCACCTAAAAAAGTGATAATGTTAGGATTCACTTTCTGTAAAATATCATGTATAATGTTCAGAAAAACGCTGAAATCTCCTGATGGAGAGCGGTAAATACCAATTACAATCATGTTGTATTTTACCAATTTGATAGCACATAATTCACAGTCTTTTTCTAGGTTGAGTGTATTTAAGTCATGTAAAACTTCAAATTCGATGCCTTGTTTAGCTAGTATGCAAACTCCACCATGTTGAAATTTTTTTCTACAAAATGATGTTGCTACCACATAATCTTGTATTGCAATCGAGTGAAAATATTTGTAATTTTGCCAATGTTCACTTAACACGATTATATTATATTCTGGATTTAAGTGTAGATAATGTTCGAGTTCCTCAATTTTATTATTTAAGCACTGTATATTACAAAATAATAATGATATTTGTGTATCATTTTTAATGATTTTAAATTTGTCACTTAAGTTACTTTTTAGGATAATTTCTGCCTGTGTATCTTTCAAGCAGTTTGTCAGTTCTATTTTTTTATTTGCTGGCTTGTTATCGTCCGAGTTTATATTTGCGTTAAAATTGAGCGTTTTGGGAAGCACGAAAAAAGCGAAACTTTTTATTAACACTCCCATCGGCCAATTTTCCGGTTTGTACAGATCGTCAATTAAATCATAATCGGTGCTTACTTTAAATGCAATGCTACGAGCCTCTTGTCTTCTAGGTAAAGGTTCTACCTGAAAATTAGCTTTTCCTGGATACTTGTTTTTTAAATACGCTTCTATTTGCTCTGCCTCAGTAGTAACGGCAACCCGACCGACGTAAATCCACGCGCGCTTGGCTACTGCGGCAAAGCTAGCTCCTGCCGTATTATTTTCGGCATTGCCGATAATTGGATTGACTTTATCCTTATTGTTATTATTAGTTATAGATTGCTTGGATGCTTTTATATTTTGGTCTTTGACCCTAATTTTGATATTATCCAACTTTGTTGTATTTACCTTGACATTTACATTATCGCAGGAATTTACACTTTCCTTTAAATTAGAATTTTCCGTAACAATTTTAATATTATTATTAGAGTTGTTACCATTATGTATTGGATTTGCATTAAATAATGAACTATTTTTCTTACTATTATTGCACAATCTTATTAAGTCAATATTACTCGATTTTAATGCTATCACTTTATTTTTTAATTGTAAAATTTCATTTACTAATTCAGCCGTTTTTAAGGCGATCACTTCACTAATTATTTCTTTTAGTTGTTCATTTGTGATCTCGAGACTTACGTGATGATCGTTAGATCTGGTATTCACCATTTTAATCTCTTTTAATCTATTTTTTTAAGGGACTTATTTAAGCACTATATAGACACGACCGTTCAACTCGACCGATTCAACATAGTTGAGGCACAGTTCGTCGTAACCGAGTCCCAAACCGCAAATTACTAGGCGAAAAGTCAATGAAGAAAGAAGAACGCGGTAAAAGCTATGAAATGGTAGCATCCTGGGGTCGTGTGGAAGGACAATAAAATTGTAACCCTTTTATCAACTTTTCGCGGGAGAAAATCCTATTGAAACTGTGGAGCGATATGACAGACAACGGAAGAAACATGTAAACATAAATTGCCCCATTGTAATTAGGGAATATAATCGTCATATGGGCGGGATGGATCTGCTCGATAGTAATTTGGGCAGAGTGAAAATTTTACGGCGAAGTAACAAATGGTACTTCAGACTCGTTTACCACCTATTGGACCTAACAGTGGCAAACAGCTGGATTTTATACAAAATAGTGCAACAACACAAAGGCAATGCTGGCAAATGTCTGATACAAGCGAAATTTAAATGTATTTTAGCAGCGACTTTGTGTTCAATAGGACAAACAAACATTCCAGCCAAGCGTGGAAGACCCTCAATGGAAGATGTAGAGCAAAGGCTTCAATTTAAGAAAAAAAGAGGACCTGCAGTAGCTATTCCTGTGAAAGAAGTTCGCACTGATGATAGTAATCATTGGCCAGTATGGACAGAAAAACCTCTCTATGTTTTACCAAAAAGAAAAATTGTTTCAAAAATTTTCACAATTAGTAATGAGCTATTTTTATAATGTTTGTATAATGTAAATTTACAACAGTTTCTTTTTGAAAAAATAAACCTCAAAAAACGTACATAGAATTTTTTAAATATTTTTCCCACCTACTAGACACCCCAATAAGCATAATATATTTTATTTTCAAAAAAAGAAAAATTCATGCAGTGAAGGGTTAACTTTCGGCAAAATATTAAGTATAGGTAGTACTTGAACATTTTATAATGGCAAAGTTACCCATTAGTAGCATTTAAATTGCATTTGTAGACAATTTTTATGTGCCGGCAAAGTTACCCCGAAGCTGGGGAAACTGCCAAATTTTCGTAAAATTAAAAAAAATATATCCCATAATATTTTGTGCTTGAAATTTTGAAATCGAATAGGAAAAACATGAATGTGCCACATAGTTTAAATTTGGATTGATATCTTATTATAGAAAAAAGTTCTGCGAAGAAACTTCAAAATTCATGCAAAGTTACCCCAGTTGACGGTATTCGCGTTACAATTATAGTTGTAGGCCTGTAAGGTATAATGATGACGTTTATGTACCGATTCAAACATATTACTTTACATTCATTTAATAAAATACTTACCTTTTTGGGTTTTTTAATGGTACATTTTAAATTATACAATCTAAACGTTTCGATAACACTTACAGTTAGTTAAGTTAATTTTTTTTTAGTTTTTCAACTTTGACAAAATTGTTTTCAACATTTTAAACAATTTTAATGGATATTACTACTAACGAAGACAACTGAAAGTGTTATCGAAACGATTAGGTTGTATAATTTAAAATACACCATTAAAAAACCCAAAAAAGATAAGTATGTATTTTATTATGGGTGATAATGGTGAAAGTTTACATTTTCATAATTCACGTTCATTTGATTACTGTTACAAAATCACTACTATTAAACATTTAATTAGTTAAGTTATCCATTCTCAAGGTGAATTTATTAAATAATAGGTTGTCTAAACTCACGAATATTTATTAAACATTTAGTTCTATAACTTATTAAAGCGGAAATGTTATAAATACTGAATCTCAAGTATGATATATTACAGAAACTCACTTATAAATAACTTAATGTTTCTTAATGAATTACTTTATTTTGCTTTAATACGTATAATAAAAATTTAAATTACAAAATAAAAGAAATAAAATTTTATTTTAGTGTTCTTCAAGGAAATAGCAAATGATATAAAAGCAATATTGTCAGATTATACATTGGAGACATAGTTATTATATCCAAAAATAATTTTCCCCGGTTGGAATAGAAGCTCGGAATAACACTGAAATTACATTACAATGTAGCTACTGTATAAGTTAATCCCGTTTATATAAAGTAAACAATATGAAGCTTAAATCAAACTTCTATGATTTCAATGTAGACAATGTTTTTAATTGCTAAAGTAATATGTAGAACGTAATAAAGAACAAAAATAAGCAGGTATTGATATTTTTAACAGAATAAAAAGGTCTTTAATTAGGCTAACTGTACAAAGCCACGGGCGGTCTATGATGTATCCATAACTAGTTCAATTTATATAATTTAAATAATAGTCTTTGGGAACCTAGTATCTAGTTAGCTTAATTTCCATTGTAGCTGTTTGAAATTTTAATATAGCATTTACATAGAATAAAGATGATATTTAAACGTTAGTCCTCGGAGTACTTAGATAAAATGTTTGGGAATATAGTAAACATAGCTTGAGTAAGAAACATGACATAATCGATGTTAAAATGTTGAATTTTAAATAAAAAATGTTTGAACGATCGAACGTTAAAAGCTTTCAACGAAACAGAATAACTGAAGTGTCCTTCTTGATAAATATTGTTACTTTTACAAGACAAATATATCAATAGTACTTTAAAAAGCATTTTCGTAATCTGAAGATGGCTTCTTACAAAAGTTCGACCCCTTTACTGCACTCTGATCTTAATGTTAAAACTTGTAAAATTTCTAATGCAATAACTTAATACTCAGTATGGAGAAAGCACTTCTGCATGAATATATGTGGAAAAGGTAAGCTGCTTATTAAATATAATACCTAGATCCTGAAACATCATCTTTGAATGAAATTGATCAAAGATATTTTATGGGATGTCAGAAAATGTAAGAGATGCAAAAGAGCGATTCCTACTTTTTGTTAGATCAGTAATAATTAATATTAAAGTTTAAGAAAAATTTTACATTAAAGACAATGTTCAATAAAGCAAATCAAACTACTACGAATCAAATCACAAAATATTTTGTTTTTAATATATATATTTTTCTTACATTCCATTTAATATAAAAATATTTTATTTCGTTCTCTGACCTCCAAATGACGAGATTTGCGTGATAACTCGATTTATGTGATACTGCACAATGAAATGTTTGTAAGAACTTGAGGGAAGTATAACAACTGCGAATCAATACTATCGGATTTTAAGTTAGTTAGTTTTATAAAAATCGAAATTAGCTTTCTTTCACAATGTAATTAATAGTTATTGAATTGGAGTTTTGCAGTTATCATCGAATTTATTGATTTTTGTTCATCCTTAAACAAGATGTGTCCCTGTAAGTAGTTTTTTTATAGGGTTAATTTAAATTTAGCGCAAAAATTCAGCTATTCCAATCACGTAATATGAAACGATTTATTTCAGAATAAAACAGATTGTTATCCTAGTGCCCATGCGAACATGTAATACAAATTTTGCTAATTCTACATCAGGGTGTTTGTTGGTTGAAACTCACATAAAATGTTAAATTATAGTTTTCTAGAATGGGATAACATTTTATTCGTTATGTCGGTGGTAATTGTTTGGTAAATAAATACATTAACTAGAAGTAAACTTTTTATTTATGTATTTAATAGAATTAATAATAATTTTTAATTACATGTCTCCTTTTGAACTTAATGCGTTCATTACATAACTTAACAGTGTTCAAGTTTAAAAGAGTTCATGCCTGTGACAGACTAGAACAAAAAAATTACTACAGTAAGTTTGGTTAATTGACATATTATGCATATAATAGTTCGCGTTATTTACGAAATAAGAAAGCCAATGTTCATTTAATTTCTTTCTTTACGTTGAGTTTAACAAATAAGTAAAAAATTAAATACAAGCACTCGTTATTTCTAAAAAATTTAGTAAAAATATTATTATAAGTTATTGAATTCTGAAATGATTCAAAGTTTAACTGAGTAGTGACAATTTTTTATTATGGAAAAGTACGTAACTATAAGATAGTATTCAAAAGACCGCTTCTCATATTTGTATCGCGAGTAAAGTTAAATTGAAAGCGGATATTGATTAAATGAAATTATACTTAAGTGGTTGCTTTTAAATAATGTAAAATCAATATTCAATGCCAATGTATACCTACGAGTGCTGTGTTGTGTTTCCAAAGAAGTATGAGAAGAGATTTACGCACTCAGGGATAGTTATAGCATCGGCATTCCTTTAATTCCTGATACCAAAAAGACGCTTTGTACACGTAAGGAATTGTAATCGATTTAAAAATTATTACCTTGGGTGTTTGAACATCAACGAAGTTTGATTCGATTAATTCGTTAATTTTATTGAAACCTTCCGATTTTAAAGCACTATTATGTTGATAATTTTAAGGAAGAGCAAGGTAAAATGAGATTACCTATTTTTCGGTCTATTACATAGTTAGACCATCATCAGGGTAGCAACAGAACTTAACACACAATCAACTTGACGATAAAATGTACAATAAAATATCAATTACATAAAACTTGTCGGAATTGTTTGAAACGTAGCAAGCTATATAATAAAGTCACAAGTAGAGTTGAGTAAATAACAATACTTATAAATTTAACTTGAGATCCATATTTGGCCAAAGTTGGAAAATTAACTAAATAATGGATAAAATTTGATGTGGCCACGATTCATAGAACGAAAGATTTGTTTGAACGTCGTTTCCTTTGAAGGAAACCATAATCTAGATCCGATATAAACTTACGTCACTTAATTTTTGTTTGCTTTATTCGAAACATTTAACAAATATTAGTAAAAAATTATCTTAATTAATGTAATTAATGTTTCCTCTTTTTGCCTAGTTCTATCCGAACAAATTTCGGTTGTTATAAAGCAACACAAGGTATTTACGTTGAACCACCGTATGTTTATAAAAGCAATCTGCCATTTGAAAGTGTACCGTACTTGATATACTCCATTTCAGATGTAAATAATTGGAGCTGTTTCACGGTATATATGTACATATATATATTATATATATATATATATATATATATATATATATATATATATATATATATATATATATATATATATATATATATATATATATATATATATATATATATATATATATATATATTGGCGTAACCTTTAAGAGTTGTTACTAATAATTCAAACTTCTGTTTATTTTGGCTTTAACTAAATTTAATACGCTTACTTAAACCAACTTAATGTAATTTTTGATATTTAGAATAAATATTACTTTACAAAGTGGGCATTCTACTATCACCTGGCCTCAGGAGATTTTCACCGATAATCTAAACCGCCATGGCCCCAGTGACTAATAATATAATTAATGAATGTTATTTGCCAGTAAGTGTAAATTTCGGAGCTAGTTTTCAGATTTAAGAAATCTTAGTACGAACCGCTACCCAGTTTGCCGAGCTCAGCCGGAAAACCGTTTGTTTTAATAAGTATACGCGATACCTAGTGCAAATTGACCGCGTAACATTAACGAATACTTTTGTTAACGTTTTGTCATAATTTACCGCATTTCTAAGACTTATTTAAAACTGAGTATTGTCAGTAAAACACCAATGTGGTGTTGGTCAACTATTCAACAGTACAATATACCTAGTATGGTTAATTTTAAATTTATATTAATTAAATTGGATCATTTACATACAATTTAATATAATGCATTAACTGTACAGAATATTGCATTGTGTACATAGAAAGCACATAAATCCTTACCTTTAACAAATGCAGGTTACAAAGCAACCATTACGTTTTAAATTATTAATTTGATATTACTAAAACTTCACCTAACCATATGATTATAGGAGCAACTTCTGCAAGAAATAATTGTTTCTCTCGTTTGCACCAACCACGTTTCTGTATGCTTACTTGAGTTGTGCCACATTTCGGTAGTTGCCAATTGTATTAAAAAAAAGTGTTAACACAACAAAAACAAGTAACCTAGATGTGATATAAAGGTGAATAGTAAAGCATTGTATATCAATAAAATATAAAGTGTTTGGTAAATTGGTCTACTTCCACAGAAAAAACGTATTATATACGCTTGCACGTGAAAATTGTGTGTAACTAGTTGGCTTGAAAGTTATTTTTAAAACCAACTTGGGCGGAAAGTCTTACATTATAAACACTATTTGAGAAAATATTTAACAAGTGTAAGAATAAAATTGATAATTAATTGTTCATGATAAGTACCCTTACAACTTAGTTTAAGTTGTTGAATTAAAACTCAAACCAACATTAAGATAAAAGTAAAGGTTTGGGAACGTATTAATAAGGACCAAAGCCACATCGGATGGTGGTAATACAAAACATAAAGCTAGCAAATTCTGTGGTAAGAGGGTAAGCCGTTGTTGAAAACTCTCCAAAACCTTTTAAAATCCAATACCGCAGTTCAGCATATTCGGTGCAATAATTAAAAGGCGACCCAACCTCTAAAATTATTGATAATGCGTCCAAGAGTAGGATCCTAAGTACTAAAGTAACCTGGGACATAAGTTAATTTGCTTAAAATAATACTAATATAAACGTATATCAAAAATAATGTGAATAAACGGTAACAGAAGTCACCAATAATTTCATGTACTTAAAAGCAATTATTAGTATCGAAGTTCACTATTAAGTCATTCTGGTTGTAATCTCAAAACCTACGTACACGCACTACACGCCTGAAAATCTCAACTCATTATATTAAGTACGATAATTATTATTGATCCATTAATTCCTAATTCAACTTCGTTTAATCAAAATTCAATTAATTATTTATCCAAATTGAACTAAATGAATCCCTAGAATATTCCTCAAAACACTAACTGTCGTAACTCTATCATTAATTAACCGAAGAGGTTAGTGTGCTAAATAACTTAATTAAATACAAAAAGTTTTAACATGGAAAGTCTAAATCGTTAACTTGTGAGATTATTTTGACGCACTGGTTATATGCCTTATGTTGTGCATGGAACGTGTATTGGATGGTAAATAAGCATGACTGCACGAGAAATGTTTTTAGGGAGTAGAGAATGTAAATTAGTGGAATTTTAGTGAAGAATTGTGTATCATGTAAAAGAGTATTTAAATGTGTGAAAATTTTTAAGTTGAAAGTATTAAATTTGATTGAGAAGTAATGTTTTGGGAACACCCCTATTGAGACGGTAATGGTTAAATTCTACCGTAATTTGCCACTGTGTATTGAGGAATGCGGTGTTAAAATTGTTGTAAATGTGTGTTTGAGTGAATTTATGATGTGTTGATATGTGTTGTAAATTGTATGTATATTTTTGCTTATGTAAATGTCGTAATCGAAAAATTAGTGCGTGTTCAAGAACAAATGGTAAAATTTGCTAAATTGTGCGAAAGGACTTTCATAAAGAGTTGAATCTAGATTTGGACAGTATGTGGAATGAATTTGAATGTGAATTAGGGTCTTTTCGAAGAATTTTGAGGATGTTTGTGAGGAAATTCATTGGTACGTCGATCATGTATAGTGGATGTAGTTTATGGGCCACCACATTATTTGTTGACAAGTTTGAAGACATATATCATTATGTGTATAATCCAGGATCAGGTATAATGTATGGGTGATTTCAATACTCATCTTATTGTATGAGTAATAACCGATTTCTAGTAACGCAAGCAATTAACTCTCCGTTACACAAATTAAACACGCCTCGAAAGACTAATTTATTGAAGGAAATAAATATTCAATGGTAATTGATTAAGGTACTTATTAGTACGGTCCAGCTCCTGGGAATAAGAGCGCATGTCGGTCTCCATGTTCCAGTGGATGAAGCGTAATTCCATAGTGAAGTCCAGTTCACCCTTTGGATAAATGCTGAACCACCACGGCTTCCAGACGTTTATGTCCAATGTGGAGGTTAACTTCAGCACTCAATATTGCGGTGATAGATGATTCTATAATTATAGTTAGTAATAGTGAACAATAATTGAATTTTAATTAATACTAAATTTATTTAACTAAAAGGATTTATACGTTTATGGAAATAGGCTATTCAATAATGACAAATTCACACTTCGTTTAATTTAAATTAGTTTTCTAAATTAATATTTGAACAAGTATCTATTAAAAGGGAACTCATTAAGCTATTAAAATGCTACTGTACCTCATACTGTACTACATGTTTCACTGCATTTCTGGTAAGTACAAATGCAATAATTGAAGAATACGATGTGCCTTGGATATATAACCTCCGTATACAATTAATTAAATATAAAATTAATTATTCATATTCTGATAAAATACTAGTTCCACCCCTTATCTCGAGTTGTATTGGTATAATTGTAGATAACAATTTAATTAATGAACGGTTCAATTATTGGTATTGAACAACTTTATCTAATTAAGGTTCAAAAATACAGAAAACGAATATCGATTGTTATACACGGTGGAACATTTGAATTCAACTATAAAACCAGCTTTGCGTATATAATGTTGTTATTTATTGATTTTTAGTAAGCATAGTACGTTTGAATTTAAATTTTAACCATTTTACGTCTTATGTCAAACCCGCCCATTTCCACCGCAGTTAGATTGGTTACCCGCCTACCTTGATGAGCCTTCACGACACCTAGTGTGGTTTGACTGTGTAACAAATTCCACTAAATAATGTTACCTTCACAGTTATTCGATATCACCAGGAGTTAGACACTTCCACTAAATATTTACCAGCTTAAACAATGCATTGTTTTTTCTCAAATTATACAGACTACTTGCATGTATGTAGCCCCTAATAAGAACTGAATTGTCGCTGTTAAATGCTGTTTCAGTTTTTGGAGCGTTACATTTTCTTTGTTAGTGATAGTGTGTTAGTGCTAACAGCAGATTTCCCAATATCATAAACTGTGGGCTCTTGAACTGCTTCATAAACCGCTTACGCGTACTTAGGGAAACTATCCCTTAGACTAAAACTAGGCTCACACGTGAACAGGATAGATTTGTCCCCAACTTAACTACGGTTCTTAACAAATTTGACTGATTTCTCGTAACAAGTATTCAAATACTAATGAAGACTATACATTTCCGTCAGTAAATGCTTTTTTAGTGTATTGTTTATATTTTTACTTAAAATCGACCCCGGCTCTGCAGTTCAATCACAATAAACCACCCCTACGTTAATATTAAAAATCGTTCATGAAACTTCTTCCTAAATTGTATCAGTGCTAACAAGAGATCACTCAAAATTATAAACTGTGAGCTCTTGAGCCGCTTCATAAAAGTGGCAACGCAAACTTAGGAAAATTATCCCTTACTTAAAATTAAACTTATCTCCAATTGAGCTCATGCACGAAAACGGTTTATTACGTCACCACAACTACGGTATCGCTGTACTGCTGCGACACAACTAACATGAGCAGACGTATAGCACTAGTGCAATGGATCAACAATAGGTTCAACGGGTTATCTATATAACAAGAGTAGCCACGAAAAACACCTGGAAATTATTACTAGAATTGTAGGTCGACCATCAGAGGGCGTAACTGAATATCAAATATTAGAGATCTTACTTTTTCAAAATTTTCCAAGTTACGATACATTAAAAGTATGAAAAATGGAATCCTCAGAATATTCTTCACATTTTTGGTTAAACTTTTTTTATTTTATTTATCCAAATAAGAGGTAGGGGAGAGTGGGTACCCTATTTAAAGAAACGAGAACGAAAAAATCGGGTTCAAACTTTGTATAGTTGAAAAGAGCTTTTCTTTTGGCTAGCAGGAGATATCTTAAGAAATGATCGCATATGTAACGACAAAAGATTTACATCGATTGGGGCTTGTATCTCGATAGCTCAGTTGCTTGGAGCGTTACTCTAGCAAAGTAAATGTAGATTCAAATCCTACTTGAGGTATACTATTTATTTATGTATTTAATAAAATTATTAATAATTTTTAATTAAACAATTATTTAGTTTTGTTATAATAGTGTAAATAAAAAATAACCAGTTGTGATCGAAATAAAACGATAAGATAAATATTATAGTAACCAAAATAAAAATTTAATTCACAAACAGATAATCAAACAGTAAGAAAATAAATAATAAGTAGAGCACTTATAATGTCTTTCCAAATGTTTAAATTGTTTGCCATCATTTTCTATGCAGAGATGAAGCCTTTCGCGGGTGGAGAAAACAGCAGATTGAATCTCTGCAACAGAAATGCTGTTAACTGCATTCCTGATATTGTCTCAGTTTGTTGGCCTTGCTTGAAAGAGTATATCTGGCCATAGAAATATACTACGTCTCCCTATCCATTTAGCAGCAAACGTTGTATTTAAATATTCCCTTCCACTCACCGAGAAATGTACGGAGCATCCGTCGTCTTTGAAAAACACATTTCTTCTAATAAGGGAACGGAAGTTCGTGTAATGTAAATAGGTATTCCAATCAAGGTTGCTCTCGAAGAAATAAGGTCTTATAATTTTTCCTTCTACTGTACCACACCAAACATTTCATAACCGGCGACTTGGATGCTGTACCTCTTGTATCCAATGTGGGTTTTCCTCAGACCAATAGCGTATGTTATGCAAGTTTACTTGTCCTGCGTTATTAAATGTTGCTTCGTCTATCCACAAAATGTTTTAGAGAAAGAGAGGGTTTTCGCGTTCCATGTTTTATAGCCAGTTATAGAAATCTAACCTTTGATCAATATCTTTTTCTTATAACGTCCGATGAAGGACTATGTGATATGAATGAAATCTAAAATGTAATATTCATAAGGAATATTTAAAGTCTATGTATTACTAATAAACTTCATTCACTAGGTAAGTATAGTAGTGTATTATTACAAATCTGTGATCCTATATAATATAGTGCATAGTACCTATGGAAAGGCCCAAATCCCTTGAAATTTGTCTTATGCTGATATGCGGATTAATGGATATTAAGGAAAAACATTCACTTTGTATTCTTAAGTGCGACCTGTCGAATTTCTCTTATATTTGTGTCGATGAATTGATCCAGTTTGTTTTAACTTTGTATCCAATCTCTCAAAAATTTTCTTCTACAAGCTATTCTCTGCGGGTAATCTGTGGCATATACCTTCGAGACAATTGTTGCATTTTCATGACATCGAGAATAAGTAGCTAACACCCTTCGACCTTTGAAATAGGAATTTTGAAAGAATGAGTAACTTATAAAAAATCAAAAGAATGGATATGGATACTTTTTAGTGATAATGCGATATTGTTAAGATATCTCGGGCTAGAAAAAAGGTATCGAAATCTGGTTTTCGCTATTTTGTTGCCAATTTAGCATATTTTTTAAGCCGCTGTCAAACTTACACGTTTCCATTTAATGTTTTCAAGAGAACACATTTTTGAAAAAAAAATTAAACAGCGCCATATTGGTTAGATTGATTAGAATTAATGAACATTACATTGGTGGTCTTCAACTGTACCAAGTTTGTAAAATTTGGTGGAACAGAACCAGACTTATGAGCATTTTTTCAAGGCAAGGTTCCCACTCTCTACTACCTCCTATTCGGAAAAATAGAACAAAAACGAAGTTTAAGTCGGATCGTCAAAGCGATATGACGTGTTTAAGGTAGCTCCAGCTTCTATCTTCGATTAGTGAAACAAATACGTGTTAAAATGACAAATTCTAAATCAATAAAGTACTGTACTGTAAGGGTAAGCTTTTGAACAGATTTTATACCCAGCGGTTTGAATATTAATAATAAACAAAGGTAATAATAATCTAACCAGTAGAAGTTTTGTAACGTGCAAATGGCTCTTTAGTTGAAAAAGGCGCGATAATAACATTTAGGATTGCTATAGTATTGAATTTCTACGAAAAATACGACTCTTATAAACCCATACCAGATGTGATTGTTAAAACTCGTAAAACTGTAAAGTAAACTTAAAGCACAAATACCACCCTTTTGTCTTGAACTCAAACAGGTAACCATTCATGCAATAACAATGAATTACAGGGACCTAATAACAATGACTTATTTTATCCCATAGTAGAGCGCGATAAAAAACAATCATAAATACGTATCTGTAACTGTAGGAGAAATACCAGATGTAATTCATCTTTGCAATGAACCCTTTTCTACAATAAATCCAAACGTAAGCATTGGCACAAGAGCTGTTTTATTAGCTTAAATGATAAAAACAAATAACTAGATCGAATGCGTAATTCAAAGTATAAAAAAAAGCAAATAGATAATAAACAAATAACTAGTTCCAATTTGTAACCAAAATTCTAAATTAAAGTAATTCAATAATTTTTCTATCCTCAAGTAACAGCAAGTCGCGTTAGGGAACAATCTAATTTAAATAGAAGTACAAAGCTACTGAATAGATTTTTATAGGTTTGAATATTACTACTAAACAAAAATAATAATAATCTAAACGTGTAAATAGTATTTAGTATTGGTATGGCATTGAACTTCTACGAAAAATGCGGTTCCTTTAAAACCCATGCCAGATGATTGTTGAAACTTATAAAATCGTAGACACAAATATAAAATACAAAAGATGTGACTATGCATGGCAGATCCGTATAAAAGTGGTAAGTTTTTGAACATTTTTTCCTTGTGTTCAAATATGAAGGTTGATCCAACTTTTATTTTTGGTACTATATGTGATTTTAAGTTTAATTATAACATTGTGTTGCATATCGTCTTATACTATGCTTTTCCTTGACTGCAAATTCAAAATCTAGGATAACTGTTACCTTTGTTATTATATTTGATTTTAATTGTAATTTATTACTCCTAAAAGTCGGGAGAGCTAACAGGGCCATTATCGTTATTTATTGTTATCCTGCAATTGAATAAAAGTGAAATTTAGTGGATGGAAACGTTAAGTTGTCACGGTTCTCGACAATAATAATACAGATTTGTTAAATAAATGTTAAATTAAACAGCAAGTCCGGTGAGTGGCGCGAGAGCCAGGAATCGCGTATGGAGCAATCTAATTAAAACGTGATATGATTGAAGGGTATGTAAGTGAAAAAAATGTATATGTATATATGTACATTTAGATATTCATACAGTAAGGATACACTCTATTATTTATATGTTTTTTGACTCTCTATATTTCTTTTTCTTACTTCCTTACGTGTTGGGGCAGTGGACAAATAACTGTAGGGAATGCTACTTCGTCCGGGGCACGATTTGGCAAGTAATCGGTCTGCTCGCTATGGTACTACTCAAGAGAACAATGCAATTGTCTTGGATAGACCTGGCTACAAGGGGCGGTCAAGGTCGAAACAGACAGGACCCGTTGCTGACGACTGTGCAAGGAATTAATAGCGAGTCGGTACGTGGAATGTTAGAGTTATGCATGGTAAAGGATTTGAAATTGCGAATGTAATGCACCAAAGGCACCCTGAGATTTTGTGTGTATCGAAGACAAAGCGCAAAGGCAAGTATGCTGTGGAGATTGATAATGGAAGCCTAGCGCGAAAGGAAAGAGTGAAAAGATGTGTTAAACAGTACCAATTGGTATCTCCCTGGGTAATGTGGGTTAGAATGAAAGTGGAGTTTCGAAGAATATTTAGTACTGCATGCTATGCACCGGTGAATGTATGAGAAATTCTGGAATGAAGCAGAAAACGTGTTGAACGTATGTAAGCCAAACGAAAGAGTGATAACAGTGTGGGATATGAACGGATTGGTGGATGTACAGCGAGAACATATTGAATTCTTGAAAAGTTCGTAGACCAAAGAGTCAATGAGAATGGTGAACGCCTGGTGAACATCTGTGTGGAGAGAAGTCTGTTTGTATCTAATACGTGGTTTTAACACAACAATGTGCATATGTATACTTGGCAAAGAGGTGGATAGAAAAGTATGATAGACTTGATAGGGTATGCTGAACGACTTAGAAACCTGGTAAAAGACACAAAAGTAATGCGCGGATCGGAATATGGATTGGACCACTTTTTGGTTGTATCGAGAGTGTGTTTAGGGCGAAAGTGGGTCTAGAGAAGGAAAGGAAACGTAGTGTGAACGTCCAGAATTAGGGCAGACAAACTAGTGGATAATGGTGCGATAATAAAATACGCAGATGCTGTGAGTAAAGAGTTGAATGTGAATGAAACAGTGCGGAACGAACAAATAAAAGACACAGACACTGAAAGTGCGTGGATAAGCTTGCAAAACTGTGTTGTCAATTGTGCCGTGCGGATGTGTGGAAGAGCGACTGTAGGTAGACAGAAAAAACGTGCTTGGTGGAATGAATCGGCAAAAAGGCGGTGCGTAAGAAATAAGATGCGTAAATAGCAATGATTGCTGCAAAAAGTGATACTGAGAAAAAGCGATTGTTTGAGGTGTACAGATTAAGAAACAAAAAAGCGAAGGAGGCAGTGAGAATAACTAAAGAGGAAGTGATGGCTGTGGAAAGGAGAGAAAATGCAGAAATCTTTGAAGGAAACAAAAAATTTTTCTGGAAATGGGTCAAAAATACAAAACGTGGCCCAAAACAGAACGCTGTGGAAGTAATGAATACGAGCAACGAAATAGTATGCGACGATTGTGAAGTGAGGAAATGCTGGTAAAAATATTTCGGAAAGCTGTATAGTAGTACCCAACGTACGACGGAAGGGTTAAATAAGGAGAATGTAGAAGGAATGGTGAATGAAACTGAGAAGAATATTGGGATAAATGAGGTAAAGCAAACGGTAGGAAGGTTGGAAAACGGCAAAAGAGCAGGCGTAGATGAAATCACTGGTGAAATGCTAAAGTATGGAGGTGCAAAGCTTATACGAAGATTGTGTGAATTATTCAATGTATGTCTTATGTGTGCAAAGGTGCCGAGGGATTGGAAGAGTGAGATCATTGCACCACTGTAAGGGGAACAAGAGTAATTGCAAGAACTATAGAGGAATAAGTTTGCTCAGCGTGCCTGGTAAAGTATTTGGAACAATACTGATTGACAGAGTACGAGAAACTACACAAACTAGGATTTGGGATGTGCAGGGTGGCTTCATGCCAGGGAGAGGATGTGTCGATCAGATGGTTGCTCTCCAGCAGGCGATCGAAAAGTGTTTAAGTGTAAAAAGGAAGCTGTACTGTCCATTTGTAGATCTGGAGAAAGCATACGGCAGAGTGAATAGGGAGAAGCTCTGAGAAATATTAAATGAATATGGAGTAAATAAAGGTCTAATAATTCAATGTATACAACAAGCATGTACCTATACAAATGGTGTAATGGTTGGTGACTTAAATGTACGAATGCTGGTGTATGCAGATGACACAGTCTTATTAAGTGACAGTGCGGATGACCTGCACACTGCTCTGAGGAAGTTTGATAGTCTGTGAGAGCATGGACCTAAAGGTACACGTGAACAAAGCTAAGATTGTGGTGTTCAATCGGGAAGGTGGAAAGGAGAGTAGAGTATTTACTCTGAAAGATGAAATTGTGGAGCAAGTGGACGAGCTGGTATATCAGGGTAGAATGTTTACTGCAGATGGTACAGTGGAGCGTGAGATTACACGAAGGGTCAATTCTGGAAGGAAAGTAATTGGAAGTATGTGGACGATAATGAGAAACGAAAGCATGAGCCTAGCTGCGAAACGAGCAATCTATAATGGAGTGTTTGTCCCGTCAGTACTGTATGGAAGTGAGACATGGTATGTCAAAAAAATACGAAAGAAAAATGAATGCCGTGGATATGAGATTCCTGAGAAGCGCATATATGGTAAAACGAGAAAGGACAAGATAAAGGATGAGTGCATAATGACGGAGTGTGTGGCGAGGAAAAGACGATTAAGGATAGTTATAAAAGTAGTACATTACGTTGGTTTGGCCACATTGAGAGAATGAACAACGCAAGATTCACGAAGCAAAAATATGTGTATGTGAGGTCAGAGATAAGGCCGGGCCTGGGAGACCGCGTAAAACTTTGCTGAATGTAGTAGAATGTATGATAAAGGAAAGAAAGATAAGGAGTTTAAAAAATAAAAGGGCATATCAGAGACAATGTATGAATCTTGCGAGAGCTAGGGAGGTATGCGGAGAGGAAAGCATGGAGAAAGATTGTGAATGAAAAATATATAAGAGGCAGGGATTAATGTGCCCGCGCCGTAAGGGAATGGCGTGAAGGTTAAGTTAGGTTAAGTTAGAATAAAAATCGTTTAACCAACAATGTCAGAATGTTCTGAAGATTCCATTTTTCATACTTCTAGTGTATCTTAATTTGGAAAATTTTGAAAAATGTAAAATTTCTAATATTTGATATTCAGTTACGCCCTTTGATGGTCGACCTACAATTCTAGAAATAATTTCCTTTTGTTATATAAGTTATTTTCCTGAAGTTGTAGTGTAAGCAGGTAAACTTTTTATTTATGTATTTAATAAAATGAATAATTAATTTAGTAATTCACAAAACACATAAATATATAGGTACTCTAACAGAACATTTTCTGTTATATTTACTATTTGTTTATTGCTAGTACTAGAAATATCAGTGCAGAAATAGTGACGAAAATGATAACAAAATGTATAAAATATTACTGAAAAAAGAATTACTGAACCTGATACATGATAAGCAAACAAAAACGTGTCCCAATATAATCGAAATAAATTGGGAAAACATGAATAAACCGCTTTGATAAATGAAAAGCGAACGTGAATGAATTGTGAGGTTAGGTGAGAAAAGAAAATAAATTGATTCTGATAAAAACTGAAACTGTAATAATAACAATCTATTTACAGTCCTAATCTTTCAACTTTTGCCACAATCTATGTATCTATATATAATTTAATCAAAATTAACGCAAATATAGAGTCAAATCAAGATACGTATATTCTCTGCGGGAAATGAAGCAATATTGATGTCTCATTTATAATCCACTGACAATATCGTATCTCTATGCGTACATTATTTATAACATCATCATCCAGAAAATGGACAGATAAGGTTAATGTAGGAGGGTGTTATGGATCTTATCTTATTTGAATGTGGGGTGACGAAGCTAGATTAACACATGATAAAGTTTACATACAGATCATATTTTTATATTTTCCCTTATGCATTAATATTTAGCAAATCTCTTCTATTAAAATATTGCTTGGGTCAACGGAAGTTACTCAACATCCTTTAAACCAAAATTGTAAGGAAATGCTTGAAAAGGGTTGAAAGAAGTTTTCTAGTGGTTTAGGATAGTAAAAAAAGCAACAAAGCATAAAGAGCTCTTTGTTTTTCCTTTCTCTCAACTATATGGGTAGATTCCCGAATAATTAATTACCTTTTATACATTAAAATTTACTTAAATCGTTTGTGTTGCGTATACTTGAATATTACATTATTCTAGGTTAATGAATAATCAAAACATTTTACTTGAGTTACTAAGTGAATGTGTTGGATTTAGAAAGATCTAAATATTTCTTGTTACTAAAATTTAATATTAAAATTTATGTATGAGGATTGCTATGAATATTAATTTTTTCTTGAATTTGTCTAATATACAGGGTAATTTTTTTAATTGGACCATTAGACGTATCTCAACTGTTAAAAAAAGTCGAGGGCTGAAATTTGGAGCACGGCCATAGTTTCCGATGATCTATCTTTCTAAAATATTTTCATCAAAATGGTAGGGGAAGGTGGGGTAAGGTGACGAACGGGGTAAGATGACGAATGGCTTTTAACGAAACACGATAAGCAATTTAAAATTCTTTCATGGTACTAACATTTAGTGAATTAATTTTATGAGATCAAATTCTGGTGGAGTTTGTAGTTTTCTTGTTCAAAGCACATGTTTGTAATATCATGTTTGGTTGTAAAATTATATATCTGTGTTTAGCGTTTTATTCGAAAAGTACAGGAGAGAAAAATTTGATTTTTGCTGTAGGTTCTACCCTAACCTGTATAACAATGGTATTCTATTTAAATTGAATAAATCTTAAGATGCTTTTTATATAAATTTTAAAACTCCTTTTTATTTGTAGTGGGGTAAGATGATGGGGGTAAGATGACAATCGTCATCTTACCCCGTAATTTTATCTCAGTAACCAAATGCATTTTTTTTATCAATAAGTTTTTAATACATGTAGGTAATCATGCCAAGAACCTATAAACGGAAGACCAATCGTGGAAATTGATCTCAAGGCGCATTGATAGCGGCTATGAACGATGTTGAAGAGGAACCCTATCCTGCAATAAAGCTACAGCAAACTATGAAATACCTGAAGCAACAATTCTGCGTTACATGAAAAAGTCGAAAAGGAACACAGATTTACCTGAACACTCAGGAAGATATCACAAAACCTTTAATGCCCAACAAACTACTGAATTTGTAACGTATGTAAAATAATTTAGCAACCGGGGTCTAGGCCTTACCAGAGTTCAATTTAAAAAATTAGCTTACGAATATGCCGAAAAAAACAATATCGAACGTAGATTCAACCACGAAAATAAGTCTTCTGGCGAGGACTGGTTCCTGGAATTTACGAAAGCCAATCGACTCAGTCTCCGAAAAGCAGAAGCCACGTCTATCGGCCGATTGATGGGATTCAACAGAGTCGCCGTTAGCCAATTTTTCAATCTTTTAAGAGATGTCCGGACGAAATATAATTTTTCTGAAGATCAAATATTCAATGCAGATGAATCAGGCGTTACCACTGTCCCAACAAAACTACCCAAAATTTTAACACCCACTTGTTATTGTAGAGTTATTAAAATAGTTTCATCAGAAAGGGGCCAAAACACTACTGTTGTATGCGCTATGAGTGCAGTGGGTGTTTATATTCCACCTTTTTTTATTTTTGCTCGAAAGATAATAAAGTCAGAGCTTCTGAATGGTACTCCTCCATGTGCAATCGGTATTGCCCAACCCTCTGCATGGATGAAAACTGAGAGTTTCGTTAAGTATTTGAGACATTTTGCACACCATGCCAAGCCTTCTGCAGAACGTCATCGTGGACAACCACAGTTCTCATATCTCACTCGACACCATTTACTTTTGTAGATCCAACAACATAGTAATGGTAGGGTTGCCTCCTCACACAACACACAGGCTCCAACCTCTTTACGGCGCTTTTTTTAGTCCATTTAAAACCTTTTATAGTCAAGCATGTGATTCAATGATGGTTAATCAACCAGGTACTCCGATACTTGACCGCAATTTTAGACCAATGTTTGGGGAGGCATATGGGAAAGTAGCAACAGTCAATAACGCAATCAAAGGATTTCGTGCCTGTAGAATTGAACCCTATACCGCCCAAATTTTTGAGGACAGCGATTTTCCCCCAGCGGTTACAAGCGAAAGACAGTATGAGCCAAGAATGTATGTTTCTGACCATACTAATGATAGGATTGATATGATTGGTAGTGAGATTACTAATAAAAACCCAGAAAATTCAGACCTTTCATCAGATGCTAACATTCCGTTGACGCAAATAAACATTTGGTTTGGTTACACCTACGAAACTTGATGGAGAATCATCAAAGATTTCAGCGCTTCAACCTATATCATGCAATTTATTTTACTCCGCAAATGAACAACAACTCACTTTGGAAAATCAAACCCTTACCAACTATTAATCGTCCTATTCAAAACAAGCGTAAAGAGCGTTCGGCAAGCGTAATTTCTGGCACTCCCATAAAAGACCAGTTAGAAGAAAATATAGATTAGCAAAAGAAAAAGAGGAAACGAAAAAAAATAAGAAGACACGAAAATCAGGGCCTAACAAACCTAACAAAGAGATTGTTCAGGCATACAAGTCGTCATACTGTTTTTCTGTAATCTGCCACGAACTTTATTTACGTAGAACCACCAGTGGAAGCTTGGATAAGGTGTTGCAAATGTCAAAAGTGGTGTCACGAAGACTGTTCCAGTTACGATGGGAAAGAAGAATTTATTTGCGATTTGTGTCTGTAAGCGTCAACTTACCCCATTATGTTCGTCATCTTACCCGCACTACGGGGTAAGATAACTAAAATGCCACTTTTTGTTTATATTTTTTTAAACTAATATTGGAACTTGCGTTTAGTTTAAAATCATATTAAATTCAAAGGTAGATAACCAATGTATGTAGTAGTCACTTTTATTTAAAATTATTAAATTTACTTTGCCCAAAAATGATTTTTCTTGTTAACGTCGTCATCTTACCCTACTTTCCCCTACTTCCGGTTATGCCTGAAGTGACCATTAACTATATTTTTTTAAATAGAACCATATATTTTTGTTGCCGCCATTAAATTCCTTACTCAATGTACTACATTTTGTATCTAGCTTATTTTTATTTAGTTGCCATGGTTTCGGAGATATAATAACTTTTATGAAAAAATTGTCGACTTGCAATTGTTTATTAGAAAAATCATAACTTGTGAACCATTAACTCTACTGAAATAAATGAAAAACCCATTAATGGAACAAGAATTTCTCTATCGGCTGAGTGGAGGCTAAATTCTATAGCTTTATTAGAAAGGTCACAATAATTTCGTAAACTTGAGAAACTTGAAATACGGATAACTCAATTTTTTCAAATGGAACTCCCCTATTTTCTTATCAGCTGATCGTATGCCTATCATTATCCGTTTCTGAGGAAAAAGCGTTTTTATGTAAAATTAGGATTTGTAGGTGGCTTGGGAGCTCAGTTGCTATGGTAGCAGCTGCGTGAAATTGTCTTTATTTATGATTATTAAGTGAGCCATTTTGACACTTAAACATGTAAAATCACCGTTTTCGTTATACAAACAAGCAGATTTCTTTCATTGTTTTGTTGTTTTGGTGAATGTAACCCCATTATTTCAAGAGCGTGTCGCTTATTTAATGGAAAATATCCAGATGTACCAGAAATCACTCCAAAAAAGTTCAGAACACTACACAACAATTTTAAACAGTTTGGCAAATCAACTTGTTCAAGAAATGTCGTTCCTTGGGTTCTAACGGAAGATAACGAAAACAATATTTTGGTATATTTTGAGGTAAATCCTCGTTCACCTATTTATGCAGCTTCGGAAGATTCTGGTTTAATTTAATCGACAATATAGAAAATTCTAAAAAAAAACATAAGGATCATCCGTATTCCTTCGTTGACCTACAAGAACTGAGTCGAGAAGATTATCCGAAGAGGATTCAATTTTGTGAAGACATGATGATTGAAATTCAACAAAACGAAAACTTCCTTGGAGATGTGATTTGGTCGAACGAAGAAAAATTTTATCAAAATGGAATAGTCAATATGAGAAATCGGCGTTACTGGGCATCTGAAAATCCTCGACTGTTTGAAACAGTGGATAATCAAACAAAATTTAAAGTTAATGTTTATTGTATGATCATGAGTGATCAGCTCCGATACGTTTTACATAACGAAAATTTAAATGGGGCTCGATATATTCAGATTCTGGAAAACCAAGTAGAAACCTTCGTTCGACGAACTGCCGTTAACTCTGGTTACTGTTTGAAGATAGATAGATTTTTATTTCCTAGGGAGTTATCAAGTCCAAGGTGTATAACCGAATAGTAGGTTCTTTAGAAGAATTGGTTGAGCGAATCGTTCAACCCTTTCGCGAAATTAATCCAACAGAGCTTGTCAAGACAGTTACCACGGGCGTGCAAGTTAGTCTAGAGATGTGTATTCAGCAAAACGGAGAGCACATCGAATATTTATTCTAATTATTTTGACTTGCAATTGTTTCCGTTAATATGATGTTATCCAATATTGCCATTGTATCCAAATACGCTATTGTAGTTATTTATTTTTCTTGTGTTAAAGCCCAAGTAACTTTATTTCTTGTATAGTTGATTTCCAAATGGAATAGAATTCTTGCGTAGTGTTCTGAATTTTTTGAGTTCTTTCGGATACACTTAATTTCAAAAATATTGTCACTAAATTGACAGCCTAGGTGCTCGCTATTAAACATGGTTTGCATAAATTTTGGAGTGTTAAACATGGAAATTATAGAAAATCTTAACTAACCATAAAGACAATTGCACGCAGCTGTTACCATAGCAACGGAGCTCCAAAGCCACCTACTAATTATAATAAATTGAATAATATTAATAATTTTACATAAAAAATACTTTTTCCTCAGAAACGGATAATGATAGGCATACCGATTATTTGACAGGAAGAATCAAATTCTCTATCGACAGCTGATAAGAAAGTTGGGGTGTTCCATTTGAAAAAATTGAGTTATCCGTATTTGAAATTTCTCAAATATACGAATTTATTGTCACCTTTCTAATGAAGCTACAGAATTTAGCGCCACTCAGTCGATAGAAAAATTCTTGTGCAATTAACGGGTTTTTTATTTATTTCAGTAGAATTAATGGTTCAAAAGTTATGATTTTTCTAAATAATCATTGCAAGTAATAATTTTTCCATAAAAGTTGTTATATCTCCGTAACCATGGCAACTAAATAAACATACGCCAGACAGAAAATGTAGTAAATTGAACAAGGAATCTGATGCCGGTAACACAAATATATCATTCCATTAAAAAAAATAAAGTTAATGGTCACTTCCGGCATTACCGGAAGTGCCATTGTAGTGAAAATATTTTAGAAACAAAGATCGTCAGAAACTATGGAGGTGTACCAAATTTCAACTATCTAATGTTTTTAGGAGTTGAGAAACGTCTAATGGACCAATTAAAATACAGGGTGCAACAAAATCATGGCCATAGATTTAACGAGCATCCTCTCGTAGTTGTACAACACGAACAAAGGCAACCTTTATAAATGATTAAGTAGAAATTGTTGGGGACAGTTTCTTTCTTCCAACATTACCTTGTAACAGCTATTTACACTGTGATGGCCCCTACGTTGTTCGCCAGCTTGTGGTGGCTCTAACTTGGGTGACACTTTGTGATGACTGTAAGCATATACCGGATTTGGCGACATTTGTAAAGGTTGGTTTGTTTACACTCGTCACAAATAATGAAATTCAGGGTTCTTTGTTTTATTTTAATAATTTTAAAATCCTGTAACCAAAATTTATATTGTTCTTGTGAGAACTTAAAATGGTTACCTTTTGCTCTAATTTTGATAGTTTGTAATTTGTAAAGATATCACTCATTAGTTTAAATTTACTTCACTTGCTATCATGTTTCTGTTTGAGTAAATGAAGTTTAATATTTGCTTCAGCGAATTCCTTTTTTATCGGAATGCTCCAGCTCGAGTATTAAAAGAAATGATTATTGTTATCCTCTAGCAAAATTATATTCAATTTGATTTCTTAATGAAAATAAATCAAGCGTTACATATTTGTAATTAAATTAAAACTCGGAAAAAATGCACAAATGCTACACCTAACACCTTGTATAGTTGATTTTTTTAATTTAATCGCCATATTTGAAAAGAGCGTAAAAAACTGAAATTAATCGTGTGGTTGTATTTTTGGGGCAGGCGACTTTACTACGAAAATTTTAATTTCATATTTAGTTTTTTTAGGATTTTGCAGTGAAGAAATGAAATTTATTGCGTTTTTTATTGATAACTGGGGAACCACCCTGTATAATAATTTTTTATTTAATATACGGGTTTTTGGTTTTTAGTGGGATATATCGATGCATAAAGAAATAATAATGCAGGTCCGGCTTTACGAAAGATATACTTATTTGTCAATCCTTCATACAAAACCCTGTAGATAAAATTTTTTGAAATTCGTATCAAAATTTACAAAGTGCACAAAAAAATGGAATTCGGGAATTGTCTTCTTGTTTTTGGGCATATGATTTTACTACACAAATTAAATTTCACAAATTTTACACTTCGCGGTAGGAAGACAAATGATTAAATAAATAAATTTAAATATCAAATTACTGCTTACAATAATTTTATTAATTGTTTTGGAACAAATATTATGTGTAAAACACGTTGAGCAACAGGTAACAAGAAATAACAACAACATTAACAAAAGTACTTAATTAAAGGAAACATAAATAATAAAACTAGATCAAATGCTCAAAGTGACCACAATTTTGATCGATACATTTCCTTGCTCTCGTTAACATGTGCCTTATCGATTTTCTAATAATGTCTGGAATATTTCTTATTTCCGCTCATGCGTTTTCTATTCTCTGTAGGAGTTCTTCTCTACTGTTTATTTCGAAACATATACCTTTGATTTTAAGAATCCCTAAACATGATAATCAACGGGATTACAGTCAGGTGACCTTGAAGGCCAGTTATTTGGACCATTTCTTCCAATCCATGTGTTCGGAAAGTTGTCGTTTAAAAAATTTCTTACGATGAGCCGATGATGAGGAGGAGCACCATCGTGTTGGAAATACATACCGGCGACATCGGCATTATGGTCCGCTAACAGCACTGGTAAAATATTTTCAAGGAAATCTAAATAGACTTCACCAGTCAGCCGGTTAGGCAAAACATAAGGCCCGATTAAATTGTTGTCAATGACACCGCACCAAACATTGACTGAAAATTTGTGCAGTGAATGAGTCTGTGTAATACCGTGAGGATTTTCAACAGACCAAATATGAGAGTTCCTTAAATTGTATACTAAATCCCGTGTAAATTGCGCTTCATCTGCAAATAGGCACCTCCTTGTAATTCTTGGATGATCCATCGACTAAAGCGCAGTCGTGCAATTTCATCACCCGCTACTAACCTCTGTACCTTTTGCATGTGGAACGGGTACAACTGATTTTTTTTTAATCTGCGCCAAACAGTGGATTGAGGTACGTTTAAAGCATTACTAATACGTCGGGTACTAACTTCGGGATTTGCTTCCACTATGTCCATGATGGAAACTTGCCGTGTTCTCTCATGTATCGAAAGATGCGACTGAAGGTCTTAAAATCGGGTTGTCTTCGTCCTGGAAAGCGCCTCTCGTATTCGATTTTTGCGGCATAACCACTACAATTACAGAAACCATAAACGTAGATCATATCGGTATATTCTTGATTGGTAAACTGATAAGGCATTTTATGACTTATTATAGATAAATATATCACAATTCGCAAGATTCAAACTTTTTGACACTCAACCAGTCACCGTCAACAATCATGTTCTGTCATTGTCAAAACCTACTAGATGCGAATACCTGGATATTTAAAGCTAGGTATAACATGCTTTCTGCGAACAGTTAAACTAAATAGGGTATAATTTAGAAAATACGGAACTACAATTACATTTTTTTGTGTTCAATAATATGTATATGCAAATACAAACGTTATGTAGCTATTCACAGATAACTGTTGTAGAGTTTAGAAAGTGGTTCCTAAGTTATAGGAAAAACGCAATTTATTCAATCTCTTTAACATATCGCAAAAACTAAATTTAATTTTAAGTAGTAAAATCATATGCCCAGAAACAAGAAGACAATTCCCGAATTCCACTTTTTTGTGCACTTTGTAAATTTTGATACGAATTTAAAAAAATTTTACCTGCAGGGTTTTGTATGAAGGATTGGCAAATAAGTACATCTTTCGTAAATCCGGACCTGCATTATCATTTCTTAATGCATCGATATATCCCAGTAAAAACCAAGAACCCGTATATTAAATAAAAAATTATTATACAGGGTGGTTCCCCAGTTATGAATAAAAAACGCAATAAATTTCATTTCTTCACTGCAAAATCCTAAAAAAATTAAATATGAAATTAAAATTTTCGTAGTAAAGTCGTCTGCCCCAAAAATACAACCACACCATTAAATTCAGTTTTTTACGCTCTATCCAAATATGGAGATTAAATTAAAAAAATCAACTATGCAAGGTGTTATTTGGAAGATGGAAGAATTTGTGAATTTTTCGTAAAGCCGGACCTGGTTTATCAATATTTTTGTTACATCGATATATCCCACGAGATATGAGGAACATGCATACCAAATATAAAAAAAAGCTACAGGGCGGTTCGTAAGTTATGAGTAAGAAAAGAAATGGTAAAAATTCATAAAACGCCCTGTATCTCAGATACAAAAGGCGTAAGACCCATAATATGTTTTTTTAGTCAGCTAGGTGACCCCTATCCACAGTTAACGTATTTCCCTTTACCAATGAATCACTTTGTATATATATATATATATATATATATATATATATATATATATACAGTGCGTTCAATATAATCGGACGCACTCAATAACTCTTTTGTATTGCGTTTCACAAGAAAGTGTTTAAATAGTTTTTTATTCATTTACAAATACTCTATTAAGTGCTTGGTTTAGATAATTTTTTAAGCTTCCGGTTTGACCGGAAGCGCACATAATTTTATTTTTTTAAATCACACTGTATATATATTTTTGCATTTTTGCATTGCTTATTTTTTTCTCAATACATACGTATAAAATTCTTATAGGATTTTATAAATAAAAATTAGAGAAAAACGCCATCCAAGGTTTTTCAATTTTATTATACGATTAGAAGAATCAAACAAAACCGTAGGCAGCGTACGTCAACAAAATCGCATTGCAATTGTTTTTTCGTTTATTGCAATTGACAATCAGATAAAAGTTTAATTTGATTTCAATCGAAATAATTGTTTAAAATGAATAACAGTGAAAAAGTTGACCTGTTGTTAATTTTCGGTGAATGTAAACGTAATTCTCGACGAGCGGTAGAATTATACGCACAAAGATATCCCAATAGATACCATCCTTCCGAAAGTTACATGCGTGGAACATTACCAGGAGTAAATTATCAGAATTTAGAACAACAAAGAAATGTTTTGACCGTAGATACTGAAGTACAAATATTAGGTTATTTTAGAGTAAATCCACGGCCTTCTATTAGACATGTAGCGCAAGAAGTAAGTGTATCAGTTGGCTCAATTCACAGGACATTAAAAAAAATTCAAAATTCTGCCGTATAAAGTCGATTTGGTTCAACACTTGCGGCCTCAAGACTCTGATCGGAGATTAACTTTGATTGCATGGATAGTTGAGCAATGTGATCACAATCCAAAATTTTTAGATCATATTTTATGGACAGATGAATCCAAGTTTACAAATAATGGAGTTATTAATAAACAAAACAATCGTTATTGGTCTGACGAAAATCCTCATTGGTCAATGGAAACTATCCATCAAACCTTATGGGGTACTAATGTTTGGTGCGGTTTAATTCGAAACCAATTACTAGGGCCTTATTTGTATGATGGTAATCTTAACGCCAATAGGTATCTTGAATTTTTAGATAACGTTGTAAAGGGACGCCGTCAGATATCCCGATTTTTTATTATTTTTAATTAGTTCCCAAAGTTTATTAGCAAGACGCCGTCCTTTATAAAAATTTTCCTATCATGATTAATTATTTGCTAAGTAAAATACCAGTACTGATTCACGGAATTTAGTGAGATAACGTGACGCGCTAAATGCACAGGTGCAAGCCATTATAAAAATTCGTAGAAGTTCTAGTAAAAGTTAAACAGATTTCATAACGTTGCATAAAATTGCACAATAATTAATCATGCATCCTCCCTCCAGACGTAAAATCCCAAAAACGTTTAAAAGTTTGTATACGTCAGAGCATCTTCCACCAATACGGGCTTACGGAAGCTCACCAAAAAAGTTTTGTAACCACCCTCGCGAATTCTATATAAAAACGCGGCACGCGCTGCTGAAGAGGAATCTTAAAGAAGAGAGTCTTAAAGAAAAAGTCTTAAAGAAAAGGGTCTTAAAGAAAAAATCTTGAAGTCAGAAGTCTTAAGTCGTACAGAAGAAGAAGAAAGAAATCCTTTTTCAATCTCACCCGCTACCAGAAGCTCTCTACGAGAAGCACGCTACCAGAAGAATTCGAATCGAAACCGTGTGCTATATCGTCGCGTTCGCGCCGACTGCTACCTGTTGTAAACCATCCGCTTGTAACCGCCGTCCGAGTAGAAATCGCGACTCCGCGACTTGATAGCATCACCGAAGCTAAAAGGTTAGAGTTGCAGAGATCTAACGGTGAAAGTACGTAAGTTGAGATACCTGGTGATAGGGATATGCAGGGTTGTAAGCCCGACGTACTCTTCTGTTACTAGACGTACACACCTACACTGTGGAGTTTGAAGGGTAGTTGCCCGACATTCCATTTGACCGAACGAGATCCTATTGTTTAGTTTAACGGGTAGTTTGCCCAGGTTACTAACAAAGGAGATCCACCTATACACACCTACACTGTGGAGTTTGAAGGGTAGTTGCCCGACATTCCATTTGACCGACAGGAGATCCTATTGTTTGGTATAACGGGTGGTTTGCCCAGATTACTAACGAAGGAAATCCACCTACACAAATTTACACGAACACTACAACACAACACACCTCGACAAACGTACCAGCGACCGCCAGATACCTGTAATTAAAACCTCGTCGGAAGATTAAGCTGAACACCTCGTTAACGCCGTTAATCCAGTAATATAGAAACGTAACCGTAAACACTAGACGTGTCCGTCAGTATTAAATAACCACCTGTAAAGTAAACAAACCACCACCGCCGCCACCGTAAAACGTAAGTTGCACCTTTGACAAGTACTAAGATTGTTACCCGTAAACCAAAAACTATCTGATAGTTTCTTGTGTTAAATAAGTCAAATCGTGATTGTTAGACGCGAAAAAAATTTACTTTAAAATAGAAAACGAAGGTTTTATATTTTAAAAACGGCCAACATAACAGAAAGCTTTTATTTTTTTAGTTTTTGTTTAAATAAAAACCGGTATACTAAAATTAATATCGTAAGAGGAAACAAATAATACGCCGCTACCGTACACCAGCTACCTAAATAAACAAAAAGCTTTCATTTAACTAAAGATCGTACATTAACTGGAATGTAAATGTGAATGAGTTTATTTTCATAAGAAAAGCAGGTATAAAATTATACACTTATAACCGACCGCTTTAAAATATTGATTATTTCTTTAAAGGCAGAGTATTGAACTCAGTGTCTTATCGCGCACGTGTTTAGACCGCGTTATCTGGCTACCTGCTTCTGTATTTTATACAGGGACGTATTCAGGTAAAATTATTTATTTATTTCGGAAATTAACCAGTATAAATTGAAACAGTTCAAGGACGAAAACTAAAAGTCAAAACCCCAAACCTTCTATTAATGTTACATTACAGAAACTCCAGAGGACCACCTAACCATTAGTACCTGGACGAAGGATATCTACTTAAAGATACCGAAGAGGGAGGTGGCGTTACCGTTACAATTTGGCACCCGAGAGCATGGGTCACAGTTCCGTACATTTACCTGTATCTATATCTTAGTTAAATAATTTAAATAACCATATAATATAGAATTGTAATATAAATAGGAAATAAAGTTATATATATATATATATATATATGAACCTTTGTAATCTATTTGTTCAACGTGTTGAGAGCCTGAATAACGAACCCCGATCCTTATTTTGCAAGTACAAAATTCCGACTGAGCTAGAAAAGGGAAAAGTGAGAATTATTTATTAGTAGTAATACACTGAACAGTGAAATCGCAAAGTCATAAGTGCGTTACAACGTGCTACCAACAATGTTCGATGAGTTTCCTCTGCTTCTGCGACCATTGTATTTCCGGCAAGATGGAGCTCCCGCTCACAACGCGTTGATAGTAAAAGAATATCTTAACCAAACGTTCAATGAACGATGGATAGGAACTAACGGCCCGGTAGAATGGCCTGTGAGATCATCGGATCTTACACCGTTAGACTTTTTCTTGTGAGGTCATTTAAAAACAGTGGTGTATGCCGATCCACCTTTAAATGTTATAGACTTAAAGAATAAAATTACAGCTGCATGTGTTAATTTAACTACGCAGCAAATCAAAAAAGCAACTAACCATGAACTCAGGCGACGATTACAAGCATGTCAAGAACAGAATGGTGGCAACTTTGAACAATTTATTCGCTAATTATAACTGATTTTCTAACCATATAATAAAATTGAAAAACATTCGATGGCATTTTTCTCTAATTTTGTTTTATAAAACCCTATAAGAATTTTATACGTATGTTTTTAGAAAAAAATAGGCAATGCAAAAATGCAAAAATATATATACAGTGTGATTTAAAAAAATAAAACTATGTGCGCTTCCGGTCAAACCGGAAGCTTATAAAATTATTTAAACCAAGCACTTAATAGAGTATTTGTAAATGAATAACTAAAACTATTTAAACATTCTTGAAACTATAAAAGGCTTTATTTAATAAAAGAACTTAATTTTCCGTTATATATATAATATATATATATATATATATATATATATATATATATATATATATATATATATAATATAGCTGTTGCGTATCTGTGTAAATTTATGATCAAAGTCTTAATAGATCTCTGAGTACCTAAAGGCTTTATCATAAAAAAAACAATTTTTTATTATCGCATATCATATATATATATATATATATATATATATATATATATATATATGATATCATGATATAGATATATATATATAAGTAATTTTTAGTGTTGTTACACATTCGTATAAACTGTTTCTAAATTATTCTACTTTAATTCATTTTCATAAAAAACTATTAGCCTAATGATGAGTTATAATTAATAAGTCTGATTCATGAAGCAAAAAAGTAATTCTTTAAAATGTTGTTACAATCGTATAAACTGATTTGCTAATTATCTACTTTAACATTGTTATGAATTCACCTGAGTCAAAGATAATGTTGACAATTTCATTAAATATCATTAATACTACGATTTGCTAGGACATTACAATTATGACACTTCACCCAAGTGCAATTTCATTATATCATTAAACTACGTGCAGGACATTAAATTATACACTTCCCGGCTTAACATCGAAATTAATGAGTTTTTTCAACTTTTTAAATAATTTACATACTGTAATCAAATATTTTTTTGTTGTTCATGTTTATTTAACGGCGATCTTTTCTTGCAGGTCTCCTGGTTAGAAATTCTTTGGGGAAAATGTTCGTTCCTTCGTATGTGTTATTTGCTGCTCTAGTAGGCGTAACATCGGGTAAGTTGTATTATATTATTTATAAATCGTATGTGTCTTTCAAAATTTGGTTTTTATTTTAAATTATATGCTGCGGAAGGATGCTGTAGCACTACGTTAAGGTATAACGTCTATAAATTAAAGCTAAGTCCGCGAAATAACGAACTAAGTTAATTACACGTCGTTGCTCTTCATTATTAACTTGCTAATTGTTTAGATTAATTAGAGAAGACGAGGTGAGGGATTTTTTAGGCTTTTTTTTTACAAAATTTGACAATTTTTTTTATTTCATGTTTAAATCGAAGTTTTACTAATGAACGTATAATTTTTAAGTGAAATTCGTTTTTGTAGTAATAATTATAATCAAAGACACTTTTATTACCCGCGTTGTTCTGAATATGACAATATTTGAAGAGATTTAAAAAATAAGCAACTCCCTTTAACAGTTACTCTAACTATTTTCAAAAAGTCATTTAAAATATGAACTATCTATATCAAAATATTATGCATTTTCAATTACGTCAATAAAGTTACAAACTAGTCTAATATCTGTGAGAAAATTAATTTCAAATTCTTGTTATCCAAGGAACATGTAGGATAGATTTGTCGCTACACGGATGATGCACATAGTTTAGGTAGCATACATGATTTAATACACCAGCGGTGAATGCGAACTGATCGATTTACTCTTCACTTAGCTGTCTTAAACTGATCGTAACAGTAAACGCTTCTAAATAAATTAGAATTCTGCAAATATGGGTATGTATACAAAATAGTTATTTATCACAATGAGTATCCATTATTTTTTATGTTATCGACTGCAATTTAGGTATCGTCGTTAGTACAAAGAGAAATAATTTACTAAAGTTATAGTCAAAAAAACTTAATAAATCTAAATTAACCAATTAACGAATAAGGAGCTAGGTTCAACTAACACTTAGGATGAGCGCAGATAGCATGATTAATGAAGTAATCTAATGGTCTGACCTGCGCATATGATTACTGCTCCCGGTGTATTATTATTTTCTCTAGTAAGAGATGACCCAAAGAAACGTGCAACTATATTAAAATTTTAATCTGGGCGAATATAATTAAACCTATTGTAGGTAGGTGGCGTGAAAGGCGAGATTTTTAAGAAAAATTAATACATAGGAATTTACTTTTATACGAGATACTAATGATAATAGAAGTATGATTTATATATTGATTTCAACGACTATAAAACAAAAATGAATAAATTTATTAAGAACGAATTAAGTCAAATCTGAATGTTAAACATTGTTTAGCTTTTTCCACTTGTGCACACTCAGGTAGATAATTAATTTAGAGCAAATAATAACATTTGTTTATTATTGCTTTAATAACAAATTGTGCAGTATAATGCACAAGGTGATTCAAATACGAGCTTAACCTCTTCACGGACAAATTAATTTATGTTGTTAAAAAAAGTTGATAGTGAGTAAAAATCATAGAAAAATATTTAAAAAAATCCATTAGCGATTTTGGGTCCATAAAACCAAAAAATATAACTGTACACATTTGTGGACATTGGGCAGATGGGCTACTGATGGAAGACTCCATATATTCAGGGCAGACGCTTTCCTAGCAGTTATTGCATTTGTATCTTGTACTACGTTCGCAATGTTTCTCGTGACAGACTGGTGGATTTTCACAGTCTATTTTTATGGAATAGTGTCCCACTTCATATAGTCGAACTTCACGTACAACCTTGATCCATGCTTCTTTTTTCTTACGGTAGTTACCCCTTTCTTGAATGTCAATTGATTTGGATTAGCGTTGAAGAAATAGACGCCATGAACTCCAATAAAGACATTTTAGATGCATCTAAAGGGTAGCCAAGCATTTATAATTGCCGTATTCATGAAGTGGAAAACAATTCGTATGTAGAATTTTTTATTTTTGATCACATGCGAATAATAAGAGTAGAATACGAACACCTTCTGCCGCCGTTTTGTTTTTTGTGACATCACCCTTGGGACACCTTTAGTCGCCATTTTTTATATGCCCACGTGGGGATCGTATTTTTTTCACATGAGAATAAAAAGATTTAATCTGTTATTAATATTTATTAGGGTTGTTTTTATCAAAGGAGATTGCATAATTATTATTACATTTCTTTTAATCCCATCTACAGATTGTGACATTTTACCTATACGAAAAATTTATTTATGCATTGGGGCTTGTGTTCTAATAAGGGCCCTAGTCTTGTAAGACGGGAGTCTGTTCGCGGACTTCGCTCCTGTCATAAAAATTGTATTCTAATGAGAGGCCCTAGTCTCGTAAGGCATAGATGCCGTAAGACTGAACATTAAATATGAGTGAAAATGATTAAATCGTATTATTCATGTTTTATAGAAGCAGATGGACTGTGTATTTTTTTAAGTTAACACATCTACTAAAATTATTGCAGGTAGTGTAAGCCTAAAAATTAAATACGCATGGAAAAGGATTAAATCGTATTATTGATAGAAGCAGGTGGACTTGATATTTTTAAGTTAATATGTATTTATGGTTATTAAAAGTATTACAGGTAACGTAAGACTAAAAATTAAATATGAATGAAAATTATTAAACCGTATTATTGATAGAAGCAGGTGGCCCTGGTATTTTGTGAATCTCTTGTTTATATCTATCTGACATGAATTTTAAATGTGATTCTGCCGGAGATAAATGTGTTTGTTTTTACAATGTGGTTTATTTTTCGTAATGCGTTGATTATGAAAGGCATTGCATAATTGTAATTAAAATTATTGTTACATTTCTCTTAATTCCTATCTACAGATTGTGACCTTTTACCTATACGAAAATTTATTTATACATAAATTATTATAGGTTTTGTTATGAACGAATAAGTTCAAAAGTAAATATGTAGTTAAAAATTATTATTAATTTTATTAAATACACAAATAAAAAGTCCAACTCGAGTAGGATTTCAACCTACGACGTGTACTTTGCTAGAGTACCGCGCTAATCGTCTGCGCCATAGAGATTCAAGCCCCAATCGATGCAAACTTTGTCTCTGTGTATGTAGAACTGATGCACATTCTAAATATAATTAGATTACTATCAAATTACGTATATTAACGGAATATGAACTTGCAGTATCGCAAGGATTCACACATATGTAGCTTAAATTATTTCACTTTGATGTCGTTAAAGTAAAACGAGTAATTCAGTTATACCTAATTAGTCTGCTTACGGCAATAACATGATTTAAAATGATATTACCCATAGAATGCATTTATTAAGCTGTTATGTAGTGCAATCGGAAAGTAACAACCATTCATTGACGTGTTAAATGAATGTGTTTTCGTAATAGGGTTTATTATGAAGGGGACTGCACAATTGTTATTAAAATAATTATTACATTTCTTTTGCGTTCCATTTGACGGTTGTGGTCTTTACCTATATACAAATTTTATTGCAACATGCTTATTTTTACCTTGAGAACGTCACCTTCAACATTATACATAATTAAAAATGAGTAATTAAGTTTCCATGCTTTAAACGATAATTTACTTGAGAACGTTAAATTATGTGTACAAGGTCTAAGCAGAAGTAAAATGCATTAAATGGTCACACGTATGCATTATAGTCTGTTTTATGCTTCATTGTGTGCTCACTTTAATAGTGCTATCAATTAAAGTAAAATATTGATGGTTGACTGCTAAATTATAAGCTCAAGGTTTAAGTGGAAAATAAAATAGCATGAATATGTTAATTACTACACATATTAATTAAAAGTCAATATTGAAGGTCGACTGTTAAAATTATGTATATAAAGTCTAAGCAGAAAATAAATGCATTAAATGGTTACACGTATGCTTTATAGATTTTTGTCTTACGCTTCATATAGGCTTTCGGCGATTCTCACTCCAACCCTCCCCGAATATAACCAAGATTCTAAAATAGGTGTAGGGCATCGCAACTTGTTCTCGGGTCTTCGCCCCTTGTCGTGGTCGGAACTTGTTCGTGGACCTTCGTGTATTGTCGTGGTACCCTTGGGGGAAAATTTGAATTTGTATTATACCAATGCTAAGACACGTGTGGGGCTGCGCAACTTGCTCTCGGGACTTTGCCCCTTGTCGAGACCCCATTGGCGGAAAATTTGAATTTGTATTTAAGTCTCTGCAGGTTATGGCTGGAAATATGGGTTTGTATTGTAATAAGGATATAATGCTGAATTGTAAGACAGATGTAGGGCTTAGCAACTTACTTTCAGGCCCTAGTCCTTCGACCAAAAATTTGAATTCGTTTGAATTCGTCTAATGCTAACTTATAAGACAGACATAGGGCTTCGCAACTTGCTTTCGGGTCTTAGCCCCTGGTCCTTTGGCGGGAAATTTGAACTTTTATTATAATAAAGAGGCCTAATGCTAGCTTCCAAGACAGATATAGGGCTTCCCAACTTGCTTCCGGGTCTTAGCCCCGGGGCCCTTGGCGGTAAATTTGAAATTTAATTTGAATTTAAGTGTTTGCATTCTGATTACTTATAGCGAGAAATTTGAACTAGTATTCTAATAAGTGGCCTATTGCTAACTTATAGGACTGACGTAGGAACTTGTGTTAGATCCTGCGCCCTTCTGTCGTGGCTTCCTTCTTGGGAAATTTGAATTTGTGCCGCCATCTAATTGTGTGTATTAATGAAAATTTTCTGTAATAAAGTTGGCACCATCTAGGATTATTTTTCTAGGACTAATTAGGGTTTTGTTTGTGGTACCATCTAGTGGTATATTTTTAAACTAGCGATTGTTTTCTCTAATAGAAGCGGCGTCGCCTAGCGGTATATTTCTAGGCCTAGTTAGGGTTGTTTGTGATGCCATCTAGTAGTGTAAAGGCTAAGGAATGTTTTCTGTAATGGAGGTCTTCGTGTTCGTCACTCCCTCGTCTGTCGTCTCTTTCTCAAACAAACAAATCAATGAATCAAATCAAATTAATCAAATCAATTAAGTAGATCAATCCCAAAGAAATCAGATCAATCTCAATCAATCAACCAAATAAATCTCAATCAATCAAATCATAACTTACAACTTGCGAAAACTAACTTGCAGTTCAAAAATACTGATTGCACTAACTTACACTTTGCTAAAACCAACCAACCACAACTGAAAAATACCAAATCGATTTAACTTAATACTACAAAATCAGCTATCAATTCAAAAAATAGCAGTATGATTTAACTTACACCGTGCAAAAGAAAGCCAATCTCACACTTATTGTAATTACCCATCTAACCGCCCTTTCGCATTAACTGCAGCATTATTAGTGCAGGTTCGAACGCCGTTAGGAAAACAAATTTATTAATAAAAATTTAAGGAAAGTTTAGCGTTTGATAATATATTATAAACAACAATACATCATTTATTTAATTGCATTTTTATCCGTTTTCTTCTTCTTCAACCGTGATTCGTCGTTATCATCATCATGGTCTTGAGACTCGTTCTCATCGCTCTTCTTCCTCTTCTGTGAGTCATCACTACCATCTTGAATGTGAGGTACATTCATCTCATCCACGTCATCTTTTCCATCATCATCTCGAACGGTTGTGTCGTAATAGCTTATTAACAAGTCAGTAAAATCTCTAATGTCCGCTGATGTTGGCTCATAAACAGGGGAATACATTATAATAATGCTCACTCGATGACGATTACACTTCAACAAGCGAAACGCACGAGAAACGAGAATGTTGCCAGCCTTGGGTCTTGTCTGCCGGCGCACTCGTCAATGTTCGGATAGAATCGGTTATGTTTGGGGAAGTTTGGAGTTGGAGTCGCCAAAACAGCCTTCGCAGTCGTCTTAGGGGAAATAGCTCTGCCAAAAAAAGAAGTTTAGATTTATAAACGTGTCCCTAAGGAAGATATTAGAGCGTGGTTACGGAAACAAGAAGCGTGCACTATGCATAACTCTCGCCTCACGTCTTAGGTTAGGTCAATACACGTACAATATTAATCAAATACTCATCAATATTCGCGAGCGAGAATTGACCTAACCTAAACCATGCGTTTATTAATCTAACCTAATATTGTACGAGTATTGACCTAACCTAAACCGTGCATTTATTAATCTGACCTAATGTTCTTCGTGTTTTTTAACATATTTGGAGAGACATTGTATTAGAAATCAGATCAAAACGGTGACGAGGAATAGATAATCAATTCATCCGATACCAAGGGTACTTTAGATGTAAGTCATCATTGTATTTATGGCAAAAAACTACTTTATTTCAGAAACAGTAACACCGAATGAACCGCATAACGTATGGTTACCAGATCGAAAATTTCATCTGAGAAAAGCTTTGTAAAGAACGAATATGGAGTATCTCCATCAATGTTGACTTTTCGCATAACAATTCAGGACGTTGAATTGTACCAAGTGTCTGATGAAGAGCATTTAAAGCCGAAGGTCCCGTATTTGGACCTCCATTCTTGGTTCTGTATCTCTCAGATAACTAACTGAGAGGCAATTCATACTCACTGTCAGTACCTCTGCTTTTATCTGCCGATAGGTCCGATTCTGTGACACCTGCTCTACTAGTTCGCAAATCTAAATCTTCTTCCTCTATGTCTTCTTCTTCTAAATCAGAGTTGTTTGGGTTTTTCACAAATTAGAATTGATGCACTTTCTCCTTTTTTTTCATAAAAACTTCTCGAAGGTATTTTTTCAAACATGATACTAATCCTATTTGCACAAAAAAATACCCATATTAGCTAAGAAAATTACATTTTTTACTATAGTTTTTAACAGCACTTTGAATGTATATGTTTGTGTTTTTTTTTTTTGAAAAAATGTGCTGTTCAAAAATTTCGTACATTTATTTTATGCCGCGTAAAATATATACCTCATATGCATGGTTTACACAAGTGTGTACAGTTACTTCTAGGTAGATTCAGACAAAACATGGTGTAGTAAGAAAGATCAAGTTATGACGAACCGAGAGTGCATCAAACATTAGCGCAGGAATATTTCCCGCTTCCATTTGTATGGGATAATTTTAAGTTGTAACACACCCCCCGGGTTATCTGATGGTTGTGTTTCGTAGTGTCACTAGTAACAATTTTCGGTCATATAAGTAATTGGTTTTAGTGTTTTGTGAAGTGCTGAACCTTCGTTGTGTTGACTTGTTTTAACGCATTTTGGTTATGCTGATTAATTTTAACTAATTCCTGGGTAAATGATAGCTTTCGCGTACACTGCAGACTTCGAACAAATAATACAAACTGCTGTAAACATAATGCTTAATAAGTTCGTGTAAATATAGTTTCGTTTTAATAGATGTGTACATAGCGATCAAGAGCGCTTTAACGTAGTTTGGTATTTTTAAAAACACATGGCTATTAGCTATGAAATTTTTTTTTAATTTTTAATAATAAAGTCGGTAGACGCTAAAAACGTAATTTTTGATAGTCAAAAACGGAAGAAGGTAGTTCAAGTTTCTTTTCCGATTATTAATCAGCATAAAATGTGACAAAAAACCTATGTTCTGCCTCTTATAATAAGCGAAATCCCCATGCTTAGGTTCGAATTTGAATCACCTAGTACACAGGACAGTTTACAATTGTAATAGTTATTGGTAGAGATCGTTTTTTTTTTGCAAGTAGTATTTTGTCAACGCTAATTCTGCAATAAAAATATTCAAGGAAAGCGTAAACTGTGGATATACGAAGATATTTATTAATACCCTGACCGTCAAAAAAATCAGGTCACAAAAAATTTGATACATTTTCAAAAGTGGTTATCTCTTGAACCACTCATTTGATTTTGATGCTTTTTTTTGTGAACTGCAGATCAATTTTTTTGCAGTAATACAGTGGATGAAATTTTGATGTACAGTTAAATTTGAAAATATACAGGGTGCATTAATGTGAAGATATTCTTTACCCTGTAGGATGCAGCAACTACAACAGAGGGTGTCTACCGGTGTCAAAATTTAGCCCCTTGCTTTATGAACATTTTGAATTTTTATTCATGTTATTATCTCTGTGGTTAAAGAAGATTCAGTGTTTTTAAGCCAACGGTGTAAAAAAACTAAAAGTAATATCGAAACGTACGTTTAATCTCTTAAATATGATAAAAACATTAAAATTTTAGAAAAGAATAAAATGTAATGCGCTAATATCGGGTGTGACCTCCTCTTGCCAAAAATCAGCTCATTTAATCGACGTGGCATCGTTAATAAGGTTAATGATGAAAGGCTAATTGCACCGAATTCTTTTTATAGTGCTCCTCGAAGATCTTGGAAGCTGTCAGACAAAGCAGGTTGACGACAAATGCGTCTGTGCAGTTGGTCCCAGAGATGTTCAATAGGATTGAGATCAGGGTTGCAAGCAGGCCATACTATTTGTTTAATGCCCACTTCGTCCAGATACTCGTTAACTATTCGAGCGACGTGCGGTCGTGCATTATCATGTATTAATATGAAATCGTTTCCGATAAAATGAGAATAGGTAACAACAGCGTCGTGAGGCATATCTTCGATATAGCGATGTGCATTTAAAGCCCCGTTTTCAACAAAGATTAATTCTGTATGAGCGTTACTGGAAATTTCCGCCCACACCATCACACATCCGCCATGGTAACTGAGGCGTTCTGAAATTGTACAGTCAACTAATCTTTCGCTTCTACGCCTCCATACTCTCACTCTCGACCATCAGGAGATCGCAGACAAGAGTGCGATTCACCTGTGAAAAGGACGTTACTCCTATGCTGCATCGCCCAATTCACATAAAAACGCGCAAATTCCAGACGCGCTTGACGATGTCTTGGAAGCCACTGGGGTCCCGTGGCTGGCCTCCTTGAAATCACTTTCTCGAAGTCTTCGTCGTATTGTGCTTTCACATGCACAGTTCAAATGTTGGCTTTAAACAGCTCTAGTTCTACCACTCCTTAAAGTGTTCAGGCAAATAAAGCGGTCATCAATTGCATTTGTCTTCCGTTTTTTGTCTGAACCAACCCGCCTTGTATAATTTGCTGTTTCCATATACCGATTCCAGGCAACTGTGTTTCAAGGTACACTCAACGTATTAGCCACATAACGTTGACTTCGGCCATCCTCAATTAACGCTACAATACGCGCAACATCAGTTGAATTTAAGGGATTTTTTCAACTAACAATATTTGACAACTGTTACTTTGACATTCGACATTCAAACCAAACTTGATTATTACATGAGCATTTTGGCATGCGACCACTGCGTTTGAGGGGTTTCTTTTAAAAGCGTGTAACTTCTTTAATAACGTAGGTAATAACGTGAATAAAAAAGCAGAATGTTCATAAAGCAAGAGCTTCATTTTGACATCAGTAGACACCCCCTGTTGTAGTTGCTGCATCCTACAGAGTGTTTCAATTTCGGGTAAAAAACATCTTCACATTTATGCATGCCGTATAATTTCAAATTTAACTCTACATCAAAATTTCAACCATAGCATTGCTACAGAAGAATTGACATGCAGTTCACAAAACAGATCATCAAAATCAAATGAGTGGTTCAAGAGATAACCAGTTTTGAAAATGTGATAAATTTTTGGTGGCCGGATTTTTTTGACGGTCAGGTATGTAATATATACTTATGAGGACAAAGAAAATCTAGAAGTCTATCTAACCCTATTTCAGGACCTACTAGAGCTCGTAGTTGTTCTAGTGTTCGCGTTCCCATTCGTGTTCGCGTTAAAATCTAAGACAAAAGCAAAAAGTACTAAAAAATATATAAATACAATAAACAAGAAAAGGTACCACTAATATACAAGTAATACACAATCTCAGTATAATATAAAGTACACAAAATAGTAAATAACCACAAATAAATGAATTCCAGCAAACTATTACAAAATGTAAACAAAATACAAATATGGCGCACAAAATATACCAATTCATTCAACTTCAATAATTGACAAATAAACACGGTTATCTACGCTGGCATTTCAACGTCATGACATAAATAACACTATTTTGTAAATTAAATCTAAATAAAGATTGAAGTTTCAACCAACTTTAGGACGGGTTACCGCGCTAAGTTACATGTCTCTTTGAGTTGGAAGGTTATAGTGACAACACCAGATGTTTGTTAATATTTTGACCGGTAAATTGTGTTTGTTTGGTTAATTAGAAATACCATAATTCTTTTGTGATAGGGATTCAGTTATATTGTCAGAGGATGTTTATTGTCCTGTATATCCTGACTGATATTATTGAGTTAAGGGTGTATCCTATTTGGCGCAGCCGATTTGAATGAAAGTATCTAAACACCGAAACGGTCGTGTGAAGTTCACTGTGCGTGAGATGAATATTATTATACATATCAATGTATCAAAGCTGTAGTGGCGAGTGGATGGAATTTGGAATTTTACGGAAACTAAGTGATCATGTAATTGATTTATGATGAGGGAAACTTTTTCGAAACTTATTACTTGTTAACAAATTGATGAATGGTAAATTATTGGAGTTGAGAATAATTAAATAAAACTTGTTTTAATAATAAAAAGTACTTAGACATTATTAATGTATATTTTGAAGTAATAACCAAACAATCCACTATACGTGCACAAGAATCTTGTGGAATTGTAAATAGCTTTCAACATTTTGTAAAATTGGATAATACCCGATAGTAATCTTCGATGTGAATGTGCGACACTAGTGTGCGTGAAAATCTTGAGCGTTTTAACGTAAATTTTTGATAAGTAATTAAGGTTAAGATTTCATGGAAGCAGCTTAAACTTTGAAAGTAAGTTTATTTTGCAAATTTAAACCATATTGCAAAGAAATTTTAGTAGTGGTTCCAAAGTAAATTTACAGATTGAGCCGAAGTTCAGGCGAGTAATATGATTGTTAGAACAGTGGATGTGAGAAGTTTCTAGTGAGTGTGTAAGTTTGTTGAGTATTTGATTTTTGAGTGAACAGCTTACATTCCTGATTTATGCGGACGAATAGTTCTAGTTCGTGACGATATTATTTTGAAAATTTTAATTCAGGTGGCATTTTGTTAACAGATTTCTAATTTTGTTGAGCTGTACCAAACTCGTCTTTAGCTGTTTGAGTAAGAACCGCTACCCTACGACTGAGCTAGGTCGACACGATGAACTTTTCCTTGCGGGCTGATGTTCTGGTGAGCGTCGTGCCTGTAAAAGTACGGTTTTTTTACCCTTATTGGAAGCCTACAAAACACTAGAAGGCATTAACTATCCTCGCAAACGTTTTAGTGTTTCCTGTAATGGTATTAGCAATGAATAAGGGGTTGTAATTTCTTAAAAACCGCGATTCGGGTTTATTAATTTTAATTAAAGAGCATGTTTACCAATTTTCGAGTCAATCGACCCATAGAATAAAAAGTTTTCCAATTTCACCCTCTTAGGGGTGGAATTTCGAAAAACCCTTTCTTAGTAGATACATACACTTCACAAAGAATACACCATCGATTAATAAATCCGGACCGATGCAGCTGTTAAATTACATTTGCGGCGGGCGAACTGTCAAACGCGCAAAGCTTAAATAGTTAAGTTTTCTTAAATTGTCTACGCCATTTTTCTTAATTTTTTTTCCGTAAGAACTTTCTACAAAGTATTGTAAAACTAAACAAATCAATGAAATCTGTAATGTTGGTTCTCAAGTTATGGCGTAACTAAGAAAAATAAGAATTAATTTATGTATGTACATATATATATATATATATATATATATATATATATATATATATATATGACATTAAATTGCAACGCGCTGGAAGCTATATGTAAACTAATTCACCACATGATACGTGACACAAGGCTTCAGAAGCATATTGGTGATCAAAACAATACAAAAAGTACAGAACATACAATTCCAATCGAAGAGGGATTGAATCCAAAACACGGTCCAACATTTCCAGGATTATTTGCTGAACGGCAACACGAATTCTCTCCTGGACATCCTGGTCATTCTCCGGGGGCGTCTTGTATACTTTGCCCTTGAGGAAGCTCTGTACGAAAAAATCTAAAGGATTCAGGTCGGGCGACCTCGTTGGCCAGGCAATTGGACCGTACACCATGTACATATGTGCGTAGTCGTTGAATGAGTACATGATCACCAGTGAAATATGAAATCGAACGACGCAATGGGTGCAGAAAATGCCTGTCACACTGATGTATACAAACGTCACCACAAAATTGGTCTAGTTGCCAAGCGTATTTTTCTCAAATTCTGCATCTTTTAAAATCTTAATCTGAGGTTTTAGAAAGTGCGGAATGCAACCAAAAAATTGCAAAAAAATTCAACATCAATATTTTTGCAAATGAATTTTTCATCGGATACTTTCCCAGATAAAATCTAATGAAGTCGGTCAAATTTCGAACTTTGGATGGCTCGTGAGAAGAAATGGCGCACCGCCTAGCGATAACTTTGTTATAGGGTTTCTCAGCTTTGCCTGGACTATAACGCTACCTGAAACTATAACACTAATTAATACACACCGTATATATATATATATATATATATATATATATATATATATATATATATATATGCACAGGGTCCGGCAACAAGAGCGCCTTCTTCTTAATCTTCCATTTCATATAAGCTAGATTAATAAAATTTGGGATAGGGTTATAGTTTAGTAGTGTGCATATTTCAAATTATTCACGTATATACATGTTGTTTATTTAAAGATAACCAAACTATAATAAAAGAAATTTAAATGGAACACCCTATATATTATTACTTTTTTGAATTCTACACATTGTTCCTAACAAATTCGCAATATATTTCCCTATCCCTAAATATAGCCGTTTTTGAGTTATGTCGATTTTTATAAAAAAAAATTGAACTTACAGAGATAGCTTTGAAAATATACCTCCTTAACCGTTGAAAAACAAAAGTTATCTAGTTTATATCAGAACGAGTACACAGATAGAGCTTTCTTATAATGCATAATTGCATACAGGGTGTTTACAATTGACTTGCCAATCAGACATTACTCCAACTAGTAAAAGTTTACTGTTTCAAATAGAACACCCTCTATATTATTCCGTTTTTGGTTTCTACATATTAACCCTTATCAATTCGATATACAATTCGCTATCCCTAAATATAGCTGTTTCCGAATTATTATCAATTTTTCAAAAAACGATTGTATTGCAAATTAAAGAACGCAACAGAAACTAATACACTGTAATTATTAAAATTATTTCTAAAAATACAAAACTAATAAAATAAGAAAGTAATAATTTAACGCTAATCATTAGCGATAATGATCTATAATAATTGTTCAAAATGTTGTCCGTTTTCTCGGATGCAGACCTGAAGTCGATCTTTAAAAGATTGTTCAACTCTACGCAATAACACAGGAGTAATGCTATGAAAAGCCTGTGTTATACGATTACGCATATCTTCGGCAGTGGTTGGTGGTTCCCTATAGACAATACTTTTTATGTATCCCCATAAAAAGAAATCTATTCTTGTCAGATCAGGGGACCTAGCTGGCCACCTCACAGGTCCATTTCGCCCAATCCATTTATTTGGAAAGACTCTATTGAGATAATCTCTTACATCTGCAGAGTAGTGAGCAGGAGCGCCATCACGTTGATACCACATTGTGGCTCTAATATCAAGAGTAATATTTTCTAATAAGCCCGGTAAATCGTTACGCAGAAAGTTAAGGTACTTCTCACCATTCAAGTGTCCATCAAAAAAGAATGGACCGATGACATAATCCCCAACGATGGCACCCCAGACACTTATGTTGATATTCAACTTGTCTTAATAAATGTGAATTTTCTCAGGAATAATAATGAAAATTGTGTGTATTAACAAATCCATTCTTATGAAATGTTGATTGGTCCGTCCATAAAATATTATAAAAAAAATTTGGGTTTTGAGTAATTTTTTCTCTGGCCCAGTTACAAAATCTTACTCGATGATCGCTCAATTCTTGGTGTAACTGAATATGACAGGTATGCAAGCGATTCTTCTTTAAAAGACGGCCTACTGATCTCTCACTTATACCAGCTATTTCACTTATGCCCTTTTGGCTTCTGTGATGATCCTCTTCGATGGCGAGAAGAACCCTCAATTCACTATCTTCATTTGTAGAAGGTTTAACACGTTCATGTTTGGAGTAATTGGCACATGAAGTTGCAATAAATCTACTCATAACTTTTTGAAACGATCTTGCATTTGGATGTCTTCTATCTGCATATCTTTCAACATAAATTCTGCTGGCCAATAAACAGTTTCTTTCTGCAGCACCCAACACGAATATCATATCAACTAACTCATTTTGTGTAAAATTCATTTTATCTTGATAAATCTGGATATATATATATATATATATATATATATATATATATATATATATATATATATAAGCACTAACTAAATTAATTTTCTTTAAATTAATTTTAGTAATCTTCGTTCAATCATATTGCCGAAGCTGCCGCAGGGGTCATCCTCTAGGGTTTCCACCAGATGTCTGTATAACAAAAGGGCTTAGCCAAAATTACACAATTGATAAATTTTAAATTCTTGTGTATATTTATTATTTTTTTGTTGTATGTGCAAACGGTTGAATACGCTGTCTTTTGGAGATTAACTTCTCTTTTATTATCATTTAAATTTGAATGGAACCGTATTCATCCGTATCATAATCCAAATTTATCTGAGTTTTTTTTCATTTCTTATACTGGCGAATTTATATCGAAATTGACGAAGGGGTTAGGAGGAGAACGCAAATTATTTGTTAAAACCATTTGTTACTTTGACATATAAATCAGATTTACAATAAATGTTCATAAAGACCAAAACTGAAACTAGTTAGTGTCACCGCCTCTTAAGTATACTATGTGATTTTAATTTGAATTAAATGGTTTGATAAATGTAACAATTGCGTTGATGTCTCGATGGCGGTTTTTATTATTATTATTCAGAATACATATCTTTAGGTTAATGTACTTATTGTTTTTTTTAATGTAAACCCATTTATTTTGCAGCACCTCCTTTAAGTACATTTTAAGTGTTTGTTTTTTTATGAGATGGAGCCATTGAATTAACGTCATTATTTCTGTGTTCATTTGAAGTAAAATAATTACGTTCGAAAGATATCAGTGGTATTTAAATTGTAACGTAACTTTTAGAGGTTATCCATTTTCTTCAATTTGGGCGTATTTTAAAGCGGATTGATTAATTTGATTTCAAGAGGCTGATATAATTGAAGTTGATCAGTTTTAATAGACATACCGTAACGTAATTGTAAAATAAATAGGTGGTTGACCGAACAGGTGGTTTGTTTGCATTCTGGAGATATTTTGCGAGTAGTCGCAATTTTTTTTTAAGTGACTGTAGGAATCAACATCCCGATTGTAGAGATCATTGTTTGATTTGTTAAACAGGTAAGCGAATTTATTTATTTGTTATGGCGAAGCTGTGTATTTTACCGAATTTGGGAATTATAACTCCAATTCATTCATTAAATTTTAGAATTTTATGAATTTTTGATCGTTTTTGTTTAGTTCTGTTGTGACGTATTTTTCATTTTAAATTATATAATTAATTACAGTTTTAATCAGTTAGCCAATGATTTTAGCACTAAATTTATGGAAATATTTAATGAGGTTTAGTTTTATTTTCACAATTTTGTGGCTTATGAAGCTTAAGATTTTATTGAGATTTAGATGAACTTTGCGTAAATATTTTAGGAGTAGAATTTTCAGGGGGGAGAGTATTTTATTTAGAGTGAACAATATGGTTTCCTGTTAGCCCATTATATTAATATCTAGTTCATTACGATTTCCCGCTATAAATGTATTTAACCGGTTGCTGCTTTTTGACAATTTCTCCCGATTTACGGGTTGGATGCTCTAATGAGTATTTGGCTTGTAACATAATGTGTGCTTTAAAATTATATAAAGCCACTCAAGAATTCACGCCTTCTGTACTTGCCCACTTGTAATGCATATACAATGGTTCAAGATAACAGAAATGTGTTTTCATCGGTGCACCTGTTCGTATAGTTAAAAATTATTCCATTTGAATAAATAGTATATTATGAAGTTTCATATGGTCAGAAACATAAATCATTATCAAAATACGGCCTAATGACAACTATTTATTTAATAGAGCTTTAACGCGAATATAACGCGAATATCTATTTTTATAGCACAAAGCGTAGGTACTTACAAACTATATTTTGGAGATAACTTTTACATGTGCAAGTACAACAAACTTCAGACAGCCTTAGTGCAATTTGCTGGTTCAATCCACAACTGAAGTTAACTAAAGCCTTTACTTATTCCTTTTTGCATGTGGCAAGATGCATTTAAGCTTATACTATTACAAACTGTGTTAGTTACCATATCCGTAGCGTGAAAAAATTCATAACTTGACTGAGAATCTTGAACTAATTTGAAATGGAAACTAAATCCACGTTCTTATAAATTTGCAAAGTTCTAATGCAGTTTTTTTTACGTAAATCACGTTTAAATTGAACCACATCATAATTCAGACTGAAATTGAATACATTTTGTACCCACTCTACATACCGTAAAGAGCTTTTATAAGTATACTTACTATTTAGAAATCTGAATTCTTGAAGCGTACAATAAATGTGTTTCGAGTAAGAATCCCGTTGATCCTACTTTATTCCCTTGGATATTTCAACTGCAGATGCATTTTCACTGAGACTTTGTTTTTCAAACGTAAGCTCAAGCAAAGAAGAGCAAATTAAAAGTGTTGGAACAATGTACCAAAAATAAAATAGTAGAAATCATACCTTCCTTTTTTTAAATAATAGCAAGAAACACTTATACAGTTGGAAAATTGTGAACTAATTCATATATGTCTAAATTAAAGCGTATACTGATATCTAGCTAATGTGTTCTCATCAAGCCGTAATCTCTCTTGGTGTCGAGCTTGTGGAAAACCTGTCAGACATGACTAATCTATACAACAAAACCAAATTTCAAGTTAGAAATGCGAGACAGTATATTTTATACGAATTGAAATTGGTTTTATTTCAAAGACAAAAAGCTTTCTCGACGCTTTGATTTTGTTTTTTGTTTTACACAATATTAGATTTACAGCTTGTGACTTTGAAACTAAGTGACCCTGAACATTGGTATGTTCCTGTTAAAAGTGCTTTATTTTACAAAGACTTGAAGTGTAACCAACTGTGATGGACAACTTCGCATAGATTTTAACATACAATTTTAACACTCAACAAAGAAGTTGTTATGCAGCTATCAAATTTATTAAAACCCGAATACACTCATTTTTGCTTTGTGGTACGAGCTTACCTGTTTTATTAAAAATAATAGGACTAAGATGGTTTATTAAGTAATTTTAGGGTTATCTATTGAAAAAATAAATACGTAAATGTGAAAATTCGTGAAATAAAAAACTTTTTTCTAAATAGAGAAGGTTTAGTAATTATCTCCACGTTAAGTTATATCCCCAAGATCTCTTGATATTACAGCTGTGTAACATAATCCTTGAAGTGACGACGTTATAGGAATAAAATGTTTGGCCATAGCCAAAGGGTTTATATTATATACTCTTTGGCCATAGCCTATTCGAAACTTGACCATTTTAGCTATATATATATATATATATATATATATATATATATATATATATATATATATATATATATATATATATATATACAGGGTCCGGCAACAAGAGCGCTTTCTTCTATATTTTATAATAAAATTTAGAATGCAGTTATAGTTTAGTTGTGTGCATATTTTAAAATTATACACGCGAATACAGGTTGTTTATTTAAAGAGGACCAAATTATTATAAAAAAATTTAATTGGAACACTCTGTATATTATTACTTTTTTGAATTATACATATTGTTCCTAAAAAATTCGCAATATATTTCCCTATCCCTAAATATAGCCGTTTTTGAGTTATTTCGATTTTTCTAAAAATTACAGAGTTTGCTTTGAAAATGTACCTCCTTAACTGTTGAAAAATAAAAGTTATCTAATTTATATGAGAATAAGTACACAGATAGAGCTTCCTTTTAATGTGAAGAAAATGACATAATTGAATACAGGGTGCTTATAATTGACTTGCCAATCAACCATTCATTATTCGAACTAGTAAAAGTTTACTTTTTCAAATAAAACACCCTGTATGTTATTACATTTTTACTTTCTACATATTAACCCTTATCAGTTCGCCATACAACTCCCTATCCCTAAATATAACCGTTTCCGAATTATTTACAATTTTTCAAAATGTATAAGATTATTGACATCTTTAAATCTATGGCCTCGTATAGATAAAAAAGAACATCATAAAACAATTGTATTATACATTAAAAAACGCAACAGAAACTAATGTATTATGATAGAAGACTAATTACAATTTTTGCACTTAAGGCATTGCATGTTAACAAGAATTTGACAAATATTTACTTCAATTTCAAGTAAAATTCTAAAATCAAGTGTGCTTCATGTAAAAATTGAATGTTTGACGTAAATAAATAAAACTGTAGTTAACCATTTACGAGTGTTATTGTTAGTAATCAAGATTTTTACAAAATCAATTTTACACAAAATGAGTTAGTTGATATGATATTCGTGTTGGGTGCTGCAGAAAGAAACTGTTTATTGGCCAGCAGAATTTATGCTGAGAGATATGCAGATAGAAGACATCCAAACGCAAGATCGTTTCAGAAAGTTATGAGTAGATTTATTGCAACTTTATGTGCTAATTACTCCAAACATGAACGTGTTAAACCTTCTACAAATGAAGATAGTGAATTGAGGGTTCTTCTCGCCATCGAAGAGGATCATCACAGAAGCCAAACGGACATAAGTGAAATAGTTGGTATAAGTGAGAGATCAGTAGGCCGCCTTTTAAAGAAGAATCGCTTACATCCCTATCATATTCAGTTACACCAAGAATTGAGCGATGCAGACTCCGATCATCGACCAAGATTTTGTAACTGGGCCAGAGAAAAAATTACTCAAAATCCAAATTTTTTTTATAATATTTTATGGACAAACGAATCAACATTTCATAAGAATGGATTTGTTAATACACATAATTTTCATTAATATTCCTCAGAAAATCCACATTTATTAAGACAAGTTGATAATCAACATAAGTGGTCTTTAAGTGTCTGGGGTGCCATCGTTGGGGATTATGTCATCGGTCTATTCTTTTTTAATGGACACTTGAATGTTGAGTAGTATCTTAACTTTTTGCGTAACGATTTACCGGGCTTATTAGAAAATATTACTCTTGATATTAGACCCACAATGTGGTATCAACATGATGGCGCTCCTGCTCACTACTCTGCAGATGTAAGAGATTATCCCAATAGAGTCTTTCCAAATAAATGAATTGGGCGAAATAGACCTGATCTGACAAGAATAGATTTCTTTTTATGGGTATACGTAAAAAGTATTGTCTATAGGGAACCATGAACCACTGCCGAAGATATGCGTAATCGTATAACACAGGCTTTTCATAGCATTACTCCTGAGTTGTTGTGTAGAGTTGAACAATCTTTTAAACATCGACTTCAGGTTTGCATCCGAGAAAACGGACAACATTTTGAACAATTATTATAAATCATTATGGCTAATGATTAGCCTTAAATTATTTTTTTTTAATTTTATTTGTTTTGTATTTTTAGAAATAATTTTAATAATTATAGTGTATTAGTTTCTGTTTCGTTTTCTAATTTGCAATACAATTGTTTTCTACTGTCCTTTTTTTCTATTTATACGAGGCCATGGATTTAAAAAAATGTTCCAATAATCTTATACATTTTGAAAAATTGAAAATAATTCGGAAACGGCTATATTTAGGGATACTGAATTGTATATCGAATTGATAAGGGTTAATATGTAGAAACCAAAACCGGAATAATATACAGGGTGTTCTATTTGAAAAAGTAAACTTTTACTAGTTGGAATAATGTCTGATTGGCAAGTTAATTGTAAACACCCTGTATGCAATTATGACATTTTCTTTTCATTATAAGAAAGCTCTATCTGTGTACTTGTTCTGATATAAATTAGATAACTTTTGTTTGTCAACAGTTAAGGAGGTACATTTTCAAAGCTATCTCTGTAATTTCAATTTTTTTATAAAAATCGACTCAAAAACGGCTATATTTAGGGATAGGGAAATATATTGCGAATTTGTTAGGAACAATGTGTAGAATTCAAAAAAGTAATAATATACAGGGTGTTCCATTTACATTTTTTTTATTATAGTTTGGTCATCTTTAAATAAACAACCTGTATTTTTATTATATGAGACGGAAGATATAGAAGAAGGCGCTCTTGTTGCCGGACCCTGTATATATATATATATATATATATATATATATATATATATATACACAGGGTGAGTCAAGCTCAACGGGACGGAATCTCCTGGGCAAATGGTAAGAAATAATAAAAAGTCTTTATACAGGCATATGTAGATTAGTAACGGCTACAATTCAAAATTAATCTCACATATACAGGGTGTTTCAAATTCGAGTAACAAATCAAAGTTGTTTTTTTTAATGGAACGCCCAGTATTTTATTAAATTTTTCAATTACGTTTTAAAAAATAATGTTAGATTATTAAAGGTACCTTATAACTAAGTTTGATAGTTTTCGATTTATTTGACATTTTGTGAAAATACGGTCTTCTTGAAAATAATTAATTGCAGCTTATCAAGTCAAATTCAAGCTGTAATGTTTTTGCTTATTTATTCTACGCTCTTCAGGTTTTCTATCGGTATAATTACAATAATAAATTGTTATACAATTGATTTAATTTTCATCATCTTTTTTGTGCAATTTCTTTGTTATTTTAAATGGTACACCCTGTATTTTATTACATTTTTGAATTTACCATACAAAAATACAGTTTATTTATTAAGGCTTTCAATATGATGTCCATTTTCACGAATGCACATTATTATCCCTTTTTCAAATGATCTTCTCACATTCCTTAGCATGCCAGGAGTTATCGTGGCGAATGCATTTTGAATACGTATTTTCATGTCTTCGATGGTTGTTAAGGGTTTACTAAAGATAAATAAAATTTGTATTTTATTCACAACGGAGGATGTAACTTTAATTAAGTATCTGTCAAATGTGCTTAATGTTAATAAAGCATTGCTAATTTCGTGTTTAGTTTTTTGTTATTGATTATAAAATGAAGAAGTATTCGTTAGAAGATCGTGTCAATATGATTTTAATTCTTGGGGAATGTTTGAAAAATTGTTTACTGGCAGCACGTATGTATGCAGAAAGATTTTCTTTATAAAATCATCCTCGCAAGAAACCATATGAAAGACTAATGGCAAAATTTCGTGAAACAGGTAGCGTGGCATATAAAAAACGAGAATTGGAGAAACCTAAAACGAGAAACGAAAATACGGAATTATTGGTGTTGCAATCAGTAATCGCAAATCCTAACATTAGTACAAGGTGTGTATTTAAAGAAGTAGATGTAAGTCTACCAAGTGTTAAAAGATTTCTTAAAAAACATCGTTATCATCCAGATCACATTGAAATGCACCAATACGAACAGGATTTTGCAAACTGGCGTGAATTTTGTTTACGATTTCTTGAAAAAGAAGGTAAAGAAGAACACCAGTCCAGAACAACAAATCATCGAAATCGATGATTTCTGAATGTTTATGGGGGGATAATAGGAGACTACGCAATAGGGCCACATGTTTTTGATGGTTATTTAAACGGAAGAAATTTCATTAGATTTTTAAGAAGTGATTTTTGGATTCTTTTACAAAACATTCCATTAAATGTCAGAAGAGAAATGTGGTTGCAACTAGACGGCGCTCCAGCACATTTTTCGCGTAATGTAAGACAATATTTAAATGAACATTTTCCAGGAAAATGGATCGGCAGAGGCGGTCTTTATCATTGGCCCCCAAGATCATGTGATCTAACACCAATGGATTTTTTGTGGGGACACGTTAAAAATATCGTTTTTAATACCACTCCTACAACCATCGAGCACATGATAACCACGATAACTCCTGACTTGCTAAGAAATGTGACAAGATCATTTGAAAAAACGATAATAATGCGAATTCGTGAAAATGGACATCATATTGAACATCTAATATAAATTTTGTATTAAAATAATAAAATGCGGTCAATTTTAGTGATCTAATGCAAATTACCCGGAAAGTATTAAAAATAGGTATATGAAACCCTTAACAAATAAACTGTATTTTCGTATGGTAAATTCAAAAATTTAATAAAATACAGGGTGTTCCTTTTAAAATAACAAAGAAATTGCACAAAAAGAATGATTAAAATTAAACCAGTTGTCAGGAACACCCTGTATAACAATTTATTATTGTCATTATACCGATAGAAAACTTGAAAAGTATAGAATAAATAATCAAAAAAATTACAGCATGAAATTGACTTGATAAGCTGCAATTAATTATTTTCAAGAAGACGGTATTTGCACAAAATGTCAAATAAATCGAAAACGATCAAACTTAGCTATAAGGTACCTTTAATAAACTAACATTATTTTGTAAAAAGTAATTATAAATTTTAATAAAATACTGGGTGTTCCATTTAAAAAGATAACTTTGATGTTACTCGCGTTTGAAACACCCTGTATATGTGACATTAATTTTAAATTGTAGCCGTTACTAATCTATATATATATATATATATATATATATATATATATATTATATCAAAAATGCTAAAATGGTAAAGTTTCGAATAGAGAGAGAGATACTCACTACTAAGCACTCAGTATCTTGTGCCTAAACGGTACTAGATATCAGCTTAATTTTTTGGTGACATGTTTAAATTGATAAGGACTATTTTTTTTAATTATTTTCAGTTATACAGGGTGGTTCAGAAAATCGTAAAATATCAAAGTTAGGTTTTTTTTAAATAAAACAACCTGTAACTTATGTCGTTTTTAGATTATACGTTCAAAATTAAGTCAACTTTATTCAACGTTCCCTATACCTATCGCTTACCAATTTTGAGAAAATTGTGATTTTAAAAAAAATATTCAATTTAAACAAGAACTAAAAAGCCGGAAACCTCTTACTTTGAGGAACAAATTTATATCGATTTATTCTGATCTTTAAGGCTTCCATTTGCATTGTGTAGGATTTCGATACTTAGTACAGGGAGTTTAGGAAAAGTATTTCTATTCTATATTTTTCAAACATCAAAAATCCATTTAACTGAAATGGACCACCCTGTATAATTTTTATTTATGTGAAACGACTTTTCATTTTCTATCAAAAACTATGAGTAACGCATGTGTATAAAATTAACGATTAAAGAGTTATTAATATTTTTTTCCAAAATTTCTATGTAAATATCAAAGTTGGTGAAATAAAATATTTGTTTGTCGAAACGGAAGAGGTAGAGTAGTTATCTCTAGGTTAAATTACACCCCGAAGATTTCTTGATAGTACAGCTGTGTAGCATAATCGTTAAAGTAACGACGTTATAGAAATAAGATCTTTGACCATAAGTCCTTTAGTGACTACCATTTTAGCATTTTTCGTTTTAACATTTGTTCTAGGAATCACATTCCAGTAAGAAGGGTACTTTTAGTTTTTAAGCCAGGTAGAGAGTACTTTTGGAATGTTGTGATCATCGGCTAAGCAGGATTTTTATAGTAGCCTTGTTAAATGCATGGCAGTATATATATATATATATATATATATATATATATATATATATATATATATATATATACAGTGCGTCTATAAAGTAAAGTAAATTAATTTAAAATTAAAGTATTTGTTTCTTGAAAAAATGCTTGGACACGTCGTATTTTTAGTTGCGCATTTTTTACAATAATTTTTTTTATACAGGGTATCTCGTAATAAACCATATGATCACACTTTCGATCTTTTTAAATGTAACGCCCTGCAGATTCTGTCACATTCGGGTTCTACTGCAAATTCTAGATATTTTTGGTATAATATACTTTTGGTCTATCTATCTCCGTTTCTGAAATATTGACACTTTATTTAATTAATTTTATTTATTTGCTAAAATTATTTTTTAAATTTACTAAAGTAGCTAAACAAACTTAAATTAATTGTTCAAAATGTGCTACATTCACAGCTAAACAATGTCCAGGACGGTAAATAAATTCTATTTGAAAATTTCTGACAAATTCTGGTGGTATAGCGCGTATTTCTCTTCGTATTCTTTCTCTCAGGTCTTCCAAATTCGTAGGTCTGTTCATGTAAAGCTTAGATTTCAGGTATCCCCACAAAAAGAAATCTAAGGGGTTTAGGTCTGGTGACCTAGCAGGCTATTCTATGGGATCCCGCCTTCCTATCCGACGACAATGGAACATTTTATCTAAATACGCACGAACTGGAGCTGCATAGTTAGGTGGGGTCGCATTCTGCTGGAAAAAAAGTTGTTGATCTGGGAGATTGGTTCTTGTGGATCCGGGAATAGAGATATTAGTGCAGAAAGTAGTTGCAACTGGAGGAACTCGAGATACATCTGACCGGTTAATGTTCCTTCGAAAAAATAAGGACCTAGTATTCTGTCTCCAACTAGAGCATTCCACACATTAAATGTTTGTGGATCTTGTGTGTGCGCCTCCACCATCCAATGGGGGTTGATTGTGGCCCAATACCTGCAATTTTTCCTATTGACGATACCGTTGAGGCAGAATGTAGCTTCGTCCGAAAAGATAATCTCTTTCACAGCATTTTCGTCTTGGTTACAGATATTTTGCATATACTCAAAAACTTCATTACGCCTATCAAAATCATCTTCAGATAACTCTTGAAGCGGAATAACTTTATAAGGGTGATATCTGTTTCTCCGGACGACGTTGTATACAGTAGATTTCGATAAAGTTAGTTTTCCAGCCACATGTGATAATGCAATGTGTGGATTTTCTTCTACAGATAATAAAATATTCAGCCGATCATCTTCACTTACACTGGGATGTCCAGATTTTGGCCTATCCCGAACATGAACGAATTCTCGAAATTTCGCTTCCACTCTGCTGACCACAGTTTGCGAAATGGGAGGACGATCGGGATGAATTTCGTTAAAAAGTGAGCTGTTTCTGCTTGCGTATCTACCTTAAAAGTACAGTATTGAATAAGATTAAAGCAACTATAGAAAAATATGAATTTATTAAATCGGTTTATTTATTTAAGCAAGGGAATGTTTCTTTCCAACATAAACGTTTGTATTATCTGCTGACTTAAATGTATTTCTTATCTGTAATTTTTTGCAGTATTTGAAATATGTTAATAAAATTGTTTGACAAATTTAAAGCAACTAGACCTTTAAGCACTGTCAGTACTCTACGTAGAGGATTCTGTAGCGAGTCAAAAAAGGAAAAATTCTCATTTTTCAAATGTCAATATTTCAGAAACGGAGATAGGTAGACCAAGGGTATATTATACCAAAAATATCTATAATTTGTAGTAGAATCCGAATATGACATAATCTACAGGGCGTTCCATTTAAAAAATCGAAAGTGTGGTTATATCTTTTATTATGAGACACCCTGTATAAAAAAACTGTATTGTAAAAAATGCGCAACTAAAAATACTAATCGACGTGTCCAAGCGTTTTTTCAGGAAACAAATACTTTAATTTTAAATTAATTTATACATTACTTTATAGACGCACTGTATATATATATATATATATATATATATATATATATAAAATAATTTTTTAGTCAGCTTTATTCAATGTTCCCTATACCCATCGCTTACTAATTTTGAGAAAATTGTGATTTAAGAAAAATATTCAATTTAAACAAGAACTAAAAACACGGAAACCTCTTACTTTGAATAACACAAATTATTATCGATTTATTCTGATCTTTAAGGCTTCCATTTGCACTGTGTAGAATTTCGATATTTAGTACAAGGAGTTTAGGAAAAGGATACTTATTTTATATTTTTTAAACATCAAAAATCCATTTAACTTAAATGGACCACCCTGTATAATTTTTATGTATGTGAAATAACTTTTCATTTTCTATTAAAAAGTAGAGTAATGCTTATGCCTAAAATTAGAGATTAAACATTTAAGAGTTATTAATATTTCTCTCTAAAATTTCTATTGAAATTTGTTTTGTTTACATTCTAGCAGGTAATGATTTTAAAAGTAAGATATTGTCTGATTCATCTACTTGGCGGCTGTCTTTAACCTTAGTGTTCGGTAATTACTGTCAAAATTCTTACTTTATTTTCAATAGTGCTATCACCCTTTAAGACTAAAAGAGTATTATCAAGAAGAAGGAGTGGATATAACGTTTATCATTGGTGAATGTTTTAGGAATTGTTTGTTAGCGTCAAGGGTATACGTAGAAAGGCATCTCGATCGACCACATCCGGAGAAAAGAGCTTTTGAAGAGCTGCTACCAACTTTTTGTGAAACTGGTAGTGCATCCTACAAGAAACAGACTAAAGCAAAGTATGTTGCAAATAATGAGGACAATGAGTTCTTAGTTTTAGGCTGAGTGGTTGATAATGCAAAAGTAAGTTCCAAAGAAATTTCTAGACAAACTGGAATTAGTCAAGCAACCTTTTGGAGCGTTTTGAAAAAACATAAGTACAATCCCCATCACATACAACTTCATCAGAATTTATCTGACGAGACTTTCAATGAAGGTTGGATTACTGTGTATGGAGTCTTGAAAAAGTTGGGGAAGAAGATGACTTCTTTAAATTTAAACATAACTTTCATTGCTATGATACTCAAAACCGTCACCGCCAAAGTCGGCGAAGCCTCAATATATGTAGTGGAATTATACGACACCATGTGATTGGTCCATATTTTTTTAATGGAAACTTGAACGGCGTAAAATTTTCACGGTTTTTAGAACAAAAATTTTCGAATCTTCTAGATGAAGTTTCTTTAGATATTAGAAACAAAATGTAGTTACAACTAGATGGTACTCCTCCATATTTTAGTGGGAATATAAGTAATTATTTGGATAGACAATTCCTCAATAAATGAATTGGAAGAGGAGGTCCACATGAATTTCCACCTAGATCTCTTGAATTAACTAGGATGAATTTCTTTTTTTAAGGTTACATTAAAAATGCATTACTCATAGTTTTTGATAGAAAATGAACAGTTATTTCACATAAATAAAAATTATGCAGTGTGATCCATTTAAGTCAAGTGGGTTTTTGATGTTTGAAAAATATAAAATAAGAATCCTTTTCCTAAACACCCTGTAATAAATACCGAAATTCTACATAGTGCAAATGGAAGCCTTAAAGGTCAGAATAAATCGAAATAAATTTGTCTTACTCAAAGTAAGAGGTTTTCGTGTTTTTAGTTCTTGTTTAAATTGAATATGTTTCTTAAAATCACAATTTTCTTACGATTGGTAAGCGATAGGTAAATAACTAAAAAAAAATAGTCCTTACCAATTTACATATGTGACCAAAAAATTAAGCTGATATCTCGTACCGTTTAGGCACAAGAGACCGAGGTAATAGTCGTGAGGCACCCTGTATATTTTCAGCATTGGCATCTTGGAAACTACAAGAGATAGAGATTCGGTTAAATGAGGAAAGAGTTGCAGTTTTATGAACCTAAATTAAGGACACTTTCAGTTGTTGGAAAAAGTTCATGGCTTACTAGATATTTCAAAAAAACTAAAATTTTTCATTTTATTTAATTCTAAATAAGTCTGTTATCGATTTGAGAAAAAAAAATGTAGAGGAAAAAATGGTAGTGTTTTTTCTACTGGCGACGCCACTTTTGTTATTCCAAATTTATGATATAAACTTTTGTTTGTTTAAATGGAAGGTATAGTAGGCTGTGGCTTTATCATATGCGCATTTTTTTAAGCTTTATAACAATATCAGACATGATGTATTTATTTTTAACGATTTTATTATTAATTTGGCCATGGAGAAAATGAATTAGTTGTTATGGTTGTTGGCAATTTTACACCCTTTCCGTAATAAATACAGATTTTTTTTCTTTTAAACTTTGATGAGCGAAAACAAGTTTAGTGATTTTTCTTTTAAATGTTGTAGAATTGTTATTATTAGGAATACAACAAAATGGCATGAATAAAATTTTTAGACATTTTAATACGTAACGTGTTGTACATATTAATTTCCTGATCGCTTGAGTTAGAACAAACTTAGATTTTTTTAACTGCAGTTATAGTTGGCTTTGACATTTTAAAAAGAACAATTTTTTCTCTTTGTAGCGATTAAGGTTTGCTACATTTACTTTGATGAATAAAAGTGATACAGGAATTTTGATATTATTGAGAGTGCCGTGAAAAAAAAACAAAGTACTGATGCTCATTATTTTAGTTGAAATTTGGCAGTTTTATAACTTCGTAAATTAAATTAAAGACTTTTTCTAATCGCGACAAACTTAATATGTTGGAATGTTTTATAGTGTGTAATAAACATAGTGTTCTTGCTGCCAAACGGTACCAACAATTGTATGAAAATCGGCGCCAACCATCTCTACCGACGTTCAATAATTTATACAGAAACCTGAGACAGTTTGGTTCCTTTTCGAAACCAAAGAGGGATGAAAACATCTTTAACGAGGATATCCAAATAAATGTATTGGTCTACGTTAATCAGAACCCTTCTGCTTCGACCCGACAAATTTCTGCTGAAGTGTCGCAAACCACAGTGATGCTAGTTTTGAAGAAATTTAAATTTTACGCATATCACCTATCAGTAGGATAGACACTACATCCAGGAGACCAAGCTGCAAGAATTACGTTTAGTAACTGGTACATTAATATGATTCAACAGAATCTAGAGTTTCAAAATCAATTTTTGTGGACTGATGAAACCAAATTTACTAACTGCGGTATGTTCAATAGGCGCAATCAACATTTGTGGATGCAGGAAAAACCTAGGATACTTCATTCTTAAAGAAAATTTGGATTCAATGTTTTGGTGCGGAATTATTGGATCGCGAATTCTTGGACCTTTCATTTACGACGAAAATTTGACAGGCCAGCCTTATCCTGAGTTTCTACAAAATGAATTTCAAGATGTATTGGATATCTTAGCTTTAGAAACAAGACGTAATTTATGCTGGTTTCAACACGACGGTGCTCCACCGCACAACCAACTGCAAGTAAGAGAATACCTAAACCAACTGTTTGCAAATTCTTGGATAGGTAGGAGCGGCCGGTCCCTTGGGCACAATGATCTCCAGCTCTTTCACTTTTATATTTCTTTGCATTTTGGTACTCTAAAATATTTGGTTTACCAGCGAACTTATACGTGTTACTGTGATACATGCCTTTCGCAACTTAATGGTAGCAAAATACGGAAAGCTGTTAATTCCATTGTGATGCCGCTTGTGTGTAAATAATAATGGTGGACATTTCGAACATTTGCTGAGGTATATTAATTTTTTTACATGCAATTACTTCAAAGTCGAAATTTAAACTTAATAAATCCTAGTTCCTTTGAGTTCTTGTTCTATTTGAGACTATAATTTTTAGGTGAAATTTTATAATAAACTGTGTAATTAACTTAACCGGATAAAAATGTTTTTCCATGGTACTTTCTGTTTTTGCTACTCTCAATAATACAATAGTCCTGTATCGTTATAAAGAGAAAAATTTGTTCTTTTTAAAAATGTCAAAGCCAACTATTACTACTACTTAAAAAAAATAAGTTTGCTCTAACTCAAGCGAGCAGGAAATTGGTATGTACAACATGTTACGCATGAAAATGTCTAAAATTTTATTTTGTTGTATTCTTAATAATAACGATTCTACAGCATTGAAAAGAAAAATCACTAAACCTGTTTTCACTCATCAAAGTTTGAAATGAAGAAAAAACTGTATTTATTATGGGAAGGGTGTAAAACTGCCAGCAACCATAATAATCAATTCATTTTTTCATGGCCAATGACAAATCAATAATAAACTCGTTAAAATACAGGGTGTGAAACTTAAAAAAAAATCGTTTTTATTAATATTTTAAAGATCCTTTTGCGATTTTGTAGAAATTTGATAATGTTATTTACTGTGATAAAATACTAAGTTATCACTAACTGGATGATAATTGTAAGTTCTACCGATTGCTGTAGTACAAACTAATAATTTTAGGTGCCCTCACAAATAAAAATATAGGATATTCAAGTCAGGTGATCTAGGTGGCCAGAATTGTGGTCCTCCACGATCTATTTAATGATTTTGGTAAGCTTCATTTCAAATACTCACGATCCAATATGCTAAAGCTGGAGCACCATCACACATGAAGGTGTCCTGGTAAAAAAATCATCCAATCAAATAGTTACCTATGATTCCGATCCAGACGTTGAGCGAAAATTGTTCCTGAAAACCTTTCTCTGTAATAACATGAGGGTTTTCTTAGGTCCACTTATGATCATGGTGGAAATTAATTGTTGCATTTCTGGAAAAATGCACTACGTCCATAAACATAATGATGCAATCACAGTGAGGATTTTCTGCGAGTCTTTGAAGCTACCATCTACACAATTGCGTACGCGGTTCAAAATCTCTTGGAAGAAGTGCCTGAACTCTTTGTATGTGGTAAGGATAGAACAAAGAATCTCTTTACATTTCCATACAATTTTATAGCAATTATGCGCGCACTTGTTGCTGCATTCTCTTCGACTGCATGTAGTATAGCCTCGTCAACTGCCGGACTTCGAATTGTACTTCCCCCGGAGATGTTACGTTTGAAACTGTCAGATTAATTCAAATGACGATGAATGCGTATGAATATGTTTCTGCCTGGAAGGACACGATCAGGATTCCTTTCTTGATAGAGTCGCTGGGCCTCCGCGGCATTACCATTGGCAAGACCACAAAGGAAATACATTTGTGTCACCTCCAAATGAGAATAATTATTTACCATTTCTTTTTAAGAGCACAATCACTTAATCCGACAGAAATATAAAATTTCTGAAAAGTCAGTGGCTCACATTTTTTTTGTCAACATTATTTGTGAGACTGCTCCCCGGACGGCACTCGAACTTATAATTATAATCTAGTTAGTGATAACACTGCCGAATTTCGGCAAGAAGAGCTTTGAGATATTAATAAAAAAACAACTTTTTTTAATACTTGGACACCCTGTATCTTGAAAACCAGACTTTTTAGGACACATATTTATATGAACTTTTCTACTTGAATTTGGTTCCGGAATACGCCCGTGGAATTACGGCCTATCATTAAGTAACACTACTCACATATATATATATATATATATATATATATACTCAACAAGATCGCACCCTCTTCATGACTCAGACTCAGATGGTAGATTTAGAAAAGAAACGCTCGAACACGTAAATTATATTTTCTAAGGAGACATCTTGTTCACTAAGGCTCCGTTATACAGGGTGATTCATAAAGAGGATACTACGTCACACTTTTTTTAAGTAAACCTACTAGTTTTATGTCATATTATGTAGTAAATTGGGTATGACATGCCCTATACCTATCTTCAACCATTTTAATTTTATAGCTCAAATAGCATTGTATTATCGATAGGTTCAGACCTTAGGAAACTTTGTACACTATCATTTGTACGGATACCTTCGAACAAGTAATAACTAGTGACTAGTAATAATCGTAGTGACAGTACGCTTATGGAACAGAAAAAGCGCCCTCTACGCATAAATTGCTCTCGCCAGGTTTCGTGACGGGAGCTGTAGGATGCAACGCGAAAATCCAAAACCACATGTCTGTCATATTATTAATTTAAAACATGCATTCGCAAAAAAATTCTACCTTGATGATGATCATAACCAAATTTATTTGGTATAACCGTCTTTTTATAGCCCGCGGACGTCATTATGACCGAGCGACTATAATGAAACATCAAGAATTGAAAACAATAGGCACTAGTTTTTATGGTCCTACAGCGCCTCGAACCATATAAACCTCATTATGCTGTTAATACATAATCGCATATTAAAATCATAATGTTACTATTACCGGGCGAGTGCAAGTTTGTAACGCGAGACGCGAAGCTTCGAGTGTTCCAAAGCACGAGCACGACAATATACATTATGAAACGTCTATTTTATGCCATAAATCGAAATGCGGCAAAAACTGTAAAGTAACGTTTGCGTTACGCATTATTATTGTTCTGTTTTCACCCCAAAACAGTAACAAATGTAAACTTTATGATACAGGATTAGAAAAATAACTATTATGTATTTATGATATAATTATAATAATGACATGGTTTAGTAAAGTTTCCAAATAGTCACGTGAAATAGTAATATTTAATCATTAAATTATTAAATTGTTTCGTTTATTTTACGTATTTTGCCTCTCATCTATAATTTTTTTATTTGCCCCCTAGATTTGGGAGTTATTTTTACAAAGTTGGTATAATATTTTTCATTAACGTCAAATTTGATTAATTTATTTTCACACGAGCCTTTCTCCCACGAATTTTATAACATTGCAGAAACAAAAGCAGTAACGAATGACGTTTAAAACTTCATATCAGATAGACAAACGTCAATATATATTAACGTAAAAAAATTCCAAAGCAGTCCGCTTCTATAAAAATATCGATAATATAGCTTAATCATTTTCAGTCATATTTATTTCATTTTTACATTTATTTAAAATTCTAACTCCGTTATTTCCTTCTACGCAAAATTACCTTCACACCAAAAAAAAAATTATCGAAATCCATCAAGCGGTTGTCTCGCAATCTGCGTAAATGACCCGATTATTTTAATATACAAGATCATTGGTATAATATGTTGCCTTTCTTTTAAGTGTTAAAAATGAGAATTTTTTTAAATGTCCATTAGCAACGTACAGAGCAGTTTGCAATTTTGCAATTGGTTAATGTTGTCACTTTAAAAACTTAACATGATAATTTATAGAAAAAAAACCTTTCACAATTTGATAAATAATAAAGGGAAAATTGTTTGTTGTAAGTGATTTAAATGTATATGAAATAGTTTAATATATTAAATTAATATCTTTTTAAGTTTCTGTAAATTAATAAAATTGTGAACGGATGTGACGAACAGACAAATTTTGCTAAATAGGCGACCGACAACTACTAGTGACGATATATTCGAAAATTATGTTTTTCGCAAGGATTTACAGTGACTCATTTGGCAATATAAGTCAAAATCTGAACATTTTACGATCGACAAACTTTTAGCTGACAGTCGCGAACATTCAGACTTTAAAGGTAGTAGATCAAGTTTATTCAAAATTATAAAATTGATGGGGTACAAGTACAACATTTTTAATGGACGTAAACAACTTTGCGAAAAAAACATGTCGTTGAATTAAAAATCACTTTTCACAGGAAGTTCACCCAATTTCTAAATTCAAGTAAGAATGTGATATTCGTGTTTTTGGATGAATCGCGGATATACCAAAATGGGAGTAATAATCGTCGTTGTGTACATGGTACTTATTTAAAAGTAATCCTCCCACAATTAAGTCTGAAAGTAAAAGTTTTACAACATTACACGCAGGTTGTAAGTTTGGCTACTTAATAGGGGTGCGACTACTTACTGGACTCCCAAAATTGGGTGTTAATCAGTTAATTCCTGCTTTTGCTATCCAAATGTGTGGTGGTAATGGACAATGCACCGTATCACTCGGTGCCGTTGAACACACCAGCAACTTTTTCAAGCAAGAAATCTCAAATTCAGGATTTGTTTATTAACCACAATGTGCAAATTAACGACAATTTAACAAAAAAAAACCATTATGGGAGTTGATTAAACCATTTCGAAAACATCATACTGAACGATTTGTAATTGACAACATTTTAAACAAGCATGGTCATGAAGTCCTTCGTTTACCCCCATACCATTGTCAATACAATCCAATTGAGTTGACATGGGGTTATTGCAAGACCTTATATAATAAGCACATAAATCTGTTACATTCGTTACCTACGCTGCACGATTTAGTCAATTTTTCGACTTGTTAGAATCTCTGGATTATTACTGTTTTGCTAATATTTTCTTGAATATACTATTTTTCTAAAAGTAACTGCATTTGTATAATTTCGTCTCTCTGTAGTTTCTTGAAAATATTACTTTTCTCAAGTAATCAAATTTCTGTTAGAAATTGTTAAAATTATTGATGGTTACTCATACGTTGCATTCAACCTTACGTTTTGGAGGCACTGGTTCACATAGGATTGACATCCGGGTGATAAGTGGCTTTGCACGTTCTCTTCCTGTTGGGTTGTTGGCGAAGTAGCCATTTTTGTATTTTTCTAAAAAAATGAAGTTTCTGGACTTATTTAGCCCATCGAGTTATATCGGTTTTAAAATCATTTTTCGAAATATGTACTGACACTCTGTAACCGTTTAGTACATACGATTCTGTCGGATTAACAGGAAATACATGCTACAGCCATCAACATATCTGGTGTTAGATAATTAACTAAAAAGAGATCAATAAATTTATTAACAAAAGGGGTTATACATAACCTCACCAGCTTTTCTATAAGGACACATTAGTTTTGTATCATAAATCGTAAGGGGATAATAATATACTATTTTGCTTTTCGAAACAGACACCAGCTGTTCTCGAACTTGTACCTACTTGGTTAAATTCATTTCTCAAAGATTGTATAATCATTCTCGGATTAACTACCTCATTGAAAAGGTACATTGTACTTACTGAGATATGTACCTTGTCCTAGATATTGTACATCTTGGGATATACTTTGTCTTATATGTTGTACATACTTGGATATATGATGTCTTATATGTGGTACATACCTTTTGCCTATTAAGTGCGTTTTACTTCATACACATTAGCAAGATACCTGATGCAGATTTGTGCAACACCTGGTAATGAATAATTGTTAAACATTTGGTCGTTGGGTTGGATCTTCAGGACAGGCTACCTGGATATTGAAAGCTAAGTTACCGATTACACCTGTTTTTGTATTACTTAAGCTTGATGCTTTAATTGTTGCATTGTGTAAAATTGTACAGAAAGATGTTGATTGAATTGATAAACAGTTAATTGTGTACTTCACTAACTATTCACTTGTGCATTAATTTGTTTATTGTGTGTTGGGATCAATGGATACAATGCCAATTTATATTTCATGTATTTAAACTGTAGAAAGAGTAAAACTGTACAACTGAATGCATTCGACTTTGCGGTTGGTAAATATTGTTACTGTTTTAATTGTAAATTGCCTATTTTTCATAGCAATGTGCTATTGACTACTTTGCATAAAAGATCGTATGTATACTATAATAATACTTATAATGTGCCTCTGCAATTAGGAATTCATAAATTACACCTACTTTGGCTGTTTAAATGTTAATATCTATGCTTTATCGTAACCTAGCTTTGAAGATCCATATGTTATTACCTTTTCATTCGGTTCTTTTTTAATTACACTTATTTCCAAATTGAAGACTATAATTCTGGGTGGCTTGCTATAGTGTATTTAAGGGCAGACATATTTAGTATGTAAGCTTTGGGTTAACGTTTTGTGTGTAATACAATTTAAATATTTATTTGAAGGACCATCCCGTACCTTGGGGAAGTTTATATATATATATATATATATATATATATATATATATATATATATATATATATATATATATATATATATATATATATACAGGGTGAATCTTATCAATCCGCCAAAATTAAAGGCGTGCTAGAACTCATCATTCTAAGCAAAAAGTTCATAAGTACATGGGTCCGGAAATGCTTCGTTTCCGAGATACAGGGTGTCAAAGTTGAAAAGAAATCGCGTTTACTTCAATATCTTTCGACTGTTTCGAAATAGCTTCATGAAATTTCGTATACGGTGTTTTTGGGATGACAAATTCAAATTTGTGGTCATTTGGTTGTCGTTTCTAGAGGGCGCCAGCGGCAACGATTTCGACCCTTTAAATCGTAGCAATTTTTTTGCTACACTGTATGCCATTTTGGACTAGAAAAATCGATTCTCCTATCTTTTCTTCTAAAAAGGTATATCTTAGTGATGTCGCTAGGAGCAACCCTTTCCGAAAAAAACGCTTTTAAAACTCATGATTCATACACATTTTCGGAGGGTATTTTTTGACAGGTTTATCAATAGGAATTTTAATTGTTACTAAGTAACTTACTTGTTTACTTATGTACTTATCTGTCTCTTTGCGTTCATTGATAATAAAATTTTAATAAAAATCCATAATTAAATACGATAGAATGCCTAGACATACAACATGTATACTTTTAATGTTAATTTTTTCTTTTTCTTTTTTAATGTTGGATATTTTAGTGCTCCATACAAAAGTTAGTTTTCATAAATAAACATTGTGAGTTATAAATGTCTTTTTCTCGGAAAGGGTTGCTCCTAGCGAGTTCACTAAGATATACCTTTTTGTAGCAGAAAAGACAGGAGAATCGATTTTTTTAGTCCAAAATGGTATACAGTGTAGCACAAAAAAGTTGCAAAGATTTAAAGTGGTGGAAATGGTTGCCGCTGGCGCCTCTAGAAATCATAACTAAATGGACCACAAATTTGAATTTGTTATCCCTAAAAACCCCGTATACGAAATTTCATGAAACTATTTCGAAACAGTCGAAAGATATTGAAGAAAACGCGATTTTTTTTTTCAACTTTGACCCCCTGTATCTCGGAAACGAAGCATTTCCGGACCCATGTACATATAAACTTTTTGCTTAGAATGATGAGTTCTAGTACTTCTTTAATTTTGGCGGATTAGATAAGATTCACCCTGTATATATATATATATATATATATATATATATATATATATATATACACGTAGTGGTCCTTTTGGCGAGGGTTTCTATTACAAAGTGGTCACTTTGAGGAGATTATGGTTGTATGACGAGCCTCGCTGAAGTGGCCCTCTTCAAAGTGCGCTGTAGATGTCACTTTGACGAGTAATATCCTCTTCAAAATGCCGTACCTCGTCAAAGTGTACGCTGTGTTGCAAGAATTTTCGTGAAAGTACTGTCCTAAAGTGACATTTCTAAGTTTTGTTTTTTTTTATGTATGGGAGTCCTGGTATCTTTTTATTATCAATAAAAGACCCAAATTCAAACCTTAGCTCTTTTTTTCGATCGAAGTCCAAGGGTCAACTAAAATAAAATATACAAATTAACTTTACAACATTTAAGTTTCATGCCAAACCTGTTTTTGGATCGTTTATTTTCTTCGCCATTTCTTTTTTATATTGATTAGATATCCAAGTTTTATTTGCTCTAGAGTCCTGTCCTTTAATTCCGTATGTAAGCTAGCTAATTTCTGACATTCTTGCATATTTGGCAGTGTGAACGTCTAAAATTGCATAATTCTGTAGCCAGTTGTTTCTCGGTGTAGACCATGATCTCCGTGGAACATACTTTTATGGATACCTGTTTATAATGTATTCAAAAGAAATAACTAACCGTTACTAATATTGCAATAGGTTTATCTCGATCTCTGCTTCTTTTTGCTGTTTTGTTGGTTGTTGGATGGTTTGGTGACCTTCCTTTATGGTTCTCATAGAGGTAATCGATGTCTTCTAAAATTATAAAATTTTATATAATTAAAATTTATAATATATTGTAAATTATTAAATAGCAATAAGATTAGGAAGAGTTTTTGAGTGCACGACCATACTGTAAAAATATTGTATTCTTTGCTGCCTTTTGTATTATCGCTCGTTATTTAAAAACAAATAGCTATTTACCTAATTTTGATTTATTTTGTGGAGTTTCTGATAGATCTTCATCTTGCTCGTCTCCACTGTCGTTATTTTCATTTGTGCTTCCTCCCATAACCTTTTCCAAAAGTTTTGACATATTCAGTATATCCTTAGCGGGTGCCGATAGTCGATAATGCTTACGGTGAATTTTCTTGTGGTGTCCCATAAAATCAGCTACATCGGAAACTTCATTTTCGCTGAGCTCAAGTGTTACACAAGTTGTCGCAAAATGCTTGGTAGAGTAGTACCTGCAGTGTCGTCGGTTTTCTGCTCCACATTCAACCGCAAAACTTTCGCAGTAGTTTCGTGGCATGTAAATGGTGATAACCATTGCTTTTACTTGGTATTCCAAAAACAAATGGGTTTTTTGAATCGAAACCTGCTTCGTTTCTATGGTGAATAATTAATTCTATGCATTTAACTACTTCTCTATGTAGAAGAACAGGTACCCTCGTCCCAGCTTTCCTTTTATCTCGAAGCGTACGTATTGTTATGCAGATTTTTGGATTCCCTATCTGAAGTCCGAAAAAAATCGTTTCTTTCCCCTGACAAAGTTTGATAACTTTTAAAATCGCAAATGGTAACTCTTTCTATTTCACCTGCCCTTCTTCTGTTAAACAACTGGACACTTATTAATACAAAAGCTGCTAACTTTTTCCAACAATCAAATGAAAAATTTTTGTTTAAGCATTGGAACGCATGTCTTCTGCTGGCTGTCAAAAATTTATGCAGGAGCTGTATATCTGATTTGCTGGGTAAAATAATCATTTTCTTTCTTGATCGCTCATTTTGGTCTTCTAAAGCTGTTCTGTTTTAATTTTTACTTTTAATTCATCTCCCAATAGAATTAAAAATTTGTCGATTTGTTTAATTTTTTCTTCGTCGTAGTTCTTCATACATTCTATTTTTAATGTCTCTCCTATGTCCTTTAACAACGTAGCTACTGTGGTAGCTGTAGTGGGAGCGTGTAAGTATCCATGCTGTCTGAAATGTTACCCATTTTGTTTATTGCAGCAGTGGTTTAGTCGATGTACTTCGGCTGAAAACAGTCACCAAGGTCATGTATAGATGGTTGCATTTGCTTAATATTAAATAAAAACCTAGCTGCTTGTCTCATACGTTGTCTGATCATATACTAATGGTGTTTATGAGCTCTGTATTTTATACAAAGTTTATTACCATATGCTATGATTAAAACATCAGATTTGTTAGTATTTGTTATATGGTCGTTTCGTAAAACCGGTAGTACTTCGTGTTTCAGTATACTGTTTGCTTTTTCATTTCCATCCATTTTAAGTTTTCTGCTTAATATCATGATATTTCCTGGTTTGCTTTTGCTGCTATTATTATTTTCAAAGCATTTTCTAAAATGTTTTCCAAAGTTAGTTTTGAAAACAAGCCATTACTTCGACACATTATAACGGTATTATTTTCCTTGCAGTAATTACAATTCCTCTTCTTCTTAATAATAGTCTCTCTATCTTTACAGCCTGCAATAAAATACACTTAGAGAAGGTGGTAGCAACATTCAACCTTATCAATCTTTCCTCTATGACTAATGTTAACAAACATGTATAGTCTGTCCAGAAACAAAGCGAAGGAATAAATGAACATGTTTGGCAGATTCCAGAGGCGTTGGGTATTTTAAAATTATATATTTATTATTTTCATATAAATTTTGTTTTTCTTGTTTAATGTAGGTAATAAAGAGTTACGATATGTACGAGTATATTATTTATGACATATTACAATATCTTTAAAATCACTATAGTTTCCTGCAAAACGCATGTACACGCCTATGATCTTTGCTTTAGACCTCAACAACAGGTACATCCCATTTTAAAGGATTAGCAGCTATTGATAAATAACTTACGTTGTAACGCTATAGTATGGAAGCGATATATCCTAAAACTAGTTTAAGAAATCTATTAAATACTTAATACAAAATCGTGTACGGTTTATACGTAAAATAATTGAACTATTTTAATTTACTCCTTCGCTTCGTTTCTGGACAGACTTTAGTAAATCTTCTTTTAAAAAATAGTATTATCGTTGAGATCTAGATGTATTTCGCTATGAAACTGCTTTGAAGTACGCTCTAACCATAATTCGATTGATTTGACAACATGTATATTATTATTCACTCTGGAGTAATAGCCTGAGACTAAAAATTATCTCATACATATTCTTAATTTAATTATTGTGTTATATGTATTCACAAATACTGTCAGTGGCGTACTGTTACGATACTGTTATGGAATAAAATTTGTAAAAAATGATGACAGGATTCTCTAATGTTATTGGTGTTTAAATGTTTATTAATATTATAAAATACTTATCTTTTTGGTTTTCAATGGTCTATTTTTTCAATTTATATATTAAATAAATTGATACGTTTCGCTAACAATTACAGTTATCGTCCTCAGTTAATGGTAAAGTCTTGAAGAAATTACTTGAGATGTTAGAACAAAATTATATTATGTTATATTACGTTATATAATAGTGGTGAAAGTTTACGTTTTCATGTTTATTAACATTAATTCTTGATATAGCATTAGCATGATGAATACTAAGTGTATCCTTAACATTCTTTTGAATTAACGGGATTATTAGCGACTTTCTTCCAAAAGCAACAATGTAATTTAGAATTGAAAACTGTACGGTACGGGTGGCCCATTAAAAACGAAACAAGCCGTTTTAATTAAAAAACAACTGAAACATTTCTTAGACCCGTTTATTTTGTTTACGAAAGGGACACTATTTGAGTAGTTTCAACTATTTAGCTTAAACCTCCTAGCTTTAAAATTAAAAGAGAGGTCAAGTGATGGGAACGGTTAGTTCGACCACGAGTACCTGCATTAATGCCTTTTGGAGAAAGGTAAGTTAAGCCTACCCTTCAGTTCGACCAGGATGAAATTTGTAATACGTTTAATGAAAGTTTGGAAATGTCGTTACCGATACTTTCTAATTTCAAATATTAAAATATTAGTGTATTTAGTTTTATAACTATTTTAATAAAGTTTCAAGCTGAAACATATATTAAAATAAATTCAGTTAAATGTTCCAAAAAAAATTGAAAAGTGCAACACAGAAAAAAACAGAATTTTATATAAACGAAGATAAGAGACTTCAGAAATGGCATTTTATCAAAAATTATGTCTTTTTATAATTTACCTTAATCATACCTAATAAGGTGATTGTTTTGATTCTTAAAAAGAGTTAATTAGCACCTTAATCCGATGGAGGAGCCGTCGTGGTGGAACTGAACGATGTAATTATAAAGATAACCGGCTCGTGGTCGCACTGTCCGGCTCCTCAAGTGATACCTCATTTAAAAGGTCTTTAAATTCTTAATTACCACCTTAGACTAGCGGATTATTAAAAAAAAAAACAATTTTCAAATAATAATGCAAAATTATAAAAATTTAATAAACTTTATTTTTTCTATCGTTATAAGAAAATGTTTATTTTAAACATTGTTGACATGAAGTGTTCAAAGCGAACTTAGATTTATCCAAAATGGTGTACCACCATAACGCTCTTACCGTCCGTCAGCATTTAGATTAATTATGCAGAAAAATGGATTGGTCGTATGACCAATTGAATGGGTCGCCATATCTGGATTCACTTGATTTATTTTGTATACCGTACACCGATCATTAAAGTCGCAAAAACGAGCAAAAAAACTACTTATAGAGGAAGGCGCCTAAAATTTTCTTGCATCGCAGCTCTGTAATTCATTGTCAAATTAAGTAGCTTTAAGTTTCCTTATATTTCATTAGTTATGTTTAGTAAACAACAAAATTATTATTAAATTGACCTACTTAATAATACTTGTAGTTAATTAATAAATCGAAGAATCCAGCAAAAATCAATTGAAATTACAAATAATTTACTTGTAATTAAGGAAAATGGATTATTATTGATTGATTGCCATTAATACTAATAATAACAATTATTATTTTACTACATGGCAATCAAAATGAAAATTATAGCTGAAGTAGAAATGATGTATTAGTAGTTATTATTATAATAAATTCCTTGTTTTAATTATTTAAAACTACAAAACCGTTTTAACTATTAACTGTTACTAAATGTAACACGTTATCATTCTTCATATATATTAAATAGGTAATGTGTTTTGTTGAAGAGTTTAAAACCTATGTGTTCCGGTTAAAAGTGTTTAAAATAAAAATAAAAAGCGAATACTTTGTAAATAGGATGAAAGTTACTAAAAATGCGGGCATAAAGCTTACATAAAATTAAAAATAAAAATCACTTACCGCTCTTTGATATTACTACAGCCTTATATCTTGAACCATTCTTGTACTTGGCGTACACGTTTCCCTTCGTATCAGTTGGAATTACCTCGGAGGGACAGATGTACAATACTTGATCATTAGTAAATCTTACTAATGAAAACATTGTATTTCGCCGAAAACTTAACACAAAAAACAACACATAGTTCTCAAATTTGATTAATATTCAAAAAACGTTGATGTAGGTGCGTTATGAAGATAAAACGAACAAAACAGAAGTTCAGGAATGATGAATAAATAACAAAAACTTAGTATTTCATTTTCATTTACAAAGCAATAGATTTGGTTTCATTCCTTCATGGTGGAATGGATCGATCCATTTCTGCGCACACAGTGTTAATAAAAGTTTACTAAATAATGTAACTCTGTAAGTTTCATCGAGTAATTGACGTATCAGTCATTAATTTAGCTGTACCTTGCTTACTTAAGTGATACATTGCCCATTCGATGCATTTTCTCGAGGTTAAGGACTACTCTTTCGACCTCAATTCAATTCATCAAACATATTTGCGTAAAAAAAACCATAATACAACAATCCTACAAAATAATTTTCTTAGGTAGTTTGGACGGTATTTTCCCGTTTCGATCGTTCTTTCGAGCGTCCAAAAACTTTACTTATAATGTTATTTCATTTCATGCGTAATTTCTAAGTACAGGGTGTCCTATTTTCGATGTAATTGGAGATTTTAGTATTTCTCAAACAGATAGAGTAAAATCATGGTCAGGACCCTTGGACCGATTTTGAAACAAATTTAATAATTTAAAGAACATTTCAATATCTCGACTCGTTTTATGCCGTTTTCTTTAAAATCCGTAAGTTTTTGTTTGTGAATATTTAAAATTTTGGTAAAACATCTTTTGTGCCTTTTTTATGTGCAATTTAGTGGCGTACTCGATTTTTTTCTAACTTAATTTGTTTCCGAGTTACAGACCAAAGTTGCATTTTTAAATGGTAACCACAGTTGGCTGTGACTCCATTAATTAGAGATTTCTTTTAGCTTTATGAAAATATATAGTTTCACATATTTATCTCGGTAAATAAGAAAATTATAAACGATTTTTGAAAAATACCTCTTGATCAAGTCATCTATGAACCTTTGTTTACTGCACGCTTTCGTTGCTAGTTATTTGACATTTCACGCAGTTGTTTCATATAAATAAATGGTGGAAACGTAAATGTGATTAGACTGATTATTTCAAAATTTGCTTAAATAATTAATTATTCAAGTTAATGACTTTTTGTGATAGCTGTTAATAATACGAAGTATGAAAATTTTGAAAAGATAGATATGATTGGCTATACTATCAGTGTAATTTTAATGCAGACCAAGCTGCAGAGGCATATTTTAATAGGTAGGTTGTGCGTTTAATACTTTAATAATGCTAGTATTTATAAAAACGCAAAATAATAAAGCTACTTTATTGAAGATTCCTGAACGAAGACATCCCAACAAGAACATATTCGCCAGATTAAAAGAACATCTATTAACTTATGGATCTTTTGAAAAGCCTAGGATCAAAAATTATGCAAAAATGAACCAAGAAGACGACGAAATAACTGTTTTAGCAAGAGTTGAAGAAAATCCTAATACCTCCTGCCGACAAATAGAAACAGAAGTTGCATATCTAAATCAAGAGTACAAAAATCTTAAAAATATAATTATACTCCGTACAAAAAAGAGTAATTCAGCACCTTAATGATGGTGACTTAGAACGGCGAATTATTTTTGTAATTGGTATTTAGAACAGATTAGACAAAATAGGAATTTTGGGCGCAATATCATTTGGTCTGATGAGAGTCATATTACGAGTGCAGAATTTTAATCGCAACAACAATCGATATTGGTCAAAAATAACAATTTTGTAACATTACACAAAATCAAGGTAGATTTGGTTTTAATGTATTATGCTTTATTTTGGGGGGTAGATTTGTTTACCACATTTTTAACGGCAACCTTAACGGCGAGAGGTATATGGAAATATTAAACATTTGTCTTCCACAACTGCTAGATGAAATTCCATTAGCGCAGAGGGTAAATGTTTATTTTCAACAAGATAGTGCGCCTTGTCATAATACTGTTTTAGTCCGAGATTACTTAAACCGAAACTTTAACCATCAATGGATTGGCAATAACGGACCTATTCAGTGCCAGCAAGATCTCCAGATCTTTCAATACTGGATTTCTTTTTGTGGGGATTTTTAAAAAATAAAATATATCATACTCGCCACGAAACATACGAACAATTGGTCAATTCAACCAGGGCAGCATTTGAAGATTTAAGGCATCTATTCATTTCATTAAGGCAATTGAGTGTATTTCGCACCGATGTGAAGTTTGTTTAGATCATAATGGACATCAGTTTGAACAATACCTAAAATAAGAAAAACTGTTATAAAATAAAAATGTTATTTTTTCTAAATCAATAAGTTTTAATATGGCATAAAATACTATGAGGACATTTTTATCTAGTTTTAAAATAAGTTCTGCGCATAGTAATATACTTCCTTTTGAATATATGTGATTTGATCAAGAGGCGTTTTTCAAAAAATCGTTTATAATTTTCTTATTTCTTATTCTTAATATATGAAACTATATATTTTCAGAAAGCTAAAAGAAATCTCTAATTAATGGAGTCATAGCCAACTATGGTTACCATTTAAAAAAATGCAACTTTGGTCTGTAACTCGGAAACAAATTAAGTTAGAAAAAAATCGAGTACGCCACTAAATTGCACATAAAAAAAGGCACAAAAGATGTTTTTACCAAAATTTTAAATATTCACAAACAAAAAAGTTACGGGATTTTAAAGAAAACGGCATAAAACGAAAAACACCCTATATTTCCCAAACGAGTCGAGATATTGAAATGTTCTTTAGATTATTAAATTTGTTTCAAAAATCGGTCCAAGGGTCCCGACCATGATTTTACTCTATCTATTTGGGAAATACCTAAAACCCCCCAATTACATCGAAAATAGGACACTCTGTACAGTGTTTATAACCTATATCATTCTTCAATTAAATGTCGAGAGGTCACAGGATTGTGTATTCGCATTGCTTTAAATTCCATAAAACTAATATAAATAACATAAAATACAGCCGCTCCCAAGTACTTCTTTATTAATGTTTTGCATTAAAATAAATATGGTATCAACATAATTTCACAAACCATACCTATATCAAGCTTTAAATCTAAGACGACCTCATTTCAATCAATATTCCTTCCAGTTAATTACGTATTTCCTCATTAAATTTGAAAATTGCATTGTCCAATTGAGCAGTTAATGGGGATTCATATAACCATCTTATTTCTTTGTCTTAATTACCTTTACAATCGCATACTTTAGTAATACAGTCCAAAAACGTACTAATAAATATGCATCTCATAAAAATTGGCGGGAATTGACACTACTTTAAGGGCGCTTAAACTATAAAATCCTGAAGATACACGAAACCGGAACATTTTACAATGTCCCCTTCACTCGTTGTAGGCGGTCTAGGTAAAGAACCTTTTTTTCTATCGCCACATTGACAAAAATCTAAAATACAAAAGAAATGACAATGCATGGGACAGGTGACACATTAAATACCAAACTAACCTAGTTTTCCTTTTAATTAATTTTTTTGTTAATCAAAGCAACATTTATTTGTATAACTAAATTATAACGTTTTCAAGGTCGTAATATATTTGATAAAACAGAGCAGCCTAGCATGGACGTTCAACATCTCTCGAAAATGGCGGAAATAATAAATATATCTACAATTAATTACTCAACTGTACGATCTTAAAGTAAACCAGAAATGAATAAACTATTAAGCTTTGGTATGTTTGTAATCATTTGAATTGATAATATTTGTAACTATTTCTCTGAAAGATCTGCAAAAGTATTGTAGGTAACAAGATCATTATTATATCAATGAATAATTTAACCGTTAAGAATAAAATTATGTATTTTACCAGAATGTAAAATGAGGATTAAACTTTTTAACTAATCCATAATTGATATTTTAAAATAAACATAAAATTGTAAATGACACACAAAAACAGGAAGATGAGTGGTAAAATACTAATTAAGTTGTACTCAACTCATATCTCCAAAATCAAGTCAAGTTTGATTGATTTCAAAATAGTATATTAAGAAACGATTTTCATAAAAGACCTTTTGAACTAACCGAGTTTATTGTTTAGTATTACCTCTCATTCGTGGGATTTTGCAAAAGCGGCATTGTTTGTCGGTACTCTGAACGTGATCATACACTTATATTTAGAAATAGAAATTCTAGAAACTAATGTTATAAATTGAATTACGGATGAGAAATATTGTAAACTAAATTTTTATGAAATATGTGCTTTATTATATAGGTATTTTTAGTTTAAACAAAATCGATGATATAAGTGTTTCGTTACCAAGGCACCATTTAACGTGAAATCCCATCTTACCTTACCTACAGAGGATTGCGATTTATTCAATTTAATTGCTTTGCCGAGTTGGCGGCGTGATTTTATTACCTTTGAATATTAATACCAAAACGCAATCTTGCGACAAAAGTTGCATGGTAAATCGGCCTAAGTACGACGTGCTTTACTATGCGTTTAACTACTCTGATACTGTAACAGAGATTGTTTAATTCATCAACATGATAAACCAGTCTAGATATTCATCAGTGATAATTCCCAAAATTTTGTGCAAATCGACAATTTTTGGGGAACTTTTGGAAGGTATTTTAAACAATTTGATTGGTGTTTTAAAACAAACATATTGAGATTTATCTGTACTTGCTAATTCATTTTTTTCATTCAGTTTTCAATCCTTAACTTTTACTGTTCTCATTCTGCAATAATATTCCTCTGCTCTAATAACTTTGCATAATTTATTAAGGTATGCCTCCTAAAACTTCTACATCGTTTAAATAAACACAAAAAAGGGCCCATGTACTGCGTTAAAAATAGTTCAAGTCTGATGCCGAATAATGGGTTTACCGTCTCTTAACAGTTTTTTTGTGTTCGTTTTTTAAGAATGACTTAACTAAATTAAGCGACTAAACTCCATTTTTGTAATTTATTTAACAAAATGTCATGGTTCACCAGTCATACGCTTTAGGTAAGTAGAAAAACCCAAAGTTTTTTCCAACAATAGAGATTTCATTAACAAAATCAAAACAGTAGTCTCTATGCTTTTATAATGTAACCGTGTTTTTTATTTATCTTATATTTAAAAAAATGTGATAAATCTATTGCACATAATTTTTTCAAAAATATGATAAACTTATTCGTCTATAGTCATCAAACTGCTCTGGATCCCCTTAAAAAACGTATAACCGTGGTCATTTTAGACTTTCTGGAAATATTCTATATTTAAAGGTTATTAATAATAAGCGTTAAACGGACTAACAAATGCGTAATTATTTTTTTAAACAATTAGAAATTTTATCGTTACAACGGTCTTTTATTTTTAATGATTTTACAATCATTATAGTTCAGGATCCATGATTTTCAAAAGTGATAAGTAACAAGCTGCATTTTCGTTAATTTTTAGAGGCCCAAGTTTATATGCGAAAATGTTCGATACTTACGTACATTTTGGGGCTGTGAACATGTCGAGCAAACAATTGTAAAAAATGGTATTAGTCTTTGGCTATATTCCAGATAACATGATAATAAAAAAATGTTGCATAAAAACCGATGGTTGAGAATTCTCGCAACACGTCATTTTACGGTTGAAATCGTGATTGGTAATCTAAATTTTTGTGCAGCTAGATAAAATATTTTGGGGATTTTCATTTTACAACATACGTGGAAATCAAACATACTCACCGACCTTAATTTTTTCTTACTAACCTTAATTTTTTGAAAATTGTTTTAAAATCAGATACTATCTGATTTTTATAATTAACAAATTAAATTATACAATTTTTCAAGAAGTTTTAAAATTTGAAAACTATTAAACAGTTCAATTACATTATTATAATTTTTGTTATGAACAATAATTCAAAGGTAAATATGTAATTAAAAAATTATTAATTTTATTAAATACATAAATAAAAGTTTACCTCGTAGGATTTGAACCACGATTTCTAGAGTACCGCGCTAACTGGCCACCAAGGTTCAAGAATCGATGTAAATTTTGTCTTTATGTATGTAGAACTTTATTACATGACTAATTTTCGTTAAAAGTTGCTTAAAATGATTTTTATTCGTTTTTACATTGTCAAAAAACGCTTGCTATTGTGTCTCCCAGAATCTTTATTATCTATTTTTAAATATTTTTTGTAGGTATAAAATTTAATTTTTGTAGGCCACTTATTTACTTGGGTAAAATAAACAGCCTACCATGTATATGTTTGGTACAGTTACTAATAAACAGTTTTCCCGTGTGATCGACATTTTAGTGTAGGTCTGGAAAACTTTCCACATAATTTTAATCAGATATGAAAATCTTTGAAAAGATTTTATCTAGCTGCAAAAAAATTTGGGGTTACCAATCACTAATTTCAACCCAAAATGTCTGTTGCTTTCTTTAAACCACCGGTTTTGTATCCAAACGGTTTTTCGGTGTATTATCATATTATTTAGCCAAACGACTAAATTACTAATAACATTATTACAATTTATGCTCGACATGTTTACAGCTTGTTACTAATCACTTTTGAAAAACATGGATCCTGGACTATAATATTTATTAATCCCAAATTTAATGATATGTTTAAAAGATCACATTTTACCAAATATAGCCTGTCCGGTAGAACTGAACGGGTATCGGATTAACAAGGAGGATTGTCAATATATGGTTCTATTGTGCTTGAAACCCCTTAATTTTGCTGTCTCGTACTTATTTACGTGACAAAAAAGATGGATATATTATGAATAATGCCTCTATTTCTGCCGAACAAAAGCGTTTGCAACTTTCACATAATGACAAGGCAATAAGAATCAGATGCAGGTAGAATAGAAATTCAATAGGTATAATAAAATGCCAGTGGTTCTCAACACTGCTTTAACATTATATAATTTGTGAAGAAATGCAACTTTTGTATAATAAAATAATTTAAAGCCCATATTTTTAACACTAGAGCCAAACTGGTTTTCCTATTTCATACGGTTCTCAATTTTAAGAAGTTTAATAATGAATTTAACGTTACGTGTTCCTTCCCACATCTCGTATATTAATGCACGAATTGTTTGTTTTCCATTTTCTGGAAAATCTGTAGTCAAAGTTTGACACGCTGTTTTTTCACTGGGTTCAACTCGCCGCCATTTTTTAAAGCACAGATTTTCCCACCGGAAACCGAAAGTTTTAACGCGTTTGCTGTTCTTTGTTGAACAGAAAATGTAGATAATAGTGGACCACCATTTCTTTTCTTCTTTAAAATAATCGACTGTATTTAAAACTAATTCCGAATTTCTTTACTCAACTTTTCGGCATTATATTAATGGTTAGTTTATATAAACGCTTACTCAAAGAATAATGATAATATAGATATTGCAGTTGTTTTATTTATACCTATATGTACCTACTAAATGGTATAATAATCTATTATTAATTACTTATTGTTACAGTATTGCATATTTATTTGGATTCTTTTGTAATTGAGTACACTAAAACGTCATTACCATACTTGTATACAATGAACTTTCTAAATGTAAATTGAAATACCTATACTTAATCGAATATTCATTATTATGAATGGCTTTTAAATGTTTATTATAAAAACTTGCATTCTTCCATAAATTTAAATGTAATGTTAAAGCAGTGTTGAGAACCACTGGCATTTTATTATACCTATTGAATTTCTATTCTACCTGCATCTGATTCTTATTGCCTTGTCATTATGTGTGAAAGTTGCAAACGCTTTTGTTCGGCAGAAATAGAGGCATTATTCATAATATATCCATCTTTCTTTGTCACGTACAATAAGTACGACAGCAAAGCATGGCGGTTTCAAGCACAATAGAACCATATATTGACAATCCTCCTTGTTAATCCGATACCCGTTCAGTTCTACCGGACAGGCTTTAACAAAATTTGAAGTGGCTTGTGGATTAATACGAACAAATCGGCTTCGACTCTCAATTAAAGTGCTTTTTCTACATCTAATAAAGCGATTATATACACTAAATACTTAAACCAGATTATAAAAGTGTATAGTAGAGTTTCCTTATCGCCTACCTGTTATATATAGGAGGGAATTTTGTTTTTTAGTTGCACGTAGTGTTCATTGAGAAGCAGAATCTATTATACGCATTTAGTAACTTTTTTTACCCACAAAACCCCCACCCTAAACTAAGCATTTCTTTATTTACAATCTTTACAACACGATTTAACGATAAAACAAAGTAGAGGGAATATAGACAAAATCTCCCCAAAGTGATTAATATATGAATATCTGTACAAAATTGTACAAAACAGTATAAAACCGTACAAAGTGTATAAATTTATACCTCTCCAAACAGACCGGTTTGTATATATATATATATATATATATATATATATATATATATATATATATATATATATATATATATATATATATATATATATATATACATATTTAAAAGCTATATACTACGTTTATGTGACTAATTCTTCCGTCTATCTAGGGCAGGCTGTTAATCATTCTAGCTGGCGCCTCCCTTCTGTTTTAAGCTTTTAGGTACTACCTGCGTCACTGTAGAAACCACCCCACTTCTCTACTTTGACTGAGCTTTCCGGAAGCCCTAAGGCTATCTTCTCTGTTACGGTAAAAGTACAAATTTCCACGTAACAGAAGAAGATAGTTTTTCTGGCGCTCCAACTGTCTGGGCCGACTTTTCTGAAACTTTTTTCAGTCACTATTAAAATTTTCTGCTACAATTATTTTATATGTACATACTATACTGATATATTGGTGAAATTTAATACTATTTTTTCGATTGAGGTCTTATTATTTACTTTAGTCTAGTTTGCTTGTTTAGATTAGATTTGTGTTGTTGTTTCGATAGTTCTATACAAATTATTTTCGACTTTCTCGCCTTAGGTTTATACATTTATTTAATTGCTGTAAATAGTATACAGACACTATTTCACGATTAGTACCATTTTTTGAGATAGATAATTCTCGTTTAATACTTAAATTCTTTTGTTCATCAAGGCGAGTTTATGGAAAATAGAGGTAAATCGCTTACGAAAAAGTGAACTTCAGTATGAATTAACTTCGAGAGGAATGCCTTCCGATATCCCTAAGTAAGGCGTAGTGCCTTAGAGTTAGAAACAACTAATTCTTTGCCTGGTTTCGAACCTAAAGCAAAAGATAGGGTTGCAAATTTATGGCGACTTGCTCTTTCAAAACATACGTCCGACATTGGGCAAGGTTATGTAAATTATTGCGAAAAAATAATTTTGGAAGACTGGACAAAAAGAATGGGGGTCAATTTCTGTTGAAAATATTCCACCATTCATTATTTCTTTCGAGGAATCAGATTCAGATTCAGAACTTTTTCTGAAAGTGATGAATCTAATTCAGATGTAGAAATAATAGGAATGGAATAATGACACTTTGACTCAGAATCTCTTGAAAGAATCTCAACTATAATTCAATTGGCAGTTATTATATTTTAACCTACCTGAAGGACAGTAAACGACAAAGCAGTGTGGTTCCTTTATTTACTTGTGTTAATTTTTGATATTGTTGAAAATAAATGTTTTAGTTGTATCAAATTATTTTGTGTAATGTAATGAAAATCTTATTTCAACTAATACAGTGATCCGTGGTTACTAGTCATTTCAATTAAATGTGGCATCTGTTAAATTAACTTTGACATACGAGGGTAAAGTGAATAGTTCTCGGCCTTACACAGAGATGACGCTCCACTCAGGAAAAATTTATGTTTCCTACCTGGGTCCATTATTCGCATGACAAGTTTCAACTAGTCCACTCAAGTAGTTTTGTTTAAACATTTTTGCAGTAGACGTCTTGCGTGTTTTTCGTTAAATGATAAACTGCGGTCATAAAATTCTTCGTTTCGGATGGATCAACCTCTAAGGAAATTCATCCGAAATGACAAAAGTTTACGGGGACCATGCTTCTTCCATGTCAACCGTTAAAAAGTGGGCAGCCAAATTTAAACGTGGTCGTACACCCCTCGAAGATGACCCACGTGAAGTACGGCCAACAACCGCACCAGAACACATTGAAGCAGTCCATGATAGGCGAGTAGAGGTGGATGAGACAGCTGAGGTTGTGGGGATATCGCAATAAATGATACGAAACATCTTTTACAATTAGGGATGCGAAAGTTCTCCGCAAGATGGATGTCACATTTGCAGTATGCAGGTCAAAAGCAAATACGTAAACGATTTTCGCAGCAATATTTAGACCGATTCAATAGGGATCCAACCGATTTTGTGCGGCGATTTGTCACCATGGTCCATTACTACACGCCACAAATGAAACCGCATTGGTTCAGCGCCAAACAAAGCGAAATCGATCGGATCTGCCGGTGTTTTTGGATTCGAAAGGATCCGATAAATTGATTATCTTGCAAGAGGCAGAACAATTACAGGCGAATATTACTACAGCCTTCCTGACCAGCTGGATGGCAACATTCGCGAGAAGAGGCCTGGATTTTGAGATACGATTTGCTCAGCCATCCCCCCTATTCTCCTGATTTGGTACCCTCAGACTTCCATCTATTCCCAAACTTCAAGAAATTTGTTCCGGGGAAGCGCTTCGCATCCAATGAAGAAGTTGAGAGGGCCTTAGATGAATATTTTCACAACCTTCCAGACTCTCACTTCCGGGAAGGACTACTGATGGTGGAAAAACGCTGAACCAAGTGTGTTGAAGTCAAGGGAGATTACGTCGAAAAATAAAATCATTTTCTAACTGAAAGTCGCAGTCTTTCACAATCAGGCCGAGAATTTTTCACCTTACCGTCGCATAACCAAATTTAAGATTAGTGAGAACCGTCTAATACCAGTATACTTTGGGTGTAATAATAAAATATCCCAAATCTTGAGATCAAATAAAAAAAAAATAGATTATATGCTGAAACTGCACTAAATTGTTTTAACATTTAGTCTATCGAAACGTTTAAATTTTGCACGATTTATGTTAAAAGATGCGATATAAAAACAAAGAAGATAAGTATTTATTATTATCAGTTTAAATAGTGTTCATTTACACGGTCAAAGTGTTTTCAAAACGGAATTAGACTTGTGTAAAATGTTTCTAAAATCGATTTACTATTACAAAGCAAATTATTCGGTTAAAGCAAATGATGTTACGATATGGTATAAAGTTATTGATGTTACGTCTCAAAATTTCAGCTCAAGATGCAGTAACAAACTTACATATATAATGAGGGTACAAAGTTGCAGTTTCAAATTATTAAATTAGGGTAGTGAGTTGCAAATATTTACTTTGTTGCTAACATTGAGAGTGTATGTAATAACCAGGGAAATAAAATTCAAGTTTAGTTTCTCTTGTAACCAAAAACAACATTTTATTGATATTAAAGGCAGTTTCTGATATTGCTATTTCCAATTTCCATTTTTCAAATATGATTTTAAACTGCAAAATTTAAACAGATAAGAAAATACATAAAGTACGGACGAAAAGCCGCATCGTTCTTTTTAGAAAGAATAATTTAGGTACTGTATTGAACGTATCTTTTTTGTAAAGGTAAAGTTAGTACGTGATCAGGAAAATTTCAAACTTTTTTATGTATTTCACTCTTACGGTGTTAAGTTAAAGTTAAACGTACAGTTCAATATCAGAATTAAATTTAATTATGAAATCCTTTAATAAGACAACGTTCTGACTTTATCAATATATCACTGTCAAAGCAAGCAAATTGTAAGCAGTTTAGGAGTGAATAGAGAGTAACGTGGAATTCGAGCGTATAAACGTGGTCGATATTAACCCTAATATCATTTACTCACCACGTTATAGTGTCCAAGTTGGCAGGACTGCAATAGAAACTTTTGGCAGTATTATCAACACGGTGTATAAACTATACACGCTATTCTGTTTATTATCGTTATCGTTTAAAGGAAAGTTTGATGAGTATGGCTTGATTTCCTGCCCTTCCGCTTTCTACAATGTTCTACTGTCGTCTGCCCTTTAATAATAATGCGATAATAATCTTAATGTGATTAAATTTTGTTTTACATCCAGAGCTCCCTTAATCTTCATAAGCATTGCTAATGCGGTATAAACATGATATAAGTACTAAAATTGGTCTAAATCAACTTTATTGTGATAGCAACCATACCACGAACTTACTAACATCGAACCATTCATAATCATTTAATCAGTGCCGAACACAGCTGTACCTAGTATATATCCAGATTAATTCTCACATAACTATATAACCACAGGTAATTGCAAACTCGTATTACTCAAACGCTAAGATTTACACCAACGTTATGCAAGCAAAAACAAATTGAGTTTAATATGTAAATTTAATTTGCAAGTATCGTGTACACTTGCTTATTTTTTATTTGTATCGTACAATTCAATTTTGTACATATGATTGTACGCGTGAGGGTTTGATTAAATGAGTGAGTTGTAAAGTTTAGTGAAGAACATTTGGAAATGGGGATTGGAATTTTTATTATACTGTGAAAAATGAAAATGGGGGTGAATGTTTGGGTGACAGTGTTATTGTTATAAAATATTATGTTCTTAGTGCATGACACACATAATTTTATTGCATTGAGACCGTTTATGATTCCACTTTTTATTATGTTGCATCCAATCGTGTTTACTAGCAACTTTATTAAGCATTAAGTCTTGTATCGTTTAAATAATAAAATTTAATAGTCAATATTGCTTAATTTTTATTAGTGTACATTATCACATTTACGCGTAAATATTCTTTTTAACTTTGTTAGTCTCAATCAACGTTATTTTGGTATACAATGATGATAAATGATTAAGAAAAAAATAGTGAGTAATAGATTTAGATGAAGTATAACTTTAGACTAAGGACATTGAGACTTCAGGTTTCGTTTGTTAAAAGTTTTATGCACGCCACTGTTGCAATCTACTTGGAGTCATATAATTAATGTTTACTAAATATCTGGTGTGGAACAACACACGACCATCCAACCTACAAAATAGAAACTAAAGGAAATGAAATAGTTTTAATGCCAATTTTTTTAGGATGAATATGCAACCTTTTTTATATGCTTATTACGGAAATAGGAACATTGTGAAAACAAAAGCAACAATCTATGTCAAACAGACATTTAAAACTTCATGTCTAAATAGACATTTAGATGCTAAATTAAAAAAAAAATCCAAAGCCGCCCGCTTCTATAAAAAATATCAATATTTTCAATCATATTTATCTAATTTTTGTAAGTTTGATGTGTAATCATGGTACTAACAGTTCAGGAATAAAAATAAAAGCAGTTACCCTTTGGTTTAACTTTTTGAGCTAATTTCTGTTTTATTTTAAAAAACAGGTTGTTTACGTCCGTTTCGGGAATTTATAAAGGTACCAATACCAATTCCCTTCATCAGAACATCACAAGAAGATTTAATTTTAAAACTTCAAGATCTAAAAACAAACGATTTCCAGAGTAATTACTAATTATAAACTTACCAAATACGAAGAACGAACTATCATTAAAGTTAATAAGTAAAAAATATTTAGTTCAAATTGATTAATACAATCTTATATAGTTTAACAGGTAAAGTAACACCCAAAGGGTTTGTTTTTCCTTTTTTTAAAACCCTAAAAAACAAGCATATTCATTTTCATAACTAAGCCATCAATTAAATTTTTTTAAATTTTACCGTAAAATCGGGAACATTATAACCCCCATGTTAAGATGTATAAAGATTAATTTGAAATTAACCAATACTAAATTATTTTCGAAAAACTTGTAAGAAAGACCAGATGTCAGAAATGAAAATGAAAATTTACAATACCAACCAATTAGCACAAGCGAACTACAAACTTAGAAAACTAAAGTCCCTACTCATCAAAAATAAATTAGATCAAAGCCGTCTCTATCTTACATGCCGTGCTGTAAAAAAATTGGCAACAACGGAAGTAGTCCGACTCAACCGCGTATTCTAATGGTATACTATGCGTTTACGTGTGTAAAACAAAATAATTTAACAATTTTTGTATAACACTTCATTTCAACAGCTTCTGAAATCAGAGAAAAAGATTTGCGTAAGAAAACTTATTGTATTGGTAAAAAATAACAAATTAATCCTTAAACAAATTTTAATGATTCGGAACTCTTGAATGACGATTAACGAAATAATAATATTGATGAATTTTATTCTTTGTTCGCGACTGATTGTTTACACCGTTCTGAAATAGGTCAGGCAACAACATTGTATATTTGCGGTTTTTCCAGCAGTTCAGTGTTCAAAACCTTTAGCTGCATATATTGTCAAAATGCATCAGAGAATCTAAGGGCGATGGAAGTAATTGTTGTTGCTTTGATAGTTTGCAAAGGGGAGGTTTAACTTTACCGGGTGAATTTGTTATAATCGTATTTTTCCATATGCAGGCTGTGTTTCGATATATTTCGAACGATTCACATTTCAACTTGTTTGTTAAAACGTGTAATCATAAGAAAGTTTTAATGGCACTTACTAATAAAAGTTTAAGTGTTAATAATTTCTTCAGAGTGTTTGAAGATTGTTTGCGACTTATCTGTCAAAGATTTAACTAAGAAGTTCAGTTCTACATTTGCTAATATATTGTTAATTAATTATACAAAAAATAAAGATGAGTATTAATGCAAAACATGCTGCCATTGGTCCCAGTAAGGCCAGTGCGTAAAATTCAAATTAACAAACAAATTATATTATAGATATTTACGTAGTTAGTAATAGTTATTTATTAAATTGTGATTGTTTGTTATCTTTACATTATAATCTATTTTTGCATTAATTTCTGAACTATTATTATTATGTACTTGTATTTATACTGTCCAATTAAAAAAACAATTCTTTGTATAATTCCCAATTTATTTATTACCCCACAATAATTTTCTGTCACGTGTAGCGAATGCCGAATGTAAAAAATCCCCATTGTTCCCACATTAGAATAAGGATCGCGGCCACGGGCCTGGTTAACGCAGCTACATATATTCATAGCCGGACTACGTCCAAGCAGCGATGCGACGTTACAACCTGGCTTGTAAGATAGAGTCGGCTTTGATTAGATACAATTAGTTGTTTTTAATCAGATTAAAATATATATATATATATTACTTAAATGATTAATGTCAGTTTTATGATTAATAGAGTAAAATTTTTGGATATAAAACATTTCCATGAATAATCTTTTGTATGCTATATTTTCATAAGCTAGGATTTCTTCATTATGCATTTTCAAGTACGTCACACTGACGTCACAAGCTCCGCCTCTAACAGCTAATCTTGGACAACTAGTGTTAGTGTTTCATAGGAACCTACGTGTTTTGCTGTGATTTTTGAGTGTCTTCTCCAGAAAATATCGGGGTAATTTACTTATTGCAGTGCAAGTATATAGTGTTAAGATATTTCATAGTTAATTAGTGAACACTATTAGTGTATAATTAAAAATTATTAATTTTATTAAATACATAAATAAAAAGTTTACCTCGAGTAGGATTCGAACCTACGACCTGTACTTTGCTAGAGTACCGCGCTACCAACTGCGCCACCAAGGTTCAAGCCCCAATCGATGCAAATTTTGTCTTTATGTATGTAGAACTGATGTAAATTCTAATGAGATTACAGTCAAAATACTTATATTAATGGAATGTGAGCCTCCAATATCGCAAGGATTCACACATACCAAAGCAACTTGACTAATATTAAATTATTATAAGTTTTTGTTATGAACGAATAAGTTCAAAGGTAAACATGTAATTAAATTATCATTAGAATTTACATCAGTTCTACATAGATAAAGACAAAATTTGCATCGATTGGGGCTTGAATCTTGGTGGCGCAGTTGGTAGCGCGGTACTCTAGCAAGTACAGGTCGTAGGTTCGAATCCTACTCGAGGTAAACTTTCTATTTATGTATTTAATAAAATTAATAATTTTTAATTACATATTTACCTTTGAACTTATTCGTTCATAATAAAAACTTATAATAACTGTTAGTGTATGTTATAGTTGGGTTAGATTTTATGGACACGTATTCGTGCCGTTACGACATTGCAATAGAGATTTGTACGTATTTTGTTACTTGCTTTAATAAAGTAAAGCCCATGTGAAGTTTGGTAAATTTCAGAAAAAATGGCTTTAAGTGATCATAATTAAACCTAAGTTTCATTAACACTATCAAAAAATGATTGAATGTATTTGTAATAACTGCTTGTGGTGCTATTTTGATATAAGATGTAATTAAAAGAGCCTTACCTTGAATGTAATTCTTTAAATGGACAAGTTTGATGATAACTAACTTAAAAATCGCACCAACCTTTCAATATTATGTAACATAATTGTTAACTTCATTCATGTATTTCTGGTGATTTGTATCAATACAATCCTCATCTACAAGTATTAGCACAGAAACATTTTCACCGTCTATATATTGGTATTTTTATATCCTTAAAATATACTGTTTCTAATAGTTTCCCCCCTGAAATGAAAACACGCTCAAATACAAAATTTTAAGTACGTACGTGTTTTCTTTCTGAAGCTATCGCGGGTATTAACTTGCATCCACACATCCTTATGCACGTACACACAGACAACAACACACCACACCACACATCATACACCACACACACCACACACACACACTCGCGCGCACACACGCACACACGTGCACACGCGCGCACACGCTCACACGCGCACGCACGCACACGCGCATACGCGCACAAGCTCACACGCGCACAAGCGTACAGGCGTACAAGCGCACACGCCTACAAGCACACACGCGTACACACGTACACGCGCACACGCACACACGCGCACACGCGTACACACGCACACCAGCACATGCCCACGCGCGCACACGCGCACACGTGCACACGGAGACTGAGACGGAGACGAAGACGGAGACGCATGCGCAGACGCAGACGCAGACGCAGACGCAGACGCAGACACAGATGCAGACGCAGACGCAGACGCAGACGCAGACGCAGACGCAGACGCAGACTCAGGCGCTGACGCAGACGCAGACGCTGACGCTGACGCAGACGCAGACGCAGACGCAGACCCAGACCCAGACGCAGACGCAGACGCAGACGCAGACGCAGACGCAGACGCAGACGCAGACGCAGACGCAGACGCAGACGCAGACGCAGACGCAGACGCAGACGCAGACGCAGACGCAGACGCAGACGCAGACGCAGACGCAGACGCAGACGCAGACGCAGACGCAGACGTAGACGCAGATGCAGACGCAGATGTAACCACAGACGCAGACGCAGATGTATAGTATAACTTTTTCTTTAAAACTGGTACAAATAAATATATAGTTCTCTACACCATACAGTTTTATTTACCTCTTCAGCTAAAGCTGTACACAACTTTATGTGTATAAGTTTTGTTTAATAAAGTGTTAAATAAACAGCATGTAGCAGCTTACGATTTAAAAAATACTCAAGAGAAGTTAGAGTCCATTTTGAAGAAAATCTGGTCTGGCTCATGATAGTTGGTAAAGTTCCTGAAATCATGCGTTATATATTCTTTCTACGTTTAAAAACATTCTCTTAAAATAAATGGAATTTTTTAATACATAAATATTGAGAATGATTGTTATCTCTTATTGACTAGTAGCTCTTCAACGATTGATTTCGTATTAAACTTTAAAAAATTTCTTTTACAACCTTGTGACGTATCTAGTTTGTTTTAGTCAACATTCAGAATTGTTTAGTAAATTTTGCGAAGTACAGATAATAACCTAAGTAAAACTCATACGTTATTATATCGTTCCTTCTATGTATTCTGTAATTAAATTGTAACTTGGATTTTGTCAGTATAAGTAATTATTTAACTCATCATGGTAAATATATATTTACGTATTTCTTGTTACGGGTGAAAATAGCAATAGAATTTAGTGGTACAGGTAAGGTGTGATTGCTTATAGCTCAGTGGTTGGAGGTGGGTCTGGTTTTCTTTACGTGTAAGGTGTATAGAATAAAATAACGTCATAGGGAAACTTCATAAGTCAATGACACGGTCAATACGCTTCGGTAATTGATTTGTTACCCTGAAGTGCATCTATACAGTACTATACTACGGGAAAGTGCGTTCATTTGCGTAATTACATGCAGTTCTACAATTTTTAGTGAAATCAGAAAAAAACAGAAAAGTGATTACCTTAAGTACAGGTCATATGTTCAAATCCTACTCGAGGTAACCTTTTTATTTATGTATTTAAACAAATTAATAATAATTTTTAATTACATAATTAGTTACAGAAATGTTCAGTATAACTATTTCTTTCCAACCTCACAGCGACAGGAGGCAATTCTCGTACAATTGACTCATCGTTAATTGATCAAAAAATACAAAATCTTATGTTCTTTCCAAAAGCACTAACCAACGAAGTGAATAAAAATTTTTAGTTACATCAGATTAACTAACTAATGCTTTTAATTTACAATCGCTAAAGAACATCGAAATATTTAATTCTAATCCAGGCGGTCTTGTATTAACTGCTTTACCTGATTTTATTCACACAAATCAATAATTTATTTATACGAAATTCTTTATTATATACACAAAATATCTTAGCGACTTTATTTACAGCAAACAGGCTATGCGTGTGCTTAAGTGGTACAGTGCAGCGCGAGATCCTCCAATATACTGAATTGACCAATATTTAAATCCGCTAATGGCGGGATCAGAATTCCAAATGAACGTGAATCACTAAAATATAAACACTTTTCCTTCACTAGGAATACGAGACCTTTAATAAACTCGACAACATAAACAGTGAAAGGTTAACTTCTTACGATAGATTTAAGGCACCATCGGGCACATAAATCAGCACATTACACCTTAAGCCAAACGCTCTCAAGCAACTCGATCGATTGACTCCTGTATACTGACTAAAAATCAAAACTAAATTCCCGTTATCCTACTAAGATCTCATCATCTTTAAACCACTTCCATTAAAAAAATTCCATATTAAAAATGCAAACTGGTTCGTTTCCCAGGAGAAAAAATATTCTTCTGCCACATGTGTCAACTAAACAAACCGCATAACCTGTTTTTCAATAACAAACCCTATTGTTCCAAATAAATCTTGTATAATTTCCCGATTAACAACTTCATCCATAAATGAACTAGTCAGCTCGAAAGTACGCAAAAGTACTTAACTGCGCTGCAACTTCAGCCCAAAACAAACCTATGACATAAACACATAATCTAAAGCAATGCTAAAATTTATTAAACAGAAAAAATCCATTTCCTTTAAATGAAATTGCAATATCAAATTTTAAAATGATATACACGGAAAGTTTACCTTTCATTTAAAATTCTACCTATGATATCCGAATATACTAATATTTAAAAAAATACTAAGTCAAATTGAACCATACGTGACATTCTACATTGAAATTAATTTAATGACATCATTATACGAATTTCACAAAAATGTGCGACATCTAGCGATAGAGTTAGAATTTAATTTGATAAGAGATAACCTTCTTCCAAAGTATAGGTGAATCGAAAGACACGTGCAGGAAATTCTATTTAATTTTTAATTAAAGGACCCAAGTTAATTGGGATATAATCCAACGCACTGTGTATATTGAATAAGGGTTACTGTATATTCCTTTTTCAACGAGCAAATAAAGTTTTTCGTCGAGACATATGCGTGCAATGTACACTTTTCCTTTTGTACATTATTTTCTGTACACTGATGATATCAACATTAATGGTGCATTGTTGTCTAATTACTTTGAAAAATAACTTCTACGATTCTTACTGGAATTACATGATCACATTTTGCTTATGCTCACGATTACTCACTATAATTGTTAATTTCATTATCTACACACTACCGATACACCTTTCGCTGTCACATCTCTCTTTGAAGACATCGAAACAGGTTAGTCTACAATCACATTTAAGTCACCTAGTTATTAAGGTCATGAATTTACGATAACTAATTATACAACAAATCTACTGTCTGTTTGCACATGTAGAAGTTATGCAGTTACTATATTGAAAATACGAATATCAGCTGAACTAATTGTGCCGGTTAACTAAAACGTTAAAATTTTGTTAACAAATTCTTACAAAATTTACTTACGCATTCTAACTCATGTATGTGTGTAGCTTGTATATAATAACTGTTAACTATTGTTTACTCATTTTCCTTAACTGTCATTATACATAGAATAAAATATAATAGTGACTCTTGTACGCTGAACTTGTAGCTGTCGTTGGTGTCCCCACTTCAGTTATAAATTGTATATAGAGAACCTACGGTAAATTCTGTTTTATTTGTATTTATCTTTCATTTAGGGTAAAGACTGTGCCACGAAAATTTATTTGTTTTTAATAATAACTTGTGCGGACAGTTTCACATGATGATTGGTTTGTTTAAAGTAAAATTACTTACTCGTTAATTGATCTAATACTTACACTCTCGATCTCAACGGACTACGTTTCTTTTAGTTTTATAGTACTACAATTGCGTTGACAAATAACAAATTAATTTTGTGTGTGTTACTGTAGAATTCTACAGTTTGCCTTAATTTGTGTGTTATTGAGTAAACAAATTTAATTTCTTTTTATTATATGTTTATTAAACAAACGCTTCTCTCTTTGTGTTTTACTTCGAGTGCTGCTGCATTATACTTTCTAGATTGTGCTGTCTTAAAGCTTCCCAGCATCGATAACAAAAAGTTTGGCCCCATTACAACCTCATAAGTTTGTTCCGGGCGCTTCTTTATCTATGCGTGTATTACATATTTACTTTAATTTTATTATTTTTCGCAGGGAGTCTAGTTCTGTTCTACTTAATGATTTGAGGTGCTTTCCGTAAGTTGGCGCTTATCCTAACATTAGTTAATACTGCACCTGCTCGGAACATAAAGATTATTTACACTGTTACACTGAATCAAAAGCATGTGGCTTTCTGTTATACATTCAGTGTGTTATAGTTATTGAAAGTATGTCTGTAGTTTCGTTTGTTGCAATTTATCAACCATCTAGCAATTATTTGTTACACTTTTGTAACTTTTAAAGGTAGAACAACTCTTCTCTTTTTGTTTTATTTATTGTTTAATCTTTGTTATACAGAGAGTTGCGCACTCAGTTAGGTTATAATTAGGCTAACCCCTGTTTAAGGCGTGGCTGTTATCTAAAATAAAATAAAAATTTACCTTTTTTTATGACATTAACACCCTTATCGTAGTAATAGGACAGAAACCTGTTTTAGAAGTACAATTTTGTTTTATGACAGTGAACAACGGATTTATTATTAATAACCAAACCGTTTAGTGTTTGGTACTGCACACCACAACCACACGTTATAATATTTTGTGAACTCCGAAAATGTTTCACTATGGAGGTTCAATCTTAAGGCGTTATTGGTCACCTTATAAAGTACTATTCGTAAAAGTTATCTGTAGTAATGTTTTAGTTGGGCTATACAATCGGTCTCACTTTCAAAGTTACACTAAATTTTTGATTTAATTCTTGTTCGCGTAGGTGTATTATTTGAAATTAAAGATACATTTTTCTTCAAATTTTAAGAGTATTAGAATGGCATTTCTTACTTTTCTATTTTTGAGTGTTATCCAACACAAAAATTTAGTCAGTAACGAACTGGCCTCGTGTATCCTTTAATATACGTTACTGTTTTGCAGCTTACGTCACTAAAACCTACCATTTTTAATCAAACAACATTCCCTTGCCCAGTGCTGGATTCCCACACTTATGCTTAGCAAGACTTAAGTACTTAGGTTGGCACTTAGTTTACTTGAAACCTTGTTAATACGTTCTGCTGCAAATTTTTAACAAAGTACATCGTTTTATCGAAACTTAATGTTTTTATCGCAGACATGTTCTAGTCGCCTATACAGCAAAGCGACTGGTGATTTAGTCACCGAGCTAATAACAGTAACAAGTAAAATCTAGCCAGTAGCTAGCGAAATTAGCTAGAGCACTTTGGATGCGCGGTCGGAAGATTTATTATTTGCACTAAATATTGGTGAAACCTTTTAGTGCTGTTTTAGACGTCTTGAATTTTTTAAAGGACAACCCTAAAAATTCAAAAACGGAGTAAAAAGAGAGAGGAGTTGAGAGAGAAAACTTTAATTAGCACATATAGATAGATATATAAATCATCCCCAGAAATTAAGGATCCAGTAAATGAAGATTCGTTTGTTTAATACACATAAAGAAATCAAATCTTATGTTACCCAATCTATTGCTTTACTCAATAACTGTAAATTACTACCACAACTATTAGTTTGGGAAACGAGATATTGAAAGTAGTTACATCGCCAAAATTGTAGTTTCGTTGAAATCAGTAAGAGATCAAAGTAATTGCTAATTGTAAAGGTTATTGTTTGCTCAACGCAATAATTCTAAGCAAAATTTAAAGAAAACCTAGACTATGGAGTCCAAGAGTATACGTATAACGATTTAAAACGTTACCTCAAACAACCCGATCTTCATGTGAAACTGTATGTATTTAATGTTAATAGTAATAAACAAAGTAAATGCTCGTGGCTCCGTCTTTATCCTAAATGAAGTGTAAATACTTACACAGGTATGAAGTAAAGTTTACCCTAAAGTGCTATATACAGAAATGTAATATAATTTGAGTCGCCAAATACAGTTTAGTGGTACACAAGCCACTGAATATTTTGTTAATTAAATCAAATATGTACACAATGGTTATCAGTTATTAAATATAAGTTATACATGTAACATTTAAGTATAGCATACGTAAGTAAACAAATGCTGTTATGAATAATTATTAAGAATAATAATCATTTAACCAATTTTCAATATTTTAGCTAACGTGCAACTGACGGGAACAATCAAATAGATTAACTGAAACCACTACATTCATTATAATACCTACACAATTTCCATGGTTGGAAACCAGCAGTACATTGATGTTATATAATTAGTTAGCATAGGTTCATTGTCTCGACAATCTTCAGGTGAGATGCATGTAATTGTAGACTAACCCGTTTCGATGTTACCGAACGATATGAATATATCAGTCGGTAAATGATGTCGTTAGCATTTCCACTAAGTAATTATAAAGGTAACCATGTAATTCCAGTAGCAATTGAAGAAGTTATTCTTTGAAGTTATTTGGCAACGATATAACCATAATTTGATATCATCACTGGTACAGATATAGTACAGAAAAATGTACAGAACAGGGCCAAAAAAAGAAGTCCTGAAGCAATTGAAGATACAAGATTAATGTATATTTAAAGAAAATTTGATAAATTAATTTATTCACCACGTTGAAAACAGATGTTACACAGAAAAACTTTACTCTTGAGACAAGATCGTTGAAATAGAAATATATACTTAGAAGTCCTTATTCAATATAAATAGTGCGTTGGATTATATCCCAATTAAATTTGAGTTATTTAATAGAAAAGTTCTAAACACGTCTTTCAATTAACAGTTTTTAAAGAATGTTCATATCAAATACTGGTGGAATTACACACGAGCCCCAACTTTTTCCACCTGTGCGTAATATGCTTCTTACAACTCTTGTTACGTAATGTACTACTATACACACAATGAAGAATCACAGTCAACTTCTTGTGAATGTTATGTGAGCTCGCAATTCACTAAGGTTCCGCACACGACAACACGTGACTGATTGTTAATTTTCATTTGCTGTATGCAACACTAATAGATAACTATAAAAATTGTTTTTTAATGAACAAAAGTTCAATTTAATAATCATATGACATTCACAAAAGTTGACTGTGATCCTTCATTGTGGGTATAAAAATTATAATGCGTCGTAACTAGGGTTGTACATACAGTTTAAGTTTGAATCGATTGTGACTTGCCTCCTCTATAGCTCAGATGGTTGCGCCCCACTCAAGCAACGTGGAGGTCCTGGGTTCAAGTACCACTCGAGTTAATCTTTTACTGTACTTTAAAAGTTAATTTTAAATAAAATACAATTAATGATTATTAAATTGATCTTCTGTTCGTTCATTAAAAACAATTTTTATAGTTTATACATTTATATATATATATATATATATATATATATATATATATATATATATATATCATTAGCGGCCAGTTATTTTAGTAATTACACAGTAGTAAAATCGTAAATGTACTCACCGAAGATTCTTCATGCTTCAAAATTGAGATATTATCTGTTACCAAAACGACCGGTACTCAGAGAATATACAGGTAGGGCAGCTATCCAGAACAATGTGTCGAGACCAAAACAGTTATAGTAATTAATGACTAAACAGGGGTAACCGATGTGTAATTGTAATTTCAAACCATACTTTTTATCACAAAAACTGCATTAAGAAGTATGAATTTACTGAAATGTAAATGCCGACGATACCAGTGAACTTTTCTATCTATAAATAGAATAAGAAACTACTTTACAGAAATTTTGCAAGCGCCTGTTGATCTTTCAAATAAGTGAAGTTTCAAAATACCAACGTTCTACTCTAATTCTGTTTTTTAATTCTTCAATATTGTCAGGTTTACCTTTATTTCTATGTTTGTTAGGTGACCCCAGAGGTAAAAAATCTACCTAACAGGGTAAGATCCGGTGGCCTGGGTGGTCATTGAACCGTTCCACGTGTTCCAATCCACTTATTTGTAAATACTTCATCAAGATATCCTTTAAAAGCTAATTCAAACTACTGATGCTACAAGCTTTCGTCAGGAATTTCATAATTGTTTATACTCGTAAGTAAGGCCACTAAGTTGGGATGAAATTTTCTTGTTAAAACTGAAGATAACTTGGTACAGTTACAGTGTCATGAAAAAAGCAGGAACCGATTATCTTACCTTTAAAATATTCCCACATATTCCCCTTTTCTGGATACTGCATGTGCTGCTCAGGCATCCATCGGGGGTTCCATTTTGCTCAATATCTACAATTGTGGCATTTACTCCGAAAGTTGATTCATCCGAATAAATATATTTTTATGTTAAAGGGGATTATCATTGCACATATTCATTAATATTTAGCATGACTCCATTCCTCGATCTAGATCAACGTCAGATAACCCTTGAACAAGATGTATCTTAAATAGACACCACTTTTCTAGTTTTAACACTTGTAATCTGAACTAAAATGGATATCATAATCTGCCAAACACTATTGTGCGAATTCTTTCTTATTGCGAACAAAGTTTATTATTTGTTTATAGCTGTTACCATGTAAATGTTGAGCAGCTATCCGCAACAGTGTGTCGAGACCAGAACTAACTTCTAAACCGTAGACGAAGAGCGGTTTACTAGGTTTACGTCGGATTTAATCCAAATAGAAGCCCTAGTTTCAGGTAATAATCAGTAACAAATACCTACCGTAATCGGGATGAATCGGGACAGTTTTCAGTATTTTTTAATGATAACTTCTGATAAAAATAACGAAATAAATCAGAAATTGGGAATATTGTTCTAGATGGCAGACTCTATTGAAACGTGAAGAGAAGTATTTTTTTGGTCTGCCGATGAAGTTAAAAAAAATATTTTTGTTAGTGTCCCGATTGATCGCTCAAAAGGGGTGAATCGGTATACCCATTTATTTTGCATTTAAAATGCAAGTAACCCCTCTAATGGGGTCAATCGGGACACTAAGCTTTAAAAAAAAAGAAATATGGTCGCAGAAAAGCATTTTTCCATGAAAAAGGTCTTTTTATTGTTTCTTTGGTAGGCACATTATGTAACAAAATATAAAACAAAGGCACTTATAAATAATAAGATTTAAGTTTTAAATGAACTGGGAACTCATATCCATCACGGCCTAGTTTAGTTGGTGATGGCAGTTTTTTTACAATTTGACATAAATGTATAACGCTTATGTCGTCCATTGCAGGAAAGATAAAACAATTTTTCTTTTTCCTATTGGGACGTAGAAATTTAACTTCAACATCGTTTAGTTTTTGAATTTGACCAGCAATGAATTTCTTGTCCTTATTGGTTTCAAACTTTTCACTTTTCACTTTTCCTAGATTATCCTCTTCTTCGTTTTCCTTATCGATTTCAGATTCGGAGCTTATGTCAGGTTCAACTTCATCTTGATCATAAAAGTCCACGAAGTCTTCCACAGCTGTACTGGTTGATGGTCCAGCTTGCGACGTTTGTGGAAATGCTGTAGTGGCAACACTTTTTCCGGGTTCAACAGCAATTTTCTTTTTCCTTGTGACTGTTGACCTGCATACACTTCTACCCTCGTTCAGTAATTCTTCAACAGACGCTGTCCAAGCTTGAGGATCAACTTCTTCCATGCGCCCTGTTCTTTGTGGCAGACGTTTTGTTACCTGGGTTCTATCTAGTGGGTTAATTCCGGTTGCAGCAAATGATTTTATAATATTTGCACACATAGTATCTAATCTGCTTATGGCAGAATTTAGCAACCTAGGGAAATACTGTTTAGGTAATGATCCCTTATATTTTTTTTTCGCTCTTGCAGGACCTTGCGCCACCTTTTCTTCATAGGCCCAAACACAGCCACATCAAGCGGCTGGGTCAAATGTGTTGGATTGGGTGGTAGAAGACAAAACCGAATGTTATTTTCCTCACAAAGTTCTACCACTCTATATGATAAATGATTGCATTGGTTGTCCCCAATTACAACTCTCGGCGATGGCTGCTTTTTTAGAAACGGAAGTGCAATAGTTATAAACCAGTCTTCGAAAAGTGCTTGATTAATCCACCCAGTTTTATTTCTACCATACCGTGTTCCGTTTGGGCCATTTTCTGTCCAGGTATCATAAATATGTTCACTTTTATATACCACGAAAGGGGGAAGCATCTCGCCCGATGCGCTTATTGAAAACATTAGTGAAGTCGAAGATTTTGTCGAGTCGATAATGCGCTCTGGATGTCGTGTTTTTCTTTTCACCACTACATATTTTCTCCCTGGATCATCAACGTAGTTGATAATGGATTGAGGTTGAACGTTTTGTAGAACTTCTTCCAGATTGTCCAAGAAGTTGTTTATTATGTCGGGAGTTATGGACGCACGAGACCGTTTGATGTTCTCACAAAGTCTGACTGTAAGGGCTTGTTGATGTCTAGAATAAAATAAGTTGATCCAGTCGGGACATGGTAAATTGCTGTTGAATTTAGCGACTTTAATTTCCTTTCTATCAAGATAGCCCTTGACTATATAGCGGATATCAATTTTTTCTAAATAATAATTAATTGAAGAGTGGAAATTCAAAAGGATCTAAGTGCCAAAAAAATTAAACTGAGATATTACATAAAACATGTCTAAAACCTAAAAAAAATAAAAAAAAATTCTGGAAATACTTTTATTGAGTACATAAAAAACAATAATATGAACTACATACATAGTTACACATTAAAAACAAAAATTTACATGAAAAACACTAACTTAAACATGGCAACTGCTAGAAGGTCCTAAGTACCAAGTACAAGAAAACGTAAAAAGGGTCTATGTCCAAAGAAACCTTTTATTGTGATTCGGTTCTTTCTATGAGATCTTCATAAAACTGAAGATATTTCAATGGAATATAATCCATCATATCTTTTAAATTTTTAAGCTTCTCTGTTGAAACACGACTTGTACAGTTGAGGCTGGGAACCAGTTCTTGTGAAATGCCAATCGACCTTTTCCCTTTTTTAGGATATTACAAGATATCCATCCCTCCAATTCAGAAAAGGTCTTCTTGGCTTTCACTAAGGTTTCTTGCCCTTGTTCAATTTTAATCCAGACTACTTGTGAAATTTTAAGTTTAGTTGTATTCAGGTATTCATCTGCCATGCCCTGAAAATCCTTGAAATCGTTTCTTTGCATATACACTACATTAAAAGGTCTCTGATGGCGTGCCTCGGCTATCATCTTTCCTATCTTTTCGGGGGTGTAATTTTTTACGACGCGTTTTCTTTTTTCTATTAGGGCAAAATCTCTATCGCAAGTCAGATAAGAATGACCACTTACCAGAAACTTTTGCTCAGCCTTTTCGTAAATGCCTTTAGAAACTAGGTAAATAAGCAACATTAAAATAATCTTATTTTTGTTTTGCCCAATACAGTTATCGCTCCACATCACCAGATTTTTTCTTTTAGGAAAATTTGGCTGGGAGAGGACAAGATGCTATTTCATTTCCACCCCTCCCAGTAATAGATTCATCCCATATGCACATAAACGCATCATCTGTATCGGACAAATGAACCCCGAAGTTAAAACAGGACAGCTGCCGACTGTAAAAGATATCCGAATGAGTCAATGTCGGAATGAAAAGAACTTGTTCCAAATCAATAGAAATAGTATTATTTTCACTATCAATAGTTTGAGAGTTTGCGATGTCGGTATTCATTGTGGATCTTGCCTTTTCCGCCTTGCGATGGTGCAATTCTAGTTTTTGGGCCTCGTGTTTCCTCTCTGGATTGGTCAACGGAATAGATTTGATCTTATTTTGATAAAGATCACACTTCGAACATGTATCTGACCTAGGCCGTCCGAATCTGAGATTTGTGAAGTCTTTTTTGAATAGTAGTGAGTAATACTTATAAGTAACTACTGAATTTGGATTTTCTCCTTGTACGCCAAAAACATGCGATTGATATTTAAATCTGGACTCAGGAATTCTTTTATTGATTTGTCCCGGCTGTAATGATTTTCCTCGCGAGGAAAGCTCTGGATATGATCTCTGACTTGCTGACGAAGTTCTGGCAAGTACCTTTTACTTTGGTTTTACTTTTTACTTTTGGTTTATGTAGTTGCTCCCATTTTCTTTTTTCGACAAGTACTTGTACTCTCTTGTGGCTTAGCGCAAATATATTAGAAAACGTTTTTCTGCACACCTGTACATGCTCTCCACTACCATTAGGAACCACGTAAGTACTCGTACATTGGCGACGACTTTCCTCTGGATTATCATACGTACCATGTCTCCTGCGACTTATGTTTATAACTTGGATCAGCCCCAAAAGAAAAGAACTCTGCTTATCGTGATTTGCAGTTTCATAATATTGTTGAAATAATAAATTTCTCTGGTTAAATGTTAAAGATTTGCAGGAATATTTACAAGAACATGTTACCTACAACAAGAGCGTAACATAAGTATACCTAGTTGTTGAATTTTCGCTTCGACCGTGCGCAGCTTTCCACATCACAAAATGATAACTTCCTGTAGTGGATGGCACATAGACCGTTTTGTATGCTATTGGCCTTGGTACATAGACCTCATAAGAAATGAAATCTGAAATTTGGTGGAAGCGGCACTTAGACCCTTTTGAATTTCCACTCTTCAATTGTAATTAATTCAATAAGCCTGATCTCCTCATTAGCACTTGAAATAGTTGGTCCTCCTTGTTTCTTCACATCCTTGCTAGCATGTCTTTGCAACGTTGATTTTGGTATGTTACATATTTAATTTGCTTCTCTAAGGCTTATTTGACCTCTTCTAAACTGTCTCAAGGCCGTTTGAAATAAATTTGGGTCATAATTTTGGTAAACCCTGCTACCAGGTCGTTTTTTATACTTTCTGGGCATTGTCCCGATTCACCCCTAAAAGTAACAAAAATTATAAAAAAATTAATTAAAAACAAACTAAATGAAATAAACACATCAACAAACACATAACATGTGAAGATTATTCCAAGGTATAACATATTAAAAAACCGAACCTAACCTGTTAGTATAAATGCCTTTTCCTAAGGAAGTTTTCAAGCACATGCAATACGTAAACAAACGATCCACAATTCTTCCGCACCTGTACGCCACCACCACTACAACAATACTGCATGATCTCGAACACGCGTATGCCTCCCGCGCCGATTACATTTATTATGCATCCTAAAAACATCGCCTCTTGCGAAATCGACGCGAATTATCGATTCAACAACTTTTTGTCCCGATTCACCCCGCTGTCCCGATTCACCCCGATTGACGGTACGTAGACGAACGAATTAATGTGACAATTCAAACGAAATGCATTAAAAAACCGTTAGTTTTCTTGAATGTAATGGCGTCAACACCAGTGAAATTTTCAATCATTAAATAGAAAAAAAACTCTTATCAGTCAAATTCTCCAGGTACCTGTTCTTATTTAAAGTAAGTAAAGTTAATATTAACGATGCTGACACGTTTAGTTTAGTAAAAATTAGACCGAACATTATGAAAATTCGCTAATTAAAACGTAAGTAAACGGCTCTGGAACCTTAAGAAAAATGATTAAACTCAATAAATTCAAATGCAGCAAACCGCATCTTAAATGTGCAGAATGCGTTGCCTAACAGCCAGCAAAAATTCACTTTATTACAGCAAACTACTACGGAGCTGTAAAATAAAGCAAACTAGTGAACAGTAAAACTTGGGTTGATCGTAAATAGAACGTTACAATCTGGTATGTAAAAATGTGTCATTAGTGTTTATATGTCCCTCACATTTAAATTTCGCAGCATTACAATTGTGCTATTATTGCATTTGCAGTAACGACAATAAATTATGGTGGTAATCAAAGATGACTGCTTACAATACAATAATTAATTAATCCGCTAATTAATTAACTACTCCTTCATTATCATTAAATTTTCAATTTCATTTATAGTATAAGCTCAATTACCGTCGACCTTTAAAATTCATTATTTATTCAATGACATTAAAATCTTTTAATCCCCATATTTCATTAAAAATTTTCTTGAATTCTAGAAAATGGAAATTGAAGAGTTTTCACTAAGAGCAAACTTTTAAAAAGTTTCAAGATTGTATGTTTTAAAACAGATATTCGTTTTCCCAAGAGTGTGGGGTTTAATATAGTCGAGTGTACATTTTATTCGTTAGTGTGTTCCCATTCCCCCATCATATTCAACTAAATTTTCTAGCTCCAATGCATACATACTTGAGGGCTAAAAAGCTAAATTTACGACTTGCAAGATGTCAAAACGTACATTATAAATTACTTACCACCTGCATTACTCGTATTTAAATTACATTCTCGTTGACAAACAGTTTTTTATCTGCAATTTTCCAACACTTCCATTTAAATTATTAAGCATGTGAAATAGATGCACACAAATAAAGCTTTAGTACAACTTAACACCTCTTGTGTAATATAAGCACAAATTGAATTTAATTTTATCAATTTCTAAACCAGTTAAGTTGATTAATAGATTTTAATTAAAATCCACTCTTAATTAAGATTAATTCAGTGGTGTAATTAATAACGTAAGATCTTACAATTACATCGCGCATTAAGTAAATGGTAGAGTTCCTTTTTACTTTAATAAAAATTGATAAAAGCTTGCGTAATTTAACTTTAAACAAAAAAATTGCTTTTCTTTCACATTGCATTATACAAATATGGCTTTTTATTAACAAATGACTTAGGTAAACGTATTTCCTCAATTTTTAAACCTGATTTTCTTGGAAAAATAAATTAATACTGTTTTAAACCCATCAAAATCTCTAATGATTTTTGTAAAGCTTGTTTGGTTGCATGAATTTTTTCAAAGGTACAGTTAGATACAAATGCTTTTTAGTTACTTATAACTTTGGGGAGTGTATTAAAACTGTAATATTTAGAGGCTTGAAAGGTTGTAATTAAACTTCCGATTAATAAAAATACATTAATACTGGATTGACTTTATTGTTTAGTTTATGAAATGAAACAGTGTAAATTATTCAAGTATAGTGGAGCTTTTTATTAGTGAGTGCATAATAAAATTCTGAATTACAAAATGCATGTTTTATTATATTTCTTTACAACTCAATGTGCACTTAGGTGTACTTTTAATCGCTTAAATTCTCAGACAACAATGGAATCTCCGGTTTAATAGGTTTTGGTATCTTGTAATTAAAACAAGCAGAATGGTACATAGTCATTTTTTCATATGTCTAGTTTCTTGCTGTCTTTTTCCTAAAATCTCAACTATACATAAGTATATTTTACCAATTAAATATGTATAGCCATCACAGCACCGCAATGATTTAACATACAGTGTGTAGTTAAAGTATACAATAAGTTCGGAGCTATAGAGATTTGAAGTTGAAGTTAAACCAATTTGATTTATTGTGATATTTTATAATGAACAACAGTAAATTAACAGAATCTAACAACGGAAAAATTAGTCAATCTGATGCACTTCATTTATTGTTGCTCGAGAAATGTTGTTACAGTCTAATCTAATATTGTTTTTTAATTCCTCTATATTGCCAAATTTAAGTTTCTTAGGTTCAAAGGAAAAGATCAAGCGGGATAAGATCTGGTGACCTTCGTAGTCATTCAATCGTTCCACATATTCCAATCCACTTATTTGCAAACACCTCATCAAGATATCTTGGAGCAGCTAATGCACAATGCGTACGTGCACAATTTTTGTCACAAGTTTTCGTCAGGAGTTGCACAATTGTTTATATTCGTTAAGGCCGACTAAATTTGGGATTAAATATTCTTGTAAAAACCAGCAATATTTTGGTTGAATTTAGTGTCGTCGAAAAAGTAGAGACCGATTATCCTACTGCCGTGAAAAGGTAAAGAGCAGTAAGTGCAGAAATATGAAATTGGAGATATTGCAATTTTAATGTTTATATGAACACCTTACTCTACTGATATAGTAGTAAATATTTTGAAAGGTACTTCAAAATAGTTTGAAAGATACTCTTTTTAGTGTAGTAAATTGCATTCAATAAGTAATATGCCCAACTAAGAAAAATCACTTACTGCCATTGGACACAATATATCGCTTAAAAAATATGGTATATGTTATATGATTCTGAGCCGTAATTTCAATGGCCATGCGTAAGAAAGCTCGGGAAGTATGCACTGAAAAAACCCTAAAATATGCATGCAAATATGCACCAAAAACAGTCAAAATATGCACTAAAATAAGCTTTTATACATTTTAGTATACATAATCAAACAACGAAATAAATACTCACTGTACCTTATATTTATATATTATTTATTGTAAGAACTACATATACAAAAAATACACCAAAAATAAGTATAATAAATTATTTTATTTATTTATTACTACTACTTTCAATAATAAAATTGAATATGTAGGTACATATTAAAATTCTTGAATCTCAATAGTTAATTTATTAATTATTTGGTTATTTAAAAAAAAAACAATTTTGAAGTTTAGATCTTTAAAAAGTTTGGATTGTAAGTTTTTATTATAAAAATTTTAATTTCACCTTTTATTAAATAGTTTAATTTTTTGATTGAAGATATGGGAATTTAAAATGTATTTTTGAAAAGTAAAACAATGAAACATAATAAGACTTACCTTTTTTTGCAAACTGTGCAAAAAATATGGTTGTCATCAATCATTTTAAAATCGGTTTTATTATTAATCCACTTCTTGAGAAGAACATATTTATTGGGACTTTGATTTGGCATTTTCACACACTACTGATAAAGACTTCAGTGAAGAAAATTGGAATAAAACTAAATAAAGTAAATGCAAGTTTTTTCTTCGAACCTTAAATTTAAGTGGGGCTGGCAGCAAATGATTTTATTGGCTAAAATCAATTAGATTTCCCTTCATAAAAATCAAGGACGATTTTAATAATACAAATTACGAAAATTCCTTTAATAAGCCTCCGGCAACTACCCATAATATTACTTTTACGGCGGCATCCGGCTTATCGTTTAGCAGGATGTACTTACTTTACCTGCTTACAAAGAAATAAGCGCAATTAAAATTTTTTTGCGATTTCCAAAAATCGTTCAAAATATGCACTTTTAATAAATGCATATGCATTTATAAAATTTTGTCAAAATATGCTTATATGCACTTTATATGCATTTTGCATATTTCCCGAGCTCTAGTCATGCGACTACAACTATTTATTTTTTTGCTGAAAGATACTTACACAAGCTAATAAAGGCACGAAAATATAAAGTATGTATGTGTTTATTAATTTTTATTAACGTACACCCCTAATTATCTTAATTGGTTCTAACAAACAAAACAAAATATACTTAAATATAAAAACAAAAACAAAAATACTTTAATAAACTGAACAAAACGTCAACTTTATTCATAATTATGATTTAAATCTACCACTGCGTCATTTTCTGGTAAATGTAACCAATAAGCTCTTCGATTCTCGGGAATTAGTGGACAGAGTTTGTAATTATGCTTTTCTTCTTCTCTGTAGGGATTCCACTTGGGCTGGATCTTAATTCATTGGGTACATCCAACTTAAAGTTTGCTTTAAGAAAATCAAGTTCGGTAAAATTTTGTCCCATCATATTTTTTTGTATAGAATAAAGATCTGCTGCCCCTTCTAAATTGAACGACAGAAATTTGGCAAAGCAGAGGTCTCTTTTAATTTTTTTGCTTATTCTTGCTTTTAATCTCCACCAACCCATTTTAAGATTTCGTGATTTTGCAGTATAACATTCATTTCCCGTTGTAGTTTTCTACAGCTGTAATAAAATCTTGAAAATCGTATATATTACCTACAACTAGGTTTTTCATGGCTTGTTCCACTCCATGGTCTACTGAATCGGCACCCATTGAATGTGTTCCCTGCTTCAAAAAACTTAATCGTAATCTCTACAATAAGTAGATTAGAATTAACCATCGTAACAAACGTCGTAAATAAAACCCAGTCATTATTTTGCGCTGAGCAATTGTGCCACCAATATAAGACATGGTCTACGTTTCTTTCTTCCAAGAGGGCTCTTTGCAATTTCTTCAGCTTTTCTACCTACAAGTGCTTTCGTCCATAAAACAGCTATATTTTTCTTTTTATTTTTAGAGTATTTTTCTTCCATTGTCGCAAACGTTTGATGAAATACTACAATAGGTTTTGTGAAGCAAGATTTTTTGCTCTCGGGTATGCGAGGAAGCATGATTAATTTCTGCAAATCTACACTTCGCTAGCTCTTTTCCATATTCAAATCAAGTAATATTAGAATTTTTTGAATTTTGTAACCATTTCTTGCATTGTGTACACGTTTCCTGATAATTAGAAAAAATCGTGGCAAGATATGTGAGATTGATAGTCGATGCGTTTTTGGTACTTAGAGATACGTCATTTGGTGATAAAACTCACTCATCTTCCATGGTATTAGAATTCTCTTCAACTATCAGCTGCTGTCGTGGTTCTGTTTCTAATGTATTATAAGACTTGGAATGATCAACATGCTGCATACACGTGGCGCATTTCTCATGCTCAAGCTTTCTGAAGCTTATATTCATTTCACTTAGCACTTTACGATATGTTTGGTAGGATATCGTATTTGATGGATATTTACTATTGTAATCCAAATGCATGCTCCTGGCTGTAATGTCACGCGGAAGATATTGGGATTGGGATTGGGACTTGGGAGCATGATCTCTTCGATAATGGCTAATGCAAGGATCGAAGGTTTGAATACATTCCCTTATTAGAATACGATCACATTTGCAAACCTCTTCTGTCTAGCTTTAGTGTTACGCCGCAAGAGTGGAATTCTTTATCGTTGTTATCATTTTGTCGTTTTTTGGCATTGCAGCCAAGAGTCTTAGGAAAACATATTTTGCATACTTTTTGCGATTCACCCATTTCATTAGGTAGCGTATAAACCAAAGTTTTATTTACTTTACTAGATGCAACTTTTGTTATCTCGGGTTTTTTGTCTTTCTGAATTATTCGACTATGCAGCCAATTATGATCCATTTGATAAGAATTTGTCCAAATAGCCACTATTCTTTCTTCTTAATTTTATTTACGCATTCATTCTTACATTTACAAGAGCTTTTCATTTCGTGTCTTGTCTTGTCCCTGAAAATTTCTGATTGTTTTCTTAACCTCTTCTTTTTAACATATGGCGGTTGATAGCCTATTTTCTTCGATCTGACATGGTATTCTCTTCTTGTGCATCACTGTCTGATGTGGATTCACTTCCTGACTCATAATTTCTATCTTCAATAGAATTATCTGAAAATCCAGTGACGGGTCATTATCATTGTCGTTATAATTAATGTTGAAGGAGTTTGCATTGAAGGGCTTGCACCATATCCTAGGTTTTGCCCAATGATGGTGTCATGATTTAGGTTACAGAGCTCTGTTAGCAATGAAGGACCTGCAACATATTCTAGGTATTGTCCAGTAATGAAGTCCTTAGCATTCCCACTGCAATCACGCTATGGGGCTCTGGTAGCATTAAAGGGTCTACAACAGTTTCTAGGTATTGGTCCAGTTATGAAGTCATTAGCCTTGTCACTACAATGAGGTATACTACAGGGCTCTGTTAGCATTAAAGAGCATGCACCATATTCCAGTTCTTAAATATATATATATATATATATATATATATATATATATATATATATATATATATATATATATATATATATATATATATATATATATATATATATAATTAGGATTACTAAAATTAGATCATAATAGTTTACAATTTCTAATCCATACCATGGTTTTTATAACCCTGTATTTTTTCCTAATACGTAAAAATTGTATTGAATACTGAAAATTTGAATTAAAGCGCAAATCAAAGTAAAATGTAATGTTCATACGGTTCCTTAAGCCTGTAGCCTTTTATTTATAACGTTTTGCAAATAAGAACTCAATGTGCTAGAAAGAGTCACGAAATAGATTTTTGATAGGTAAAAAAACAATTTTTTTTTGAATAAGTGCGATAAGTCATTGCATCAGAGGCTTCTAAAATCTGCAATAAAATATCCAGGTCCGTATTTAAAAAAAACGAAACGTTGTACAGTGTGTCCCATTTTCGATGATATTTCGGTGTATCTCACTTACAAATAAAGATACAGAGTTGCGGTTTTCACAATACCGTGCTACTTTTTTGTGAGAAGAACGCTGGTATAAACAAAACTTTCATAGCCCGCTACATTTCTGAGATACAGGGCGAAATTGAAAATATTGCATTTTGGGACCCCCTTTGTATCTCCGTTATTCTTTAACATATGGCAAAGGTAAAAATTGGTTCTTATACAGTTTTTTACGTAGAACCCAGTGGCGTAGTCATATTTTGCTGTAAGCTGTCAATTTTTAGCTATAAATAAAACTTATGGTTTTTTTAACGGAACACCCTGTATATTTTTATTGCGTTTGATTGGAAATTTTGTAAGCTTTACAAAAATATATACGTGATGTGCATTTTAAATAATAAACCTAAAATCTATGATTTCACAAAATCTGCCTAATAAAATAGTGCGTATTATATAGCATTAGAATTACTAGGTCGTGAGTCAATTGTATTAGAATATTACAAACATAGAAATTTTAACAAAGCTAAATAAATTTTAAGGCAGAATAAAACTGAAAAAGTTAACATAGTATTAACTCGATAGTAACCGCTTAATAGATTTTCACCTTAAAAGAACTGCTCCTAATAGTTGCCAATTTCCCGAACGCAATGTTGACATACAGTGGTTATTCTTTTTAAAGCATTTAAAATAATTATGGCACGTCTTTGCCAGTTTCGAAATGCCGCATTGGTGGCATTAAGTAGTTCATCTATTTAAAAGCTATTTACGATTCCGAAAAAAAGTTGATTTTGATAAAAGTGTCACTTACTGCCCTTTACCTTTCACGGCAGCCTACTTGTAAACTATTGCCGCCCGCACATTTACTGTGTATGCTGCTCTCACGTCCATCGCAGATGTTCCTTTGCCCAGTATCTAAAATATTGGCTTTTACTTCCAAAGCCAGGAAAACATTTAATTTAGTATCTGTGTATTTTGCTCACTGTTGATTAACTTTTGGCTCAATCAGGGTGCTTAGAGTTAAATAAAACATACTTTTTATTGCGTTCGTAGTCTTATCACCATACCCAATCATTATAAGGGTTTGGATTCTACCGACAAACGCATTGTTATAAAGAACAATTCCTGAATATGTGAGCAAGAACCCATACAACTCAACACTGAAATGATAACTGTTGGCAAGTATTCGACATATTTTCTTTAAATACGACTATTTTACGTGCCCACCTACCTAAAAAATGTCATTAAAGGTATAAAGGAAACTGAGTTCAAATCAATTTAACTTCAAAATATTGAACTTAACAGTCTGTAGTTCCGAGCCTATACACTAGCGTGGATTATTGGATTTTCTGCTAGTGCGATGTATGTGACTTCTTTTAGTTTTTGGCGAGTTGTATTCTCGTCCTTTGGCACTACCTATATGTTACCCCATCGGATACGGTGGTCTTCGTTCCAGACATGTTCGACGATTCTAGATCTTTCTGTCATTCGTCTGGTAGGTTGCATAAACAATTCTTCATTATGTGGTTTGGTTTTGGTTAGTATTCCTCTGAGCGTTTTTGTCGATTTGAGTGTAGTGCGTATCTTGTATTTGCTGCCTATCCTTCGTATTTTGTCTGAGGTACCTTGTATATATGGTATTATTGCTGTGTATTTAGGTTCTTCTTTTTCAGTTACCCTTTCTAGTGTTCCAGCGATATGTTCTTTTTCTTTTTTCAGGTCCTCTTTTTTTAAGTATATTGTTTTAGCTCTATCGTACAAGCATGTTGCCACGCCTAACTTCACAATTTGTGGTGATTGGAGTTGCAGTGTAAGTACCTTCCCGTGTGGGTAGGTTTCCTGTATAGACTTGTGAAAGTGTTGTCATTCCTGTGTACAAGTACATCCAGGAATGGCAGTTTTTGTTCCGACTCCAATTCCATTGTGAATTTTATGGAGGGTACACGGCCACGACCACGTATCTAAGCCACATCCTTGATTTTTCCGTGAATTCGCAATACCTGCGCAATAGGTTACGGCGCAACATGCGCAACAAACTAATGTGCAACCACGAAAAAGTTTTAATATATACATAAGTTCTAAAAAATATATATTGCATTACTCAATGGCTCAGCAGTAAAGGTGTCGGACTTGTAAGTGAAGGGTAGTCAAGTGCTTGGGATAAAACATATGAATGCGACTGAAGTGCGCAAACAGTCCTTCTTAGGATTTAGCGTGACGAGGGAAGCATAGTCCGCTACTAAAACGTCGCGATGTAAAAACTGTGGAAATAAGCCGAACAACTCAACTAATATGAAATCCCAGTTACAAAACACTTATAACACAGAATTCCCTAATGTTATTTTTCATTTGCGGTTTTCATTGACATACCTACGCTGAAAATAATATAAAGTAAAAACATGTTTATTCTTTGACAATAGCAATTATTGTATTAGATCCGTCCTTAATCCTAATATTATTATTAATTAGCACACTACTATTACATAAATTCGTCAACACTGTACACACTTTTTATGACTAGATATTCCTTTAGTTTGAGTTTAAATCTATTTAATTAAATTTAATTTAATTTAAGTATATCCCCTGGCAATTTATTGTAGTATTTTAACCCTAATTGTCTTGGAGATTTGCAAGTAAGCACGCTTTTATCGGTCGGAATATAAAAATTGTTTGATATTTGTAGCTTTTATGTTGTGAATGTCACTTATTAACTTCCAATTTCGCTTATTTTGATAAATGTACAGGTCACATATATATATATATATATATATATATATATATATATATATATATATATATATATATATATATATATATATATATATACAGGGTGTCCAGTTTAAAACGAAATGCATGGGGATATTGGAAACCATTAGAGATACGAAGATGGTTAAATGGAGAAAAAGTTGCGTCATTATATGCCCAAGAAGTAACCATGGTTACATGTCAAAAAATCCCTTCCATTTACTAGACACAGGGTGATAACTGAAAATATGCGTTTTCTAAAAATCGCTATATCTTGTTTCTTGCAAGAGATACATCCAGGATGGGGGTAACAGGTAGCGAGGATTTCAAAAATGATTTTGAAAAAAATCTAGGCCTACTAGATTTTGAGATAATGCACGCAACTTTCGATTTTCTTATGGACGCCATATTGGATTTTTGCATTTTTGAATTCTTCATAAAAAATGCTTTTCAACCATATATCATATGTTTATAATCTGCCAATGAGAAAGTGTCAAATTACACAATTAAATTTATATCAAAGCAACCTTGACATATTATGTATTTTAATTAAATGAAAATTAAATTAAACTAACTATTGAGAACAATATTATTGATTATTAACATAAATCATAATAATAAAAGTGACAAAAAACAACAAAAAATAAAATTTAATATTATACTGAATTTTACTATTAATTAATCAAATGCTCGAATAAACCTCCATTCTCTTGCAATAATTGAATAGATGGTTGATTGGCAAAGGCCTAGTTTGATATAAATTTAATTGTGTAATTTGACACTTTCTCATTGGCAGATTATAAACATCTGATATATGGTTGAAAAGCATTTTTATGAAGAATTCAAAATGCGAGATGATAAGGAACTCTTGTGATGCAGTGCTAACTCGATGCAGATGGTGTTTGCAGGAGAATGAAGGTTTATTCGAGCATTTCATTAATTAATAGTAAAATTCAGTATAATATTAAATTTTATTTTTGTTGTTTTTGTCACTTTTATTATTATGATTTATGTTAATAATCAATAATATTGTTCTCAATAGTTAGTTTAATTTGTAGATTAATTTTCATTTAATTAAAATACATAATATGTCAAGGTTGCTTTGATATAAATTTAATTGTGTAATTTGACACTTTCTCATTGGCAGATTATAAACATATGATATATGGTTGAAAAGCATTTTTATGAAGAATTCAAAATGCAAAAATCCAATATGGCGTCCATAAGAAAATCGAAAGTTGCGTGCATTATCTCAAAATCTAGTAGGCCTAGATTTTTTCAAAATCATTTTGAAATCCTCGCTACCTGTTACCCCATCCTGCAAAATCGTGGATGTATCTCTTGCAAGAAACAAGATATAGCGATTTTTAGAAAACGCATATTTTCAGTTATCACCCTGTGTCTAGTAAATGGAAGGATTTTTGACATGTAACCATGGTTACTTCTTGGGCATATAATGACGCAACTTTTCTCCATTTAACCATCTTCGTATCTCTGACGGTTTCCAATATCCCCATGCATTTCATCTTAAACTGGACACCCTGTATATATATATATATATATATATATATATATATATATAGAGAGAGAGAGAGGAGAGAGACTAGATAAAGTTAGTATTTTTAGTTCGGTGAATATGTTTTTACAACTACGAATGGAAGGAATATTTAGAATCGTTCTAATTATTTGCTTTTGTGCAATAAATACATTTTTAGAAAGGGCGGAACTACCCCAAAAACAAATGCCATGTCTAATTTTAGATTCTATATGGGAATGGTAAATCATTTAGTTGCTGTTTTATAATTAGAATATGTCGTAAATGTCTGAATAAGTAAACATGGGAGTTCAATTTGGAAATCAGGTGACAATGTTTCTTTCAATTTAAGCATTCATCAACATAAAGTCCCAAGAATTTTATACAACTCTGGCTTGTAGTATTGGAGTTTAGGTAAGAGTTGGAATATTTTTTTGGTGGTTATGAAATCTAACGTAATTAGTTTTATCAGAATTTAAGAGTAGAGATTTATTTCTAAACCACATATAAATATCATTTAATATATCACATTTGGCTCTTAATGCAGCATTAGACTCTTCTGAAACAATGGTATATGTACCATCCACGTATTGAACAACAAATCCATCAACGATGGTACTTGCTAAATTATTTGTGTACAACAGGAACAAAATGGGTCCTAATATAGTGCCTTGGGGAACACCAACATCTATTTTAATTATTTTTGAATTCATACATTGCATTGTTATGATTATTCATAATACTTACATAATGGGATAGATTATGTAGAAAACTTTCAAGCCAAGTTAAAGCTACCCCACTAATACCGGAAAGTTTTAATATTTTAATTAGTTCATTGATGTTAACACGATCAAAGGCGCGACTTAAATCACAGAAAATTGCAATTGGGTTGAGACCATTTTCAATCCTCTTCGATCAGTTCGTGCATAGCGGAGTGAGTAGACTTTCCTGAACGAAAACCATGTTGTGCATTTGATAAAATTTGATTTTTTTCTAGATATTCAAGAAGCCGGTTTGAGTAGCACATTTCAAAAATTTTTGAGAAGCCCGCCGTTAACACAATTGGTGTATAATTTTCAGGCATTTGAGTGACACATTTCTTATATACAGGAATTATTTTCCCAATTTAAAATATGGTAATGATTTGGTGTCTAGTATAATAAGATAATAATATATAAATAGGTGTAAACGTTCTCCAAACAAATCGTTCAAATAACTGAAGATACAAACCATTCACCCAAAATAATGCTGTTGTCCCAGTCGGTAGTTTAAAATGGGCCGATTCAATCTTTTGATTTGCTTAATTCCCACAAATTTATGCATAATTATTTCCACTTAACACCAATATAATAACTGCCATGTAACTCTAATAAAAATGATCTCGGACGCCAGGTTATTTTTTGATTATGCTCGGAATAAGTAAATCGAGGTTTACAATAAAAATTTACCAGAATGTAAAAAAATAAATAGTATACAAACTATGTTTATTAACATTTTAAAATTAGAATTATATAAAATATGTCTTAAAAACCAGTTGTAATAGCCTTAAATTACTAAATAATTGATATAAATACCTGTTTTTGTACACAAACTTTTTAATAACTTCTGATGTCTAAACAATTACGGAAATGTAAACCAAAGGTGATGTCATCTTTGCACCAATATTGCGCAACAGATCGTAATAACAATGCTTTACGTTGTAAACCACACCCAAAATGGAATATTACTTCTTATAAATTCTCTTCGTGAAATTTGTATCCAATGTTTATTGCATTTTCTCGAAAGTTCAAATAAAGAAATGGGATCTAATTTTAGATCTGCATTGAAAGTAAAACGCAATCATAAAATGAAAGCGTACGTAAAAATAGAATTAAATGAGCAAAAAAATAAGTAGTAAAAGTAAAAATAAAAGTGCCTGCAAAAAGCAAATGTTTTAAATTTTAATATTGCGAGTTAAATTATCTTACCATTAAATCAATGGCACTTTAGGTGGAAACCCAAAAATGGATTCCTGCATCTAACAGCGTATCACAAGAAATGAAAAAAAAAATGGATGCTTAGAATATCTGGTGATATAGCGGTGCGCGAAAAATACGAGCAGAAAAAAAATAATTTAAAGAAGTGGGAGTATAAACCATTAAGAAGATATGCACTTAAGTTACACCAAAATGCAAATTAAGTTGCCTACCACATACTTATAATTCAATAATTAAAATTTTTTCTTATATTAGAACTAAATGAACGAAGAACATAAATTACGGTATATTTTAATACAACTCAAAATGGGTTGTTATAATACTATTCGGAAAAATACCATTACAGATGGAGAGATTAATTATATACGTAAGAGATATTAAGACATAAAATAGTATACGTTTCAGAATAAAATCAGGAATGCTATCAGGACCTGCTAACCTTTTGTTTTTTAGCTTGCTAAAATAGTTCTTCAGTATACGGTTGTAGGAGGAAGGAACTATTTATAATAAATTGGTCATTTGGTAAAGAGTTTTTAGACTTTGGCATTCGTTTAATTACATCTAGACGTGCATTTTAAAAAAATTCCACAAAAAGGCTTGCAATTTCGTTGGGATGTTCAATTATATGGTCTTTATTTTTTATTTTTCTTATGTTAGCATTTTGCAATGTCGGTTGCTTAGAAATTTTAGAAACAATCCTTCCTTGTTTGGACTTGCATCATTTAGAATTATATTTTGAAAATGTTCCTTTTTAGCTTGACCCACCAATTTTTTATGGCGTTGTTTTGCGAGTTTGTAATTTGGTACTAAGAAAGGGTATTTCCTACACGAGGCAAATAATTTTTTTAGTTTGTCACTAGAAGAGTTAATTTTTTGGTTAACCCAAGATTAAATATATTAAATATAATTTTGATGGATCGCATACCACTGAAGTAGCACCAAAATAATTGTAAAAAGTAACTTAACATACATGTCATCGATGGCTTCTTTTCGAAAGAAACTACTATTAACGCGGGCGTACCCCAAGGATCAGTGATAACTCCCACATTTTTCCTGCTATACATAAATGATCTCATTTCCTCCACAACTAACCCGACCCATTGCTTTGGAGACGACAGCCTTCTACATTGTAGTTCTTCTCAGTTTTCATACAACAATAAGTCTAGTCAGGACGTTAATGTGATAATGCGAGCCTTCGTCAACAGAGACTTACAACGTATCCTTGAATGGGGAAGGAATAATCTGCTCATGTTCAACGCCGACAAAACCCAGTGTTGCCTTATGTCCGCCAAGAAAGATCGATTATTTCATGTTGTAAATATGAATGGCTTAGATCTCAAGTTTTGGAACTCTATTTCTATGTTAGGGATGTCCCTATCATCAAACCTTTCATGGATTGACCATCTTTTGTCAGCCAGCAAAACAGCTGCCCGTAAACTAGGCTTTATATACAGATCTAAACAGTACTTCACACCCCAACAACTCTTTCTACTGCATAAGGCTTAAATTCGACCTTATCTGGAATTCAATTTCCATTTCAGGATCAGTGCTCCCCAGTACGCCCTTGACATGCTAAACAGCATCCAAAAAAGAGCTGTAAGACTATTAAAAAGGTAAGTGTGCTTCTCAAATACACTCCTTAATAACTTCGCAGGCCATCTTAGCCAGGAACCCCCATTCACGTCATAATGACGCACTCAAAATTCCATCTTGTCACACGGGTGCGATCTTCATTTTCACATACGGCCACCAAATTGTGGAATGCACTACCCAGTTCATGTTTTCCTCAAAACTGTTAAGATAGCCGTTCATAAACATTTCTTGGCAATATGTCTAACCCCCTCCCAGTGTTACTTAGCGCTACAGCACGTTAGGCCAGTTTTAACCTGTTCTGGAATACTATTAGTAAAAAAAAATGTGTGTAGGACAAACCGACAGGCTTATTAAAATTACTTATATGAATTATTTATATTTAATTTAACAATTCAATCTTATTATTGAAAATGTGCAAGATTCTTACAGTAACTAACCTCTGTATAGTCTCAACACTTTGACGTAAATGTACCAAAAGGTGTTTATTTGATAGAAAAACATTGCAATTCATTTTAATCAATCACGACAATACACGACAAAGTTCCCTTATTTTACATTCAATTTGATCAATAAAACACATTTATAAATTTGACATCGTTTACGATATAATCGGAAGTGGTCCAATTACATGCGAAAGAGAATAAAAAAAAAGACTAATTTTATTACAATATTTGGAAAGGATAAATCCAACATAATGGTGGAAAAAGCTCGGCATTAATATTTCAGATGAAAATTACAGTCCAAGCACAAAATTATGACCATTGTCCTATAAACGTTATGTGCTTTATAACATTCAGTTTGGTATTAAATTCTAGTAATTGTTGCACAATTGTTACTAAATACACTTCACTAAATAGGTGTGGATTATATTCGCTGGGGTACAATTATTATTCTGTGACGATTGCTTATACATTCGTACACCCACAAATTACCTTTACAATGAGAACAATTATCCCATATTTAAAATTCTTCCCTTTATTTTTCTAATAAGGATAAGCGCTCATTCTTCTCTTTCTATTGTTGTTTATCGCTGTTTGACGTTTTTCACGTTATACACATCAATTAGATGTAATGAAGATTTACTACAATACAACTGAAATATAAGAAAAAGGTAATCTTAATTACATCCATTCCTTTTTTTTTAATAATGTGTTAAATTATTTTTTCTACTGTTGTTAAAATGTGGAATTGCTCCTCATTTTAATTTAATAATCTCTCAAAGGGTTCATTATTAATTGATCTAATTTAGTTGGACTGTTCAATTTGTGTGTTGGATTATTTGGAATCTAATATTATAAAGGACTGATCACCGTGGATCATTATAATTCTGTTTATGGAAATGTCTAAATCTTTCTTTGTATTTAGTGTTAACTTGCTGTAATTATTATGTGATTATTTTAAAGCAAATATTTGCCCAAGTTAAACTTGCTCCACGCTTTGTAACTATTCAGTATCACCAACATGAAATAAAATGTTAAATGATTGCTTTGTTTGCTGAATGTACTCAAACGTGGGTATTATAAACTTATACTTCCAAATTAGTTTGAGTATTCAATTTGTTTATGTTTGTATGGAAAACATTGAAAATTCTTTATGCAGTAAAATGAAACAGTTTTCATCCATTTACAACGTTTATTACAATGTTTATCATGTTTGGTAAACATACACCACCACCTTTTGCGGTGAATAGATATCCTGTAATTATTGGTTTGTCACGTAAATGTACGCGACCGATTGCAGTTTTGAAAGAGTTTTGGTTGCGGAACAATTACTTTTTGTTTAACATCACATGATCACCGGTTTACACGTTTCATCGTAGATTAAAACCATGATAACGGTCTTGTTGCTCGCCCTACCACCCGACAAATAGACGAGATGGCTTGCTGTCATGCATATGCTAACAATAGCCGTTCTTATTTCTTAAAGATTTCAGGGTCCAAAATATGCCAATTTGCACTAGTCGTCAAGTATGTTTATTATATAAGCGAGTTGCCTGCTTAACTCATCAAAGATTAGGCGGGGTCTATGGTAAGACGCAAAGTAACTGAAAAAATGCTTCAAAAAACCTTACACTTACCATAAAATGAAACTCTAAGCGTGTAGTACGAATCACTGTAATCACGATTCAATATTTGTCGGTAAAGTGTGCTTGCTCATTTAATTTAATAAAGTTCAAAACAATAAATAACCGCTCGTCGATTAAATTTTGGATCACATTGCTTAAAATGTTTATCAATAAATACCTATATGAAATATCATCTGTAGAACTTTTCTTATTCCCCTAGTATGCATTATACATTGTTTCGTTATTATTCAATGAACAATAAGCAACAATCCACTGTGTGGGTGTTCTAAGGTGAACCAATTCCCACTAAAGTTGTTCGTTTATAAATCACTTCCAAGAAAATTATTACTTGTTTCGCAGGTTGCTCTGGACAAATTACTACCATACCTTTAGAGGATCGAAGGACAGTTAACGCTGAACTATGTACAACAATTATTTTGCCAGAAGTCATCGATGGAATTAGGAAAACAACCAAAAACGTCACATCATTCTCCATCATGGCAATGCCAGCTTCCGTACAGACATCGAATTAATGTGTCATTGCCTATATTCATCAGATTTATCGCTTAAGGACCCTTTTGTTCCCGAATTGCAAACCCAAAATGCTTCTTTCCCAATTTTTGTAACTATTTAAAAGGCAGCCTTCATAATCCTTGTCGTCATTTATTTTTGGACGATCGGTCGTTTTCTTTCATGTACAAGTTTTGCTGTCAGGGCGGTCCATAGCAAAATAATAAAATACTTTTCTTATAATGAACATTTATAAACTCAAATTATTATAAAAATTCAAATTCATAGAATTGAGACCATAGTCATTAAACATAAATAGCATTTTAATTTTTTCAAGTTAAACTCTAGCCGAATTATCTGTATTCTTTTTAACGACGAAGTTATTAAACACTGAATTATTTATCACTGAAATTTTGTGACATAGAACATGAACCGTCAGGCGTTAGCTGCTGTGCTAAATCGACACTATTATTTCTGTTGTGCTATTATTGGTAAAATATGTATTGTTTTCCAGTGATACCTGCACGTAGTTTTCGGCAACATTAGACGATTTCCAGCCCCTGTGTCTGTTCATGGCCAGCAACCCCCCGCCTTGTTAACCAATAATGTAGCGGACGCCTAACTTAAACGAAATGCCCCGTGTAGACATTTGGATTTTCTTTTTCAGATAAGTAGGAAATTTCCTATAGTATTTGCACCAACAACTTGATTGAAACAGCGTCTATTAGGATTTTTTTCAGAAAGAAGTACCCAGAAGGAACGCGGTTCAGTCGCACAATAGCATATCTTCTGAATATTTCCAAAATATCTAGCGTAGAACAACACACGACATTCTAACCTACAAAGTGGGAATTAAAGAAATGAAATAATTCTAATAATATTTTTTTTTTGGATCATTACACAACCTATTTTTAAATACGTTCATAACGAAAATAGGCAACATTGTGAAAACAAAAACAAGAATCTATGTCAGATGGATGTATAACATTTCGTGTCAGATTGATAGACATTAATAGACATGCAGATGCTAAATGCTAAGATTTCAAAGCCGCCTGCTTCTATAAAAAAGGAAAAGGTAACGTATTTCATTCCCTCCCCAAGGGGGAGGGCGGCTGCTCGAGCTTCCCGAGCTCCTTCAGCCACAATCATGGATTCCCAGCATACATACATACATTACGTATATATGCATGGTGGGATTAAGGATAGGCGTGGTCAGGATAGGATCGGAAGGAACGGAGTTATGGTTCTGAGGGGGAAAATACTACCCAGCATTCGCCTAAGTAGCCGCACATGGTGTGTATATACGCAGTGACCATGCCGCTACATGTGTATGAGGAAAACCCCCTGAAAAAAACTCATACAAGCTAACGGGAATCGAACCCATTACCTCCCGAATGCTAAGCAGGTCGTGTCACCACTACACTACCAGGTCGGTACTTTTATAAAATACCGATAATACAATGTAAGTTTTTAAAATCTTATTTAATTAATTTTTAGAAGAAAAGTTATGTAAAAAATAATTTTCTCAAAAAAAAACGCTGCCAAATTATCTGCCATAATGGTTTCTCATATATGTAAACAAATTTTAACCAAAAATTTGCAATAAGCAACTTAAAAGCCCACGATACCTGAATTTGGGTCATATCGGTTTCTAAACACGATAATCCCCCATTTTTGATCCGCCATTTTGAATTTTTTTATTTTGACTTTCAAACAAATCGGTTTATAAATTAAAAAATGCGCAAGTTTTCACCCTAAGAACGGTGCGCTACTGGTTATTATTTTTTTTTATTTTCAAATTATACAAAGAAGTATTAGTTTGTTTTTTTTAATTTTGTAACTTTTTAAAATTTGAAGCAATGAATTTTTTTAATTTTTTAAGCCCCTAAAAATGCCCCACCACTGGTTGGAGTTTGTTTATTAGCGAACTTGACCTAGACTTTATGGCAAAGAGTTTTAATGCCAAATTTAATATCGATAGCTAGGCTTTAATGGTTCAAAAGATATCGCGTACACATACACACGCAGACGTAGACAGACACAGCATTTTTTCTAAAAATGCAAAAAAAAATAGAAAATATAAACCGATTACATAGCTTTCTCTTAATATGTAAGTATATATTAGGAAAACAATATGTCTACATATCTTTATAAAATTATTCGTTATTCAGACACTGAAAAATTTTAACTTAAATTCTAGTTAAAAATTATTACTAATTTTCTTTATAACTTAAATTCTACCTTAGGAATCTTTGAAATATACCACTGTTTCAGAAACTATAAAAACTAAAAGCTCCTCCTCCTCTGTGAATTTCTCCCAAAATCTAGTCAGCTCCAGGAGAAATAAAAAGCCTAAATACGCACACATGCACTGCAGTTTTTATTAAAGTACACGCATTCTTGTGTATTTAAATTTGAGCGCTGCAGTTTTAGGTCTTATATGACCCCTCCCCTGCAACCCCAGCCTACACCAAATAGATGACCTCGTTCGCTTGTGCTGTATCTATTTTCATTTGTTAGCACGTTTTCAAATTTATTACACTTACAGACTCATTATTTATGTTCAGTGCATATTATCGCCAAGCATTTATGCAACACAAATTACACAATTGTTTATCATTCCATAACATTTATTTTGCTTTTAAACTGATAACTAATTGTACGTACAACGCATTTCAAATTTACAAGCTTTTGTCTTTTTTTTACATTACAAACTATTAGTTATTACATATAAATATAAAACATGTTAAAATGATTTATTTATTTTTTAAAGCGCCATTCACATTTCACTTTTTGCTGAATATTTTTCTTCTACATTTATATTACCACTTCATTTTCACTAAATTTCACGTAATTTATTATGTATCATTATCCATCTACACTAAAGATTCAAAATTACACATTACTGCTTCATTATCCTGATGCCTTGCTGTGCATTTAGAACAACTAAAAATATACTTTAATTCTTAATTTTTTTCTTTAGTAATTCATTCAGCCTCTTCTTTGTAGTTAATCATTTATATTACCACTTCATTTTCACTAAATTTGTATTTCACCTTTTCTGCATATTTTCTTCTAAAGTCACATTTTTTTATGTACATTATCTATCTACACTAAAGATTTGAAAATTACACATGTTTTATAACTCCGTCTTTGATGCCTTGCTAACTTGAATCTGCTTCATTTTTCTACTCATTTCATACAACTCGAGATCTAAATGATTATAAGTTTTGTTACTGAACGAAAAAGTTCAAAAGTAAAAAAAGACTAAATCTCGTTTTAATTCTTTTATTTTCTTTAGTAATTCATCTAGCCTATTCTTTCTCTCGTCTATACTTAATACTTTCTCTTCGTACCGTGCGCACTGCTCTCTTCATTGCTGCTAATAAAAAGTTTACTTAATTGTGGGCATCCAAAGAAGCGTTTCATTACAAATCTGCATCCTTGAAACCACTAACCTTGGAAAAAAAAACTGATTCTATTTTTATACATTTCGAAGAAATGTAATTTGATATCCCCACAGGTCAATAATCGACCTTGAAAACTTTATTTTTGAAATTTAAAAATAAATTATAATCATCTTTGACCTTGAAAACCTTATCTTTAGATTTCTAAGAATGGTAATATGACGACCTTGAAATTTATTATTTAGATTTAAATTTTGACTTTGACATTTTGACTTTAAAGAGCTCAAAAAGGTTTAATTTCTCAACAGCAAAGGGCGAGTGACCTTCAATTAAGCCCTATCTCACTACTTACACACACACTCACACACTCACACATTCACACACTGACACACTCACACACTCACACACTCCCACTCTCACACACTCACACACCACACACACTCACACACTCACACACCTCACACACTCCACACGCACACACGCATACACGCACGCACGCTCACACTGCACACGCCACGCCCTCACGCACGCACACACACTCACGACGCACACACGCACTCATGTACACATCCACACTCACTCACGCACCACGCACACACGCACACACGCACACAGCACACACGCACACACACACACACACGCACGCACACACCACACCACACCGACCACGCACACACGTCACACGCCCTCACGCACCACACACACACGCACACACCACTCACACTACGCACACACCACCACGCACACACACACTACGCACACACGCACACGCACACACCACACACGCACACACGCACACACGTACACACACACACCGCACACGCACTGCACACACGCACACACGTACACACACACGCACATCACGCACACACACACTCACACACACACACGCACACACACACGCACACCACGCACGACACGCACACACGCACACACGCACACTGCACCACACACACACGCACCACACACACCACACACGCACACACCACACACACACACACACACACGACACGACGCACACACGCACCACTGCACACGCACACACTACCACACACGCACACACGCACACATCGCACACGCACACACACGACAACAGCACACACACACACACGCACACACACACGCACACACGCACACGCACAGCACACACGCACACGCACACACAGCACACGACACGCACACGCACACACGCACAGCACACGCACACACACGCACACACGCACACATGCACACACGCACTCACGCACATACGCACACACGCTCACACGCACACACGTACTCACGCAAACACGCACACACGCAGACACGCACACACGCACACACACACATGCACACACGCACACACGCACACTCGCAAACACGCACACAAGCACACATTAACACACACACACACACACACACACTCACACGTACACGCACACACGCACATACAGATATCATGGCCGATCTTGGCCAAACTTTACCATACGTAAAATAAGGTAATAAGTCGATTTAGCGTTGGTGAAAAAAGTTGATTGCAAACCTTTTATACCTACCTACATATTCATATGGTTGGAATGAATCTCCATTTTTTTATGACTGACTATTGTGAATGTTTGTTCAATACATATTTTTGTCTTGCAAATTGTAACCACAATCAAGAAACCTAGGTCTTGTATATCACCAACGGTCAAATCGCAGAGTGCTTGTCTTCTTTACGCTCCTATTACACCCATTATCAAAACTGCCTGAAATTAGTAAAATTTGATGTAAGCACCTCAACTTTATTCTCTGCTCATACCTTATTAATACGAAATCGTTGTCTGAAGCTCCCGTAAAAATTTATTCATGTCTTCTCTGCTAAATACTTGTGACTTCTTTGGACGGTGTCCATCATTTTTACTTCTTAACAATGCTATAAGTTTGGCGTATTTAGAAATATCGATACCGTCATTCGGTTTTGTGGTTGATTTGAGTATTGAATACTCGACCCAAAGACTTTTGGCTACTGATGAAATATTCAATTGTACCCGATGCCCTCAGACATTATTTAAACCGAAAATCACTCACTAAAATTCGTCCAGAATTACAAATATTTTTTTCTGTTTACACATATCCATAGCAACAAGTACATAGCAACTTCAGATAAAGTTGGATGTACCTATTACCAATGCAGGTAATGAATGTTTATTGAGTCGATTGTGCAAAAAAATAGTATAATCATCACGAGCATTAAGGGCTTCACCGGCCTCAGATCTGAACATGTTCTTCGACCGGTAAACTACCCCTACCGCTCTTAATACTTAATATGCTATAATTATTGTTTAGTATTTGACTTAACAACCATAGTTTTTTATGCTTATTATGGTTATAGTAGTTTTTTTCTAACTTTACGGGCTACTCCCATTCTCGGTTACTTAAGGACGTTTCTTAAAATTAATTTCTGAAAGTACAAAAGAAAAAATGAAAATAACAGTATCGGTGATTAACAATCGTTAAATTTAACCTCTTAACGCATTCGCCCGACTTACCTCGGGTTTAAGAAAATAACTTTATTTCGCGCGCCCGAATTAACTCGTGAGATCAACAGTTTTAGTTTTCTGTACAAATACAAGCAAATATACTAGTTAAACAGTGTTGTACTTGTTTACTCTCACCCGGAAAAAATTGCCACCGGTGATTCACAGCTTTTTCGTTTGCGCTTGTACATTTTGTGCACACTATTGTCTCATGATTGTCAGCTGATTCTGTGAATGTCATCTCTTTCTTGTCCAATCACGCATTACTTCAGGGTCGCCGTTAGCACCGAAGTCGTTTTATTTTTAACACTTATTTGTTTTTCCTACCGAATATGGAAAGTGATCCCCATTTGCTATTTAGTTCAGAAGATGAAGCTTTAGAGCACAGCGGCAGTGATTCATAGATTAATGCTATGTCAGAGGAAGAAAGTAGTAATGTAGACTTTCTTGCTTTAGCTCGGCTATGATTTCGAGTACAAGATAATTCCCCACTCCACCATTTACCTTCACTGAAACTCCCGGTATAAGAGATATTGATGTTAGCGATTATAGTTACCTAAATTTCTTCGAGTTTTCTTTTAACAGTTGCTACAATTTATTGTGAATGAGACAAATAGATATGCAAAAAGTCATGTGCGAGGCAGAGAAAATACTTCTTGGTTTGAGACAAATTCAAATGAATATTATACTTTTGCAAAGTATAGTAAGAATACCGTCATTATTGGACACAGAATCTATTATTGTATATACCATTCTTTGGAGTGTATGACTGGGGAACGCTTCGTGGCGATAAAACAATTTCTACATATAAATAATGTTAAATTTGATTCAGCACATCATCCTTGCTCAAAACTCTCTTACGTGTTTAATTGAAAAACGTTTCTTTTTGATAACGTTAGTCATTTGGTCAAATTTACTTATTAAAAACAGCAATTTATTCTTAGGTTGAATGCTTCCAATTCACTATTTCGCAAATTTTTACGCATCTTTAATTGCATTTAAATTAACATATGTAACTTTCGTACACATCTCTTATTTAGTTAAAACCAGTCAAATTTAATACCTTCAGCGACATCTCTAAGATGTCAGATCATTTAATATAAAGCAGTTAAAAAGAAACCTGGGATCTTTAGGGTCAAATAATACATATACATATAATAAATATATATTTTCTACACATTTTTAATTTTTGGCAACAATGATTAAATACAAATTTTCTCAAGTTTGTAAAATTGATTTTAAGGTGTTGGCCAATTTTTCTTTCTTCCTTTCTAAGAACGCCATTGATGGTGGATGTTGAGTTTCTAGAGAATTTTTCGTTTCTGGTTCTGGATGCTGAAGCATCATTTTTTTGGAAAATTCTCACTTAAAGTAATACTTGGTTAAGTAAAAGTATTACTAACGCTTTTAAAAGGCGGATATAATTGAAGTTATTCATTCGTCCACATCTTCGGTAAGTGGCACATGTTTCAATAACCTCATGGTAATGAAAATTGTTTTCAGGTTTTCGAATATAAAAGCATTCAATGCTAATTCTTTACATATATAGACACTTCAATCGAAATTACGTTAAATGTTCACTACCGGCTCGTTTGTCACCTGTAAGAGGTATGAACGGTCATAATCAATTAAACATCGTACTTATATTTACCTTCTTTTAGCATCTCTGTACTACCTATACGTAAGAGCATCTCCGTACTACCTACATTTCTAACGTCATTCCTTCTTAAATTTTCTGCTCACATTTTACTGTTACGTTACATCCAAAGTACCTGATTATCGCTGGAAGGCATAAGAGCCTTGCTGACATCAATGACCATATACGTGAAGGCTGCTAGATCATTGGAATAGTACCAGAAATTTGCTAGATCAAATAAGTAGTCGTTCCAACAATAAAGGCCAGATTTTTTTTCTTATCACCTGGTTACACGATTGTGTTTACAAATTTCAAATACACCTAGGAGGTTCTTAGTGAATTTCTACAACGAAAAGAAATGTACGGGTATTAATTTTGTAATCAAATAATTGACAATTGTTACCTCTTAATTAAATTTATATATTTAAAGTGCTTCCAGCAGTTCACGTTCACAAAATCCTTATATCTAAAACGGTATATTTATATTCTCTAATTCAGTTTTGAATATTTGTCACTCAATCACAAGTAAAACTTCGATTAAATCATTAAAAGTGACTTGATAAACCGCACCCGAACAGGGTTATCTTCCATTTTTGACTTAATTAATTCTAGCTTCTGTGGCTACAATCATCCAACGATTTAACTCCTGTTTTGATTGCAATATACCGGGAGTAACGATTATCTGTATTACGTGAACTACTGCAAATGTTAAACATTTAATTTCATATGAATTTGTAATTTTGTCTCGAAATTTTTATGTGTTATGTACATTATTTTTTCTTGTGACAAGGTTGTTCGGGCCAGTTTATTTCCTATAAATTTCTTGATTACTTTGTTTGTTACGGTAGTTATTTACTGTGGACCGAACAAGCTTTCCAATTTACTGTACACTGTGTGAAGCGTAAGGCACGCAAGTTCATTAATTAAATTTTTTAAAATTTTTTTATCTTACTAAACATCCCAATGGGATTATGTGTTAAATTAGCCAATTCCGAATACGAACAGTAAGACCTTACAGCGGCCGGAAGGGGGCATATAATAATTGTACTTTTTTAATTGAAATTTAAATTATAATTGCCGTGGGCACAAGCTGAGGCTCACTGCTTGCCATCGTGGGCTTTGGTGGAATGTTAATTAATTAATATTTTTTTTATCCTTTTCTCAGGATATCGACAATAAAAATTACTTTATCGGGGAAATTGTTAATTTATTTCTACTTCCTCGTTCATTTTTATTTCTTTCTTTCTTTTGGTAAATCCTGTTTCAGGCTTTACGGGGTTTTCTCTCCTTTTAACACTTGTTGAGTATTTTCTTATTAAATCCTGTGGCGCCTACTCATATCCGGTTCCTATCTAACCACATTACTATCACTTTAAGCTATACCTCCAAAACAACCACGCATCCGAGTGCTCTGCGGTATTCCGACCGTACGCCTGAGCTTAGTCGAGCCTATTCCTTTTTTTATGCCATATGATGGTTCGATACGTGGCAACTCAATTAAACTTTCCCAATTTATGAAGATCGAAATAGAAACTTTGGCGATGAAATTACACCAGAGAAATTTGTGATTATTGATGAAAGTTTATTACTATATAAAGATCGCCTAGGATGGGTGCAATGCCATCCACTCAAAAGAGCCAGATTCGACATAAAAACGTACTTGCTATGTGAATCAAAAAGTGGTTATGTCTATAATTTTATAGTCTATACTGGTAAGAATACCTTTCTTGATACGAGAGTCTTCCAATGTCGTCGCAAGTGGTGATGTCATTGGTGAGACCGTTATTGAATAAAGGATACTGTTTGACGTTTTTTTTTTAGTTTTAGTTGCTAATTTACAATCTACTCTTAGTTTAACAGATAAGTAAATGTTATGACAGGGTTGCTGAGTGCCACGAGTTGGGCACCGTCCATTGACGAGTCTCCAGGATTTACTCAGTGAGGTCTTTGGGCCATAATCTATTTAATCTTCTGGCGGCATGTTGGTGGGAATAGAGGTCGGCAATGAGTTCGTTAGGATGGTTTAGTGTGCGGTTTTTGCTTTTGGTAGCATGTTTCTTGATCACTTCTGTGATGAATGGGACTTTGAGATCGAGATGCAGTGTTTGGTTAGTGATGATCCAGGGTGCGTTAGCTAGCGTATGTAAGGTTTTTGATTGGAAAGACTGTAGTATCTTGGTATTTGATGGCTTACTACATCCCCATAACTCGATCCCGTAAGACCATATAGGTATGATAATGGTTTTGTAGAGTAACAGTTTATTTTCAAGTGTAAGCTGCAATTTACGTCCAATCAGCGAGTACATACTTTTTGTCTTGAGGTTGAGCTGTTGGTTTTTGGCTTTTATATGCGCTTTCCAAGTTAATCTTTGATCAAGGTGAAGTCCTAGGTACTTCACCTCAGTTTTTGTTGGAATAACTTGATTGTATATGGTGACTGGAGGGCATATGGAGTGTTTATTGGTGAAAGTAATTTGCGTTGATTTGCTGCTATTGACTTTAATGCGCCATTGGTCAAGCCAGTTTTCAAGAAGGTTTAGGTGTGATTGAAGCCTTTCAGATGCTTGATCCGGGTCGGTGTCAGAAGACATAATTGCAGTATCATCTGCGAAGGTCGCAATTAAGGTGTTTTCTGTAGTAGGAATATCCTCTGTGTACAGGAGGTAAAGGAAGGGACCAAGAACACTTCCCTGTGGGATACCGGAGTTGATGATTTGATAGGTGGAAAGCACTCCCTCGAATTGGACTTGTAAGTGTCTTTGGGTTAAATAAGATTTTAGAAGGAGGAAGACTTGGTGGGGTAGCTTTCTTTTAATTTTGTATAACAGCCCGCTGTGCCAAACCTTGTCGAAGGCCTGTTGAATATCCAAGAATACAGATGCACATAATTTTTCCCTTCGATGGTATCCTTGATATGATTTACTATTCTGTGACATTGCTGGATCGTAGAATGTCCTTCGCGGAAACCAAACTGGTGAGTGGGAATTAGGTCTTCTGAAGGTGTAATATCGTTGATTCTGTATAACAAATAGTTTTGATAAGAAGGGCAACAGGCTTATCGGTCGATAAGATGTGACTTCATGTGGAGGTTTACCAGGCTTAGCGATCACAGTAATGACAGCAAATTTCCACTGAGTGGGGAAGTGAGAGATGGCAAGCATGCGGTTATATATTGTTGTAATGAGCACGACCGCTTTTTTAGGAAAGTGTTTTAATATATTTCCTACTATAAGATCATAGCCGAGGGCTTTGTATGAGCTAGTTAATTTTATCTCTCTGTATACTTCAGCTGGTGAGATTGGATTTAAGGGTAGTGATAACTGTGCAGGTGAGTTAAGGTGTTCCTCAATTTCTGCGTTAAGATTGATATTATTAGATTCAAATGGAGTAAAGACTTGAGCCAGATGTTCGCCGAAAATATTTGCCTTATCTTCATTTGATCGAGCCCAACTTCCATCGGGTTTTCTTAAGGGTGGTATTTTATTAATAGGCCTTTTAAGCTTTCTAGTCGCCTTCCAGATAGTGTGATCGTCTGGTGAGAGTGTAGAAATATAATAATTGAAAGTTGTATTTTTACTTTCTCGAATAGCATTGCTAAGTTGGTGGGTATGATTGTTTAAAGTAGCCTTATGTCGAGGATTTCGGGTTCTTTTCCATCTAGCACGGGCTCTACGTTTTTCTGCTAGAAGTTGCTTTATATGTAACGGTATATTATTGATTTCAGGTAGAGTTTTGTGATTTAGCGGAGTGGCTTCCCAAGCGGTTTTTTGAATGAGCTGTGTAAGGTATTCCACAGTTTCATCGACTTCGCTAGGTGTGCGCATTTTATGTGACAATTGTATGTGGTTATTAATATACAGCTGAAAGTGTTCCCAGTTCGTTTTAGCAGAGCAAAGCCTTGTTGGTGGGATTTTCCATATGATATTGGTACTCAATGTTATTATTATGGGGGAGTGATCAGAGTCTAGGTCGAAGTTGCTTTCGATTTTGCTATATATATCGGAGATGTCCTTAGTGACGCCGAATTCCAGCAGATCGGGAATTTTGCGAGGATCTGTTGGCCAAAAGGCTGGCTCGCCGGTTGACAGGTATCTTAGGTTATTCTGTTGTATAGCAGTAAGAAGTGCTCGCCCTTTTGGTGAAATTAATGTCGAACCCCACGCAGTGTGCTTTGAGTTCCAGTCCCCGGCTAAGAGAAATCGATGTTCAAGTGAGAGTAGAAGTTCTTGAAACTCGTCAGTGGAAATGCTGTGTCTAGGTGGACAGTGGATAATTTTTATAACTCACATGGATTAGCTGATCTATTGATAAAAAATAAGACTAATGTTTATGGAACATTACGCGTATCAAGAAGTACCTAGTGAATTGAAGAGTAAAAAATTGAAAATTGGAGAAACAATTACTTTTCAGAGAGGAAAAGTGTATGTAATGAAATGGAAAGGTCGCTACCATTTACAAACCTTCAATGGTGGATGTAGGATGTAGGAAATAATAAAAAAACTGCAACTTGTATTGTATTATAATCACACCAGGGGTGGTGTTGATCTTGTCGATCAACACCTGTTATCCTATGTTGTACCAAGAAAAAGAGGAAAAAAGTATTATAAAAAGATTTTCTTTCATGTCTTAGATCTGGCAATATGGAATGCTTTTGTGCTTTACCAAAATGGTGAAATGGATTCACTTGATTTGCGTCTCAAACTAATTGAACGCTCCATTGAAAAATATACCAGCATTTCAAGAAATGGACGGCCATCAAACGTCCTAATACCACTCAGATTATCAGCAAGACATTGTCCATCAATTGTGCCACCAACCAAAGAAAGAAAATCCCACTTAACAATGTTTCCTCTGCTCAAGAAAGAAGAACGGAAACGATAAAAGGATTCTTAAAGAAACAAGATACATGTGTGCTGAATGTGAAATTACTCTTTGTGTCATTCTGTGTTTTAAAATTAAAAATTTACCTTAGTCTTCTTTTGCATAAAACAATATCTTTTTGTGTTTTTTTCTCAAGATTTGTTAATGTTCTTTTGTATTTTAAGAAAATAGAAAACAGAATAATTGGTGGAAAAACGATAGCTTTTTAATTTTTAATTGGTGTACTAAAAGGTTAATAATGACACAGACATTGATTAAAATCGTGTTATATCCTGCAGTATGAAGACATGATCATTTATACTTTGGTCCTATTGAAGGTAAAAAGTTTTCTTTAAGAATTTTTTCTTTTAACTATTCAAACTTTTAAGAGGTACTACTAATTTCTACAAACATTATACTCGTACTTTATTTTATTTCTTTTTGTTGCACGCGAATGCAAATCTGAATGTTTTTTATACATAACTAAACGAGGTAAAAACTTTTCTTGAAAATATCATTTTCACAAAAACGAATTAAGAAATAAAGTAATAAAACTCGTTAAATTTTAAGCTTTCAGTAAGTAATTTGGTTAACTTAACAAAAAGTTTTACAGCAGTTTTTACACTTTGCAAGTAACGCTACAGAAAAGGAAATATTTTCAATTTACTTTCTGATTTAAATATTCATTATTTGAGTCAAGTATTACGTACTATTGAAATATTAAGCCAGTTTTATTACAAAAGCTGAATTTTTAATGGAACCTAAAGCAATAAAATTCTGGCGTGAAAGTTTTTCAATAGACTTTCCTTGTTAGAAAAATAATTTATGGGTATGACGGCCGTAAAAAAATTCTGTGTATCTGTTCTCAGAGGTGTTGTTAATGTAATCCACAACAGAGGTTTCCAAACTGTTTTTTTAGAATTGTTGAAAATGTAACTTTCTATTAAGGCAAAATTTAATTAATTTTTTTTTAGGAAAATAAAGCAGTGCAATCAAGTAAGAATAGAACATGTCAATGATAAAATACAATCAATTCTCAATACATTGCATGATACGCTGTCAGAACTTTCTATTGATCAATGAAATCTAAAGGACAACAGAACAAAGTTAATATATTATCGAATTGCTTTGATAGCGTTCATTTCCTTCTGGTTCCGTTTCATCTCAATACAATCGGAGAATCATTTTTGAGGAAGACTATAATACAAAGCAAGAGGGTATCAAAGCTATAATGGTCTATATCATTATCATTTCTTAAGTCTTTTAACCTTGTTGTATTCCTATTATATCCTTCATAAACATAGTTTTAATTAATTTATGTGTTTTATACCGATATCTATTAATTATATTCACTTTAATGATGAGTTTGATGATTAGCAATTTTGTATGAGATCTACCTACACTTTGAGATGCTCTGAATTAGCTTATTCAAGCTTAACGTAAAAAATTGCAACCATGGATTTGCGTTGAGTTGAGTTGAGCTAATTGTTAAACATAGAATAGTGAACTGATCCATGCACTTCTTCGTTAAGCAGTTGAATTACAAATTCATTATTTCTTTGAAGATCGGTTGTCCATCTGCGCAGTAGTCTTCTTTTGATGCTGCAAAGTATTATGTAAAGTGCATTTCATGAATAATTAGAGCTCTATAATATAGCTGCCATTCTACTATGAACAACATCTAATTATAAAATAACTAAAATGCTATAAGTGTAACATTGTAATGAAAGGGATATTTCAGTTGGCTACTCTGAACCGCATTTTCCATCCTTTCCTACAACATTATAATAGCAAAAGACAAATATAATAACAAATACGACCTTCAAACGTCTTAAAATATTATTTTCCAACTCAGTAGCGTATCACGCGGAGAGGTAACTTAGGTTAGTAAAATTGAAAATTTTTCAATTAAATTAATTATTGTAAGAAATAAATATCGTTAAAATAAAAGAATGTACCAAACAAATATCATTACTGTTAAGAATTTCTGAAAATTTACCATTACTAATTCGTAATTAATGTTGAAACTGCAAATTACTCCATTTGCATAACGTGAATTAGAAATCATTAAATGACCACTTGCTTTGCTTATAAATGTGGAACCAATTTTCCATTTTGCCATTATACTGTAAACAATAATTTGTAACGGTTGTAGTGATTGTGTAGTTTTTATACTAAAATGGAAGAAAGTTTTATTTTAACTGAAGACGAGAACGTTATTGAAAATTTGCACAGTTATAGTGCAACTTCGGTAAGGTTACACAATATTTTCTTAATTGTCATATTTTAACTGTTATTATTACAGCGTAGATCATATATATGCGTAAGAAAGTCTACAGAAACACAAGCAATAATTGTAAATGCATATAACTTCTTTTCAAGTAAGAAACATTAAAATGTAGTTGTAGACTTTGGAAAAATAAATATAGCTGAAGTAAGTACACTATTCAGATTTAGAATAGTAAATCAGTCCAAGAATAAATAAAATGTTTTAACTTTTAGTTCACAGCAACAGTCTTGGTATTAGCAGATGTACGGTTTTGAAATATAAAACCAACAACCCAGAAGAAATGAATATCAAAATAGAAAAACCAAGACCAAAATTTAAATCACAAGATGTTTCTGATTCTATGAAACTTAAAGTAAGAAATTATATACATCAGATGTATAAGGACAGTAAGTACCATTTATTACGATATTAACGATTTCCACTTAATTGAAACTTTTAGTTAAACATATATCTCTGAACACTCTGCTCACCACTTGCAAAGAAAAAGAAATTTACAATTACTCAAGGTCCAGTTTATATCGATTACTGAGTACTTTGGGGTTTTCTTATACAAAAGATGATAATAGGCGAGCTTTAATGGAAAAGCCGCATATAACATACATGCGCGTAAAATCTTTGCGGAGATATACCGACAATTTGGCAAAAGATAAAAAACCTGTAATATTTTTAGACGAAACGTGGATATTTACAAATGGTTGTTTTAGGCGAAGCTGGCAAGACAGTAGTATCAAAACGGTAAAACGTTCTGGTGGAGAAGGCAGCAGGTGAGAAAATAAAATTGTTGTTATGGAATTATATATGTAATGCTTTACAGATATGTAGTATTGCATGCAGGAGGAGAAAAAGGATTTGTTGCAGATGCTAGTCTAATTTTAAGTCAAACTCAAAAACCGGAGACTACCATGGTGACATGGATGCTGATAAGTTTGAAACCTTGTTAGTTGAACGTCTCCTGCCAGCTTTAGAAGAGCCTTCGATTGTTGTGCTTGATAATGCAAGCTATCATAGTAGACGACTAAATAAGGCACCTTCATCTGCAGCCACGAAAAAAGAAATTCAAACATGGCTAACACAAAATAATATATCATATCCAGAGAGTGCTTTCAAAGTAGAGATGTTTAAAAAAAAATAAACCTGACAAACTTTATGTTACAGATGAAATTATTAGAAAAGCTGGGCATGAGGTGTTGCGATTGCCTCCCTATCATTGTATTTTCAATCCAATTGAAATGGTATGGAGTGAAATGAAAAGATTTTACGACAACACGATTTTTAGTCTTAAAGATCCCTTAAAGACTTGGAGGCAAGCTATTGAAGGTGTTTCAGATGTTCAATGGGAAAATTATACAAACCACACAAATAAAATTATTTTAGAGCACTGGGAAAACGAATGAGTGCTTGATGTTAGTGACATTACTTTGTAACAACCCATTTTGAGTTGTATTAAAATAATAAATAATAATTTAGGTCTTTCGTTCATTCAGTTGTAAATGTAAGAAAAAATTTTTAATTATTTTTGCATGATAGCTATGAGGTAGGCAACTTAATTTGAATTTCTTATTAAGGGTATATACTTCTTAATGGTTTATACTCCCCCTTTAAATTATTTTTCTGCTCAAATGTTTTTGCGCAATACGTCATCGTTGACTTAATTCTTTGCGCAAATCTTTTCGGACACGACTACATCGTCTGATATTCTAGGCGTCCATTTTAGTACTTAATGAACTTTATGTTGAGTAGGAAGCCATATTTTTGGGGTTTCCACCTAAATTTTGATTTGACAGTAAGATAATTTAACTCGTAATACTAAAAATTAAAACATTTTTGCTCTTTTCAGGCACTTTCTTTTCTTTTATTTTTACTGTGATTTACACTTTAATTACATTTTAAGTACGCATTTAATTTTACTGTTGCGTACGCTTTCATTTTATGATTGCAATTTTGCAAATTTCAATGAAGAAAACGCATTAAACGGATTATTCAATTTCAAGAAGACAAATTTATAAGAAATAAAATTCCAGTTTGGGTGTGGTTGACAACATAAAAGCATTGTTATTGCAATATATTGCGCAACATTGACACAAGTATTACGTCACCTTGGTTTGCAATTCTGCATTATTTTTTATAATACCAGGGGATCTCAATAAGATGTATTATATTTTGTAACAGGTATTTAATGTTTAATGATTTTTTAGTAATTTAAGGCTATTTTTAAGATATATTTTATTTAACCCTATTATTTTAACTGTTAATAAATATAGTCTGTATATTTTTTTATTTTTTACATTTTGATAAAATTTTTATTGTAAAACTCGGTTTAGTTATTCCGAGCATTATTAAAAATAACTTGGCGTCGGAGATCATTTTTATTAGTGTTACATTGCAATTTTTTTATATCGATGTTCAGTGGAAGTAATCTAGCAGAATTTGTGGTTATTAAGCAAATTAAAAGATTGAACCACCCTACGTTAACCTACCGACTGAATCAAAGGCATTATTTTTGGTGAATGGTTTGTATCTCTAGTTAGTTTAACGATTTGTTTTGGAGAACATTTTTACACTTATTTCTTTAATATTATTAAAAAATTTTTTTTATATTTTATACGATTACCATTTACACCACTATTTATAACTTTAAATATATGTTTGCCACCAGAAGACGATGCCGACCTAGACGATGAGTGGATAGACAATTTACTTTAAATGTTTATAATTCTGCAATTTTTAATTACGCAATAATTATTAATAAAAAAATTATTTACTACATACTTGTTCATTTTTTAAAATTTGTATTAAAATAGTTAAAATAGTATATAATAATAATACTAGGTGAGCGTGGTAATGGCGAATTTATTAATAATAAATTTATTCAAATAAGTTTATCATTTTTTTTTATATGACAAAAGGTACTACGCCAATGAGTGCTCCCGCGCTTTATTTGGTGACAAATTTAAATGGCGGCCATATTGCAGAGGTCTAATTATTCGTGAAATACACTATACCTTTACTTGTATAAACGTTAGTCAGAGAACTACTCGCTCCACTTTCATGACCTACTTGTGATTGTCACTATACAAAAATTGTAAAAAAATGTTGTACACATAAAACATTATTTTTAAATGTAGTAAAAATTAAGATTACTTCAGTTTGCTTCAGTAACGAAAAACATATTAAACTCATAGTGTATAATGTATAGTTATATTTATAAATACGTGATTCTGTCTATACTCCAAGTAGAACCATCTTGTAAATGAAATGTGTAACAACCCTTTTTTGAGTTGTATTAAATATACCTTAATTTAAGGTCTTTCATTCGTTCTGTTGTAAATATAAGAAAAAGTTTTAAAAAACTTAATTTACATATCTTCTTAAAGGTTTATATTCCCATAAATTGTTTTCTGATCATTTGATATGCGCAACGCGTCATCATGATCATCTGACATGATCTAACTACCTAAGCCTCCATTTTTTTTTCACTTCCTAATGAACGTTAAGAGAAGCAGAAAGTTTTTTTGGGTTTTCCCTAAATTTATGTGAAAGTGTCATTAATTTTATGGTAAGATATCTTTTAACTCGTAATACTAAAAATTAAAACATTTGCTCTTTTCAGGCACTTTTATTTTAGTTCAGTTTTATTTGTACTTTGATTACATTTTAAGTACGCATTTAATTTTACTGTAGCGTACGCTTTCGTTTTATGATTGCAATTTTTATTTGAAAATTTCAAAGAAATGCAATAAATATTGGATTCAAAATTTCAAGAAGTATAAGAGATAAAATTCCAGTTTTGGGTGTGGCTGATAACATTATTTCAAGAGATTGCGCAATAATGGTACAGGATGACATCACCTTAGTTGACCGTTTCGTAAACATTTAGATACCAGAGGTTATTAAAAAAATTTGTGTACAAAAATTTTACAAAGGTATTTATGTAATGATTTTTTTAGTATTTTAAGGTTTTTACAATTAGTTTTTAAGATATTTTATTTAATCATATCATATTAACTGTTAATAAACATATTTGTATACTTTTTTTTTGTTTTGCATTTTGATCAAATTTTTATTGTTAACAAACTCGGTTTAGTTATTCCGGGAATAATTAAAAAAAATAACTTGGCGTCCGAGGTCATTTTTATTAGTGTTACATTGCATTTTTATTATTTATGTTCAACGAAAATAACACAACAGAATTTGAGGTAATTAAGCAAATCATAAGATTTGAATCGGTCCAATTTAAACTACCGACTTGAGTCAAAGGCACTATTTGTGGTGAATGGTTTGCATCTCCAGTCAGTTTGACGATTTGTATTTTGGAGAACTTTGAACTTATTTCTTTATTTCATTATTACCTTTGTTTATTATTAAATTTATTATACCATTTACACCATTATTTTACAAATGTACTATTTTTTATTATATAATAATAAATCAAAACTAGTTTAACTGAATTAATACATATGGTTGAGAGTAGTGAGGGTTGATACATTTTCAAATTTCCCGCATCAAGCAACAGGTATGAGCTGTTGTTTGCAACGCTGGTTCATTGACAGCCACAAACACATTGGATGACATTTATTATCTGTTTGCAGAAAGTACGTGTGATTATTGTGCTTTTGTATGTTTCTCGTGAAATAATTGTTTACTTTGAAAAGGTAAGTGCAAGCAATTTATAAAAAAGTTATCAACATTATGACACTTGCTTCAGTGACGTCAGAAATGGTATAATTTTAGCTATATTTTGATATGAAAGTCATATATGTTTGGTTAGGTTTTGCAATTATGAATTCCATTTTGTTTTGAAAATTTTACATGAGGAGAAGTTGATACAGCTTTTCCAGGGAGACTTGATATAAGTCTCCCCAAATAGAAACGTAATACATGTATCATGTCTTCCTCCCACTATAATACTGTATTAATCGAAAAATTAATTTTTTAGAATGCATTTTCAATGGAAGAAAATAACCAACAGAGTTAAAGCTTCGCCTAATCGAATGGAAAAAGCAGTGAAAGAAGGTGGCTGGTGGGAAACTTAGAACTACTGCTACAAAATATGGTATGCACAAGATGACACTTCGAAGATACGTGGTTAAGCTCCAAAAGAAAGGAGACGAAATGAAATTTTCGCCAAACTTCAAGTGTACTCAGACATTTAACGAAGATGAAGAAAAGAGTTTAGCAAAATATCTATTAGAAGCATCAAGAATGAATTATGGAATAAGACAAAAGAAACACGCCAGTTTGCATATATGTATGCAGTTGCAAATGGAAAAAAATCATGAGAATTGGATTACCAATAAGCCAGCCTAACGAGGTTTTACGTTTCGAAATAGACATCTCAAGAGCACCTTAGCCTACCAGTCTCGGTCAGCTTTCAACAAACATCCAGTAGGAGAATTTTTTGAGCAACTGAGGGGTGTATTAAATAGGCACGAATTTGATCCAGATGCAATTTATAACTATGATGAAACTGGGGTTCAGACAGTACATAAACCCAGTAAGGTCTTATCTCAAAGGGGGTAGAAACAAATCTCTAAGGCTACTTATGTGGAACGTGGACAGGCATTAGCAGTATGTTTTACAATAAATGCTGCAAGTAATTCAGTTCCTCCAGTTTTCATTTGCCCCCGAGTACGGGAGCAAGATTACATGACTAGGAGAGCTCCACCTGGGTCTCAAGCTATTACACATGTAAGTGGTTGGATGACGTCAGAACGTTTTGAAAAATATTTGCTGCATTTTATAAAATTCGTTAAATACAGAAAGGACAATAAAATTCTTTTGATTTTGGACAATTACATCAGTCACATTTCACCTACATCACTTTATATCTGCAAAGAAAATGGAATCGTAATGCTTACAATTCCTCCACATACCAGCCACCGTTTACAGCCTTTGGCCGCCTCAATATATGGTCCGTTCAAAAGTTACTTCAATCAGGCTTGTCACAAGTTTATGGTCAACCATCCACGGTAGACTATCACATTGCAAGGCATAGCTGAACTGGTTTGAAAAGCTTTCCAAAAATCTATTACACCAATCAATATCACGAAAGGTTTTTTAAACACAGGTATATACACGTTTGATGCGCATATCTTTACCGATATTGATTAAGTGCGAGCGTAACACACAGACCACTTCCTCAAGAGATTGAATGCACACCAGACAAAACATATTCAATTGAGACAACCAGAATTTGGTACAGAACGAACAACAGGGCCATCAGGTAGCAACATATTTCAGAAACCCTTACAACGAACATCAGTCCCAAAACATTTACATTCAAAGACTCGCGATAACATAAGACCTCTACCTAATGCTCCACTTCGAAAAAATCGCACCCGCGGAAGAAAAGCTGTCAAAACAAAAATTCTCACAGATACACCAAACATGATAAAAATTAAAGAGGGCTTTACTAGGAGGGAAACGAAACGAAATCATAGAGTTAACTCGGCGAAAAAAAGTGTATTAATTAACAGCGCAGATAATACATACAAAAAACAGAAACCAGTGGACAGAAAGAGACCAGAAATTTTTGAAGATGAATCTGAATCTGATTCAGATAACTGATTCTAAGGAACTTACTAACATTGAATATCAGATTGAAAATGAAGAGGAAGACGAAAACTTCGGGTAAATTTCATAAGATGTAAAAGGAAGGAGCCAGCATACCATTTCATTTATCCAGATGTGACTAATGAATCTTATGTGTCATTGGCATATGTCATAAAATTACCACCACCTTGTTTTGCTGGTGGAACAGCAAGGACAGAACGAATGTTATCTTTTTTGTTAAATTTGCCAATTATGAGAATGTAAATTAACTGTTTCTATAATTTTTCACTACTCAGTTTTAATGTTTAAAACTTTCTTTCTTGAATGAAATCAATAAACTCTTCAAAATTATATGTACTATTCAATGTATTTACTCTCCCACCCTATGTATCAATCCTCCCATACTAAGAGAGGCATGGTATATTTGCAATATTTTTTAAAAAAGCTATTAAAAACTTGTTAAATGCAAAACTCTTTAATTTTGTTTTTTGGGGGGCTTCCGGGAAGGAATAAGCTTTTTGTGTATGAACTTTCAGACATGTTGGAAGAATACACTAAGTACAAGTTACAATTTTATCACATCTCCCCACTATTATTTCCTACCCTTTAACATTTTTACTATTATTACGCTGTTTTGGCTGAGTTAACCTTTTGGATTCATTACTAAACATCTTTACATAAGGTAACCTAATTAAGTATTTATTTGTTAACCATTTACATTTGGAATTAAAAACTAATTAATTTTATCACCTCTTCCAGCAATGCCAAACAGTTGTAATATTTTCTACGCCGGTTCTCCTATTTTACTATTTTATTTTCTTCCTGTCGTCCTCCACCATCACGAGGGAGATCGGGCATCCTCGCTGCTTCATCCTAAAAACAGAGAGAGCATTAGCACCTTGCGTTTTTAGCTTTGAACTAACGTCGACCTCGGATAGCTCTACCGGCACGCCGCATATCTTAGCAAATCGCTCGCTCTTTACCTGGTACGTGTGATACGGAGTACCACACCTATCCATATACCTAGTCAGCCTGTCTCGATCCTGGAGTGAGGTAGGCTAAATCCGGATTCCCTCGCTGAAGGCCTTGGCCCTTGTGAAGGCGATCTGCTGTCGGTCCATTTCTCGGGAGAACGCGATCCAGTTCTCCTTCTGACGAAGGATTACCAGAGGCACCTTCTCCCTGGCGTCTTCCCTTGCTGCCTGCTCCATCGCTACAGGGTTGTCTTTGTAGGGTTCGAGGGCCTCGAACCCGTTGTCGGTAGGCGGCAGCGTAGGCTGGCGAACCTTCGGCGTCTTCTTCTGTGTCCTGAAGTCGTCGTCGGTGGATTCCTGGATCTGGTCTTCTCGGATCGGTGCGGCGGAGGACGTCGTCTGAGCCGTTAGTGGGGCCACCACTGTCGGCGGCGTCTTCTTCGGTCTTCTCCTCTTCTGTCGCTGTGGAGATGGTGGGCGGTTAGGCATGGCGGATCCATACCAAATCGGCTCGTCGGTGCTCGGAGTCCCTCCGAAGTCGATCCAAACCCCGTCGTCATCGACTTCACACAATCTGCGCGGCATCGTGATAACGACGTGGGCAAATTGTTATTTTTTGAGAAATTTATTTAAGCTTACGTTTGAATTTTTTTTATAGATAAATGTATCACAGTTTTTATATTTCACAAACACGTTTTGTATTGAAACTGAAGTGACCTTTTTTGAGATAAATTGTTCAATGACCAATTCATTAAAATTTGGAATTTATTGAATCATTTGTTTCTCAATAGATAACATTGCAAGGGCAGTTAGTCTACCCTGGCCCATTGTACTTCTAAAGAAAGTTTTTATTCGCTTTAATGTGGAGAAACAACGTTCCGTTTCTTCGATTTTCATGGGCATCGTAACAGTTGCTTGTAGCACTGAAAATGTTTCTGAGAAATGCGGACTTCTCCAGAAACTTCTCTAAATCTGTTCTTCTGTATATTATTTCCAATTGGTTTTTATCTAAAAATGAAAAGTTTCGAATTGCTGAACTTAAATGTAGCATAGGAATATTTGATTAATATGTGAACGAAACCTTCTTTTTATTACTGTAATTATGGTGTCACATACATCCTTAGCTTGCACAGTCGTAGAAACATACGAATTTGTCTCATCTGTCTTCCTTCTTTTCCTAACTTGACTGCTTATCTGCTAACTAGGTCTCACTAATAGTATCTATGTTATCTCTATTTTTTTGAATATTTTTTTCAAACTCAGTAATGCATCGTTTTATGGTAACGGAATCAGTAACACTTTTTTGCATCTGGGAATATAAAATATCAACGTGAGGCATTACACGATGAAACACTATCAACCCAAAAACAAATTTAAGGTCATGCAATAACCTTAAAAGGGCACCTGACGTTCTGATGGTATCAGATTGTATGGATGTGGATTGTATTTTTTCCATACACTCTGTAAGTGCTTCTCTGTTTTCATATAGTGTTAACGGTTCTAACTTTACAGTTCCACCTTGTAGCAGATGCTCTAGGAACCCTATTTCCAACCACTTCATCTGATATGGCACCTGTTTGTGGAGAATTTGAAAAAAAGAATTGGTAATATCACTCAAATCGGAAAAAAATATACGAACATTTGTATTTATGCTTGTTCCCTGAGACATTATTAAATTCAATTGATGCGTATAACAATGAATGTAATGGGAATATTTAAATTTATCTTTAATAAGTTTCTGAACACCACCATGGGCGCCAATCATGACACTTGCTCCGTCATAACTTTGGGAATTTTTTAAAAGATACTTTAGAGCCTCTTCTATGCAGCCAGCTAAGGAAACAGCATCGTGTTCATTTGGTTTTATAAAAGCCCAAAGTCGTTCAACGGGGGTACCATTTGCTAAAGTGTAACGGTAAACTATAACCATTTGGAAAATATTTGAAATATCACTTGTTTCGTTATTCATAACGGACACAAAACTTGAAGCGGCAATGTCTTTTTTGATATGTGCCTGACACACGGAAAGCATACATTCTATAATAAATAATTTTGAATGTCTTTTGACGTGCCTTTAAACACGGTAGCTTGGTGCAAATGATACCTCAGTGCTACGTCCAATTCGACAGAAAAATTTATGAGGCCTCTAAATATACCAGGGTTTAATCTTTTCGTTCATCGTGTCCACAGAGAGCAAGTTCAGAAGTACCACAAGATTTAATACAGTTTATAATGTTACATAAGACATACCTATTATTCTTTAGTCATTATGTTTGTCTATGCTTAATCGGTATGCACTATTTAAGTGTTGCCGAATATCTTGTTTACCTAATAAAAATGAGATCCTGATTTAGCAGATACATGTGACTCTGAATGTTGATGCTTTTTAATTTTTTCGGATAAATGTACTAAACGTTTAACGCCGGATTTTTTCCATTCTAATGCTTCATCACTTCCAAATAATAAACACGGAAAACAATAAATACTATTACTAATCGCGACTTTGGCATTTAATTACATTCGTAATTAATATATTTGGTTTTGGATGACCGACACTTTTGGTTTTTACTTTTTTCTAAAGATAGCAAAGAAAATTTAATTGTCTTTAAATATTGCACGCTAATGCTATCAGAGTTCGAGAATCCCGCCATAATTCGTGAACATAATCCGATTCGATAACAAAGTGCACTGATTTCATATGCACACGAGCCAGCTTAAAACGCGGAAAGTTTCTGGACTGTCGCGGGGAACAAAGATCGCGGGGGGCAAAGGTTTCACCAATTAGATTTAATATTTACATGAGCAGCGAACGAAGCAAACACGCGACGCGGAGGCCCGAGGACCAGGCACGCTTAATTAATTAATAGGTTTAAGCATTGCCACCAGATAAGTAATGCATCGATCATTTTACATCTTGTGTCTTAATTTTTGGTCTTCGATGAATTCTTTTTGGAATTAATATTTTACAGGTAGAATGATAAAATTATTTAAAGAATGATAAAATTTAAACATATTTTTTTTTAAGAAGAGACATTAAATTTGGGAGTGCACGTGCACATGTGCACCTGTTGAGAAACCGCCAATACCTCAAGGTGTGCACAGACACTTCCATGCCTCCGTAGGTATCTTACGGGTTCAGTGACGTCGTACCGTAAGCAAGAAATCGGCCGAAAGTACGATTATTAGTTTCTGTCGTAAAGATCCCAATGAGAAATTACGTAAGAGAATCCATTCACGGAGCGTATTTTTCATTATTCTTTTACTTCTATTGCGAAGTCCTGATGAAGGATTCTGTGTAACTGATAAAACGCGATGCCTGAGGTTAACATTATAAGTATTCACTGGTTTTAATTATTCTTTTACCTGAATTCATAAGAACTTCCGTTTTATCCAGACTGCCCACCCGTTGGTATATGTATAATATTTACGTAAAGTAAACCCTTCCTGTTTCGAACTTCTGCACCCACGCCTGAAAGAACTTTATTTTATTTTATTTTGGCAGGTGAAAGATCACCTGCCACTAAATAAGTTTAAAATATTCCTGGGCATTCCGATAACCTGAAAACACAAACGTCGAATCCGTGTAACGTAAGAGAGCACGTCCTTCCCATACATCCAATATCCAGCTAGTTTTATGTCAACCGTCAGTTCCAGGATAATCAAATATTCGAAGGTTAAATATCACTTTATTAACCTTATTTAAATAAAATAAATTCTCCCATTTACGGGTGGTTTGATTAAATAATTTGCTATGTCTTTATTACACTGACGAATACACCAGAAGTGATTTTATTCGCGTATTTCCTGTAGTCACAATGCTAAATAAATTAACGTATCAACTTAAACTATTTGATTCTAATAGAAGAAACACAAACAAAAATGTTAAATTATAACTAATATACATATAGTATAGGTAGTGAATGTGTTCAAATATAAACACATGTAACAAATTCAGAATGCACTATTATCAAATGAGTGCACCAATTTAGTTAGTTGATTGACAACGTTACATGTTCGTTGCTTCTTTATCGTACGAACAATGATTAAAATACTTACCTTCCGGGCATGCAATCCTATATTTTTTTACAATTTCTGTACAAATTTAAACGTTTTGAAAACAATTAAAGTTACTGTCTTCAGTAAATGATAATATACGAAATAACATATGAAATCTGAACACGCAAATATAAGGCTGCTGTTAAAGTTAACGAACGGACATGAAAAAGCCAAGTACGGTACCTAATTTTATTTTACATTAAATATTGTTAAACGGTCTTGAAAATGACAAACAGAAAAATAAAATTTAGTAATTCATAAAGTTTTTTTAATTTTAGACTGATCATAATTATGGTTAATTTAGACACGCGAAATTGATTTTAATTTTATTAAAAGTAGTGTATTTTTTAGAAAGGTTAGGGATATATAACTCAATTTATAGTTTGCATTTTCCAAAAAAGGGTAAGTGCAGGTCAAGTTTAATTTCACTAGAATTAATTAAAATATTGAAGTGAGAAAGTATGTACATAAATTGTTACTTTATTACGCAAGAGTTATACACAAATCTCATGTACAATCAATTTAGATCAAAAACGTGCACAAAGTGTTTGAAAAACATAATAGCGTTACTCCTAGTTTTGTATTCAACTTCAAACTTGATAATTAACATTCGTACTCAGTGCAGTAGAAATTTACTGTGTTAGTATATCCTTTATATGGAGTAATTAAAATTGCGATGACGTATAAAGCTTTGAACGATATTATTCAGTTTTGTTAGACGTATGCGTTGTTAAATGAATATTGTCTTAAACGAATTAAACTAGTTATCTTTCTCAAGTCAATAGATTTGCCATTTAAGGTTTGAATTAAAACTGAGACACAAAATATTTGATCCTCGAGACATATATTTAAAACAATTTTGAAAATTGAAGATTATATTCCTCGCTCTTATTTTAAGACCTTACGTCGATCGTCAATAAATTTGAGATGAAATGAAAAAAGCAGACGATATCTAAAATAAGAAATCTAACTATCATGAATATATCACAATACCCTTCTTTATATTAGTTATAATGATACAATGCTCTACAATGTGATTTTAGACCAACTTCAATTAATCGTCGGTGCTAAAATTTACATATTTGCCTTTCATTTCGACAAACTACTATTTGAAAGTACAATCAGCCGTAATCACCTATTCAACATCAATTACAATAAGTATCTGGTGTGGAACACCACACGACTTTCTAAGCTAGAAAATGGAATCATTTTGGTAACATTATATTGGGATAATTATGCAACCTCTTATCTGTACGTTCATAACGAAAACAGACAACATTGTAAAAACAAAAAAAAACTTCACACTTCACACGACCTTCCAACCCACAAAATGGAAAATAACGAAATGAAATAATTTGAATAACAATTTTTTTAGGATAATTATGCAACCTTTTTTATAATAAGTTCATTACGAAAATAAGCAACACTGTAAAAACATAAACAATAATCTATGTCAAACAAAAATACGTTTAAAACATCATGTCAGACAGGGGTTAACACATGATACAAATCGCTGGGTGTGTTCGTGTGCGTGTTCGTGTTCGTGTGCGTGCGCGTGTGTGTGTGCGTTTGGGTGTGCGTGTGCGTATGCGTGTGGTAACTTAAAAATTTAAAAGAAATAAAATAATTTTAATTATTTTTTTAGGACTATGAAACTTCTTTTTTATGCGTTCATAACGAAAACAGGCAACCTTATAGAAAGAAATACAATAATCTATGTCAAAATGACGTTTAAAACTTATATGTCACAGAAATTAATAGACATAAATACATGTTAACTTAAAAAAAGATAGCAATAGTACAATTTATCCATTGTCATATTTAATTAATTTTTAAACTTAACTTGCGTTATATTAAGAAACTACAAAAACAAGTTAGGTAAGATTAAATTTTCTTTAAAACACATGTCTACATTTTTTTTATAAAGACACACAGACACACAGACACGCGGACACGCGGACACGCGGACAGGCGGGCACGCGGACACGCGGACACGCGGACACGCGGACACGCGGACACGCGGACCCACGGGCACGCGGACACGCGGACACGCGGACACGCACGCACGCACGCACGCACGCACGCACGCTCGCACGCACGCACGCACGCACGCACGCACGCACGCACGCACGCACGCACGCACGCAATAACGCACGCACGCACGCACGCACGCACGCACGCACGCACGCACGCACGCACACACACACACACACACACACACGCAGACACACGCACACACACGCGCAGACGCACACACGCTCAGACACATACGCGCGCGCACGCGTGCACGCGCGCGCACGCGTACACGCACGCACATACATACGAACGAACGCACGCACGTACGCACACATCCAGACATGGCCGATCTTGGCGAAGCTTGGCCTAAAGTTGTAAAATGAGCTAATAACACACGTACACACACACACGCACGCACACTGACACGCACATTCACACGCACACGCACACTCACACGCACACGCACACGCACACGAACGCGCACACGTAGACGCACACGCACATGCACACGCACACGCACACGCACACGAACACGTACACGCACGCGCCCAGCGATTAGTGTCATGTGTCCTTCTTTCACCACTTGAGCATCAAAATCTCTAAGTATTACTAGCGTGTCATGCTTTGGTATTTTTTCTCACGTATTTCCTAGTTCTTCATAGAGTTCGTCCTTCTTCCTTTCATCTGTTGCTTCCGTTGGGGCACACACGTTTACTATGGTGGTGTTGACTACTTGGTTTCTTATTCTTAGGCACGCAATTCTTCCACCCACTCTCCTGAATTCTAATATGCTTGAGTTATAATTCTTCATTTCTTTGGCAATTTCCCGGGTGCCAGCCATGCTTTTTATATTCCACGATCCTATTTTTACTACATATCTATCTTTATTTGTGTTATTTTATTTTTCCGTGTATCAGGTTCCTTTTCCTTGCCTTGTCTTTGCCCGTTATTACTCTCTGCTTGTCTTCTCTTATTAGTTTTTTCTGTTCGTTTTTGTGGTTTTCCGTAATTGCTGAGTCTGTTCTTAATTTTCAGGTGACCTTTCAGTTACTGTTACTTCTTCTAGCTGTTCTAATTTATATACATCTCCATTTACCACCAATTTGTTGTATATGAGGAGGGCTCTGTATCCTTGCTGTCTTGCTGCTTTCAGATATGGTTTCAAGGACTTTTGCTCTTCCTGATATTGGTTCCTTTTGATTTTTTGCATTTCTGTATATTTTCATTTTTTTGGTCCATTTTTGCATTTTAATACTAATTGGTCTGTTATTATTTGGTTTGTGGTTCCCAGTATATTAACTTCCATTATGTCCTTTTCCATATTAATTACAACTCCAAGCTTATTCATTATGCTTTAAATCTTACTTCCTGTTTCTTCCTGGCTTTCATTCTTTTTGTCTTACACCCCTTGCACTACAATGTTATTTCTCCTTATTTCACTTTCTAACATCTCTATCTTTTCTTCCTCTTCCAGAGTGGTCTCCTTTAATCTTAGATTTTCCCTTCGCAGTTCCTTTATTATCTCCCCGTTTCTGTCCATTTTGTCCACCATCGACGTTAATTTATTTTCTTTATTTCCTCCATGATTTACTGCTTACTATTCACACTTAGCTTACTACACTTTAGCTTTACCTATCCTGCAGCTGGCGACAAGGGGCAGCTCCGGTTCTCCCCTCGGAGAGACTATCCCCCCTACCTGCTGCACAGAGGATATTGCTAGGGGTTCTCTACTATTACATTAAGTATTTAATATTTAATTACTATAGACCCTGCTCTGTTGCGTGGAATTTATAACAGATTTATTTTTGTTTGCAAACACTTATGTAACTTGTGGATGCTTGACCTTTACTCTTATTCTAGAAAATAATTACATTGAGCTAGTAGACTTATAGTTTTCCTGCTACTTGTTTTGTTTTGCTTATTATTATTAAATTAAATTTATACTTGGGTTAATATTATTACCATATAATACCCGCACCAATCAATGAAGAGGTTATTTGGATATTATTGTTGATTACCCTTATACATTTGTAAACACCCAAATATAAATAGCGAAACAATGTGAAGTGATTTTGAATGAAGATAAAAACTCTAACTAATAAATCTCTTCTATTTAATTTATAGTTTTAAGTAACGTTATAGTGTTACTTATTTTAATATAAATGCCATTTTTCTTTTAATAAGGTAAATAATAAAAAATATTTCTATAATTAATTTCTTTCACTCGCTGTAAAACGTTAGTTTTCCTTACTTTAAAATAATGTACTATTTATAACCAGTAGAAGTTTTAATAAACATCGTAAATAATGTTTTATTTTATATTACCTATAATATAAATTATTTACACCATGCACGGTTCTGGATGTTACGTTCGCGCGCACTTCGTGACATATTTAAATGACGGCCATATTGACCGAGCTAGTAGCGTAGTGGTGACACCACCTGCTTAGCATTCGGGAGGTAATGGGTTCGATTCCCGTTACCGTCTACCTTGTACGCACACCATGTGCAACTACTTAGGCGAATGCTGGCGTGGTATTTTCCCCCTCAGAACCCTAGCTCTGTTCCTTCCGATCCTATCCTGACCACACCCATCCTTAATCACACCATGCATAAATACGTAATGTATGTATTGTATGCTGGGAATCCATGATTGTGGCTGAAGGAGCTCGGAAAGCTCGAGCAGCCCGACCTCCCCCTTAGGGGAGGAAATGAAATAAGTGGCCTTTTCCTTTTTCCTGACGGAACCTATTTAACGGTAAAACAAAGTATACTAATAATTGGAGTTTCTGATATGTCAGAGAAAATAACCTTAATCCTCTTACATGCTAATTAATTCCTTACAACCACTTCCCGTGAGCATAAGTTTACCAATTGGCATTGGAATTATGTACCAATGTGCAGTGGTTTTCTTTCCATAGAAACTAAGACCCGGATTTTTTCCCTAACGTACGGGGTGGCCAGATAAGAATGCAAAGTGCTGTTGCTCGGAAACTATTCATCGTAAAGAGATGCGGTAAAAATTTTGGTTACTGAAGTGACCAAAAAAATGCTGTGGAAAATATTTTCAAATTTGCAAGATTACCGCCAGGGGGCGAACCGCCATCCTGAACTTTTAAAGTGATTATTTACTGAAATCCACCTTGTAAATATACCAAAAAATTACATGCTTTTTAAAGCTCGGTTTTATTCGAGTAATTTTTGATTGACGTATCTATTAAAATAAAGTGGTGGGGGGTGATTCAATGATTTTTTAAATAAACAGCTGTAGCTCCTAAACGACTGAACTGATTTTAATAAACTTAGTCTCGTTGGAAAGAGCATTTATTGCTCCATCAAATCCAACTTACCTGTAATATGTCTAATTTTTAGTGATGCCGCTAGAGCGCGTTTTTGTGATATAATATCAGAAAATTTCAAAATCCTCTAAAAAATAATATGCTACAATATGACTTTTTTTCATAAAAATGAGATGAAATCATTCCTAAATAGGTTAGTGAAAACCGCACCTTGATATCTTATTCATACCCAAAAATATCGAAGAAACAAAATTTAGTTATAACATTTGAAAAAGTCGATATTACACCGGTATTTATTCTTATTTATTTGTCTTTTTTCAAGCTTCAATGAAAAATTTCATCATTTGATAATTTTTAAATCATAAAAGTTTTCATAATTTCAAAAATTAAAAAAAAAGCAAGTAGGGGATAATAATCAATGCATAGAATATGCAAGTGTAGAATAGGCAGTGTCGCTGCAAAGAAAGAAATTGAAGTGGACTATATTTAACTATTTATTTTGCACACAACACCCTTTTCAAAATTTCATAGAAATTGAACTGATTAGTTACTTCCGAAACTGTATACACGTTATAAAGGTTTGAAGACTCACCCCCATATGTTCCCGTAGTAAACTTCACCGGTCAGTGGTCTTCTTAGGGCTTCCGTCTTGCGATGATAATAATGGTAATAATAAGAAAAGGCACACGCGTCGAGGCAAACCGAAAAAAAAGCACTTTTCTTGACGAAAAATGCGAAAACCGTTCTTATCACGCAGCTTGAGCTATCTCATCCAGACAACGTGTGTTTTTATCAAATGTAATTGTTAGTAATTTAAACAAATTTAAATCCTAAATGTAGGCAACTTAACTTGCAACAACATAAGCCGCCCACCAATACACCTTGTGTTTTAAGTCAAAAAAGAATAAAATATTATAATAAGCATAAAAAGAAGAAAATTTTGTAATCAATTTAATTAAACATAATCAAGTAGTTTCTTGAAAGAAAAAAAAAAGTAATCACTATTAGGCACTAGCCAGAGGGCACAGTTTTAATACTGGTCTTCTGAAACGCCCACTAGCAGTTTGAGCAGTTACCACTCGGGTATGTCCGTGATCACCTTTATGTAACTTAACTATTCGCCCAAGTGGCCAATGTAAAGGAGGTTTTATATCGGATTTAATAAGTACTAGGTCATTTAGGCTGGCTTCATTAATCGAATTGCTCCATTTTGCACGTTGTTGCAAAGTATGTAAGTATTCTCGGAGTACCTTTTCCAAAAATCAGCGTGAAGTCGCTGTATAAGCTGCCAGCGGGAGAGGCACTTCATGTTAATGTTTGATAAGTCTGGATCGGGAATTATGGAATTTACAGGCGATAAAGTTAAGAAATGCCCTGGAGTGAACGGCTCTAAATCATTAGGATCCGAACTCTGGGCACATAATAGGCGAGAATTTAGAACGGATTCTATCTGGCAAAGCAGAGTAGACAATTCCTCGAAAGTTAAACGCTGTACACCCATTACAGTTAGCAGATGCGCCTTGACCATTTTAACATCCGCTTCAGCCAAGCCGTTGAAATGAGGGCCCGAAGGGGGGCTAGAATGCCAACGAAAAGATAAAGTCTCGGGGGCTTGTTTGGTTAATGTCAGAAATTGGTTAGTGACGCCAACAAAGTTGTTGCCGTTATCGCTGTAACAAGTAGAAACGGTACCTCTTCTAGTCAGAAAACGGCGAAAAACGGCATTAAAACTGTCTGTCGATAGTTCTTGCGTGAGCTCAAGATGTATGGCCTTTGTGGCCATGCAAATGAAAACGCAGACATAAGCTTTGAAAACCTTTGCGCCTCGGGATCTGTAAATAGTTATAAAAAATGGCCCACAAAAGTCAATGGCCACATGAGAAAAAGGTTTTAATTGAGAAATTCTAGGCGTAGGCAGGTCTCCCAATATTTGAAGGGGCATAAAATTTGAGGCGTGCTTTGAAGCAACGCAAACAGCGTCAAACAATGTTGTGAATGGCGTTACGTGCTGACAGAATCCAGAACTGTTTGCGTAGAGTTTTCATCCCGGGATGTAAATATTGCTTGTGGGTATGCTCAATAAGGAGCGTGGTGAGTCGATGGGAACCAGGTAAAAGCAAGAGATGCTTAGCCGAATAGACTAAATCGGAATTACTAAGGCGGCCGCCCACCTGAGGGACCCATCTGGATCCAGGAAAGGTGTGAGCTTCCAGAACGATTGTGAATATTTTTTTCAATTATTTCGGAAAACGGCAACATGTTTTACGAGGCACAGTAAACACTTATGTAGTTCATCAGGGGTAGGAGGACCAACTAATCGTCCATCAGCACCTCGCCTGAAGTTAATAGAGACGCGAAAATAGTGTGATAAAATTCTTTGAATTTTTGAAAGTGATGAAAACTTCTCAAGAAGTAGATCAAGAACATTTTCTTCGATAAGTAAATTAAAAGCGGACTACTTTTGTTCTTTAGAGATTTCAACCATATTTAAGGGAGGAATATTATATATTATGTACTAGGCATCGAAAGAAAAGATGGCCCATTCCACCACAATTCATTTTTTAGTATTTCTAAAGGGACCATCCCCCTAGAAGCTCAGTCTGTAGGGTTTGAAGCTGATGGGATATATCTCCATGTGGCGTAAAGAGCAGTCTCTTGAATATAATTTACCCTGTTCGCCACAAAAGTCTACCAGCGACTAGGAGACGATTTCAGCCACGAAAGTACAGCCTGTGAGTCAGACCATGCAGTAATTTCGTCGAAAATAATTTGTTCTGTATAAACGTCTTTTGTGAAACGAATAAGGTCTGCTAAAAGTTTAAGCGGAAGTAAGCTCGAGTTTAGGAATGGTTAGGGATTTTAAAGGTGCCACCTTCCCTTTGGCATAAACCAGGAAAACAGAATCTGATCGTTAGTTTGAACTCGAAAATAAACTACTGCGCCATAGCCAATCATTGACGCGTCGCAAAAACCGTGAAGGTCGCATCTTTGAAAATTATCTAATAATACGCGACGCGGAAGTTTGAGGTCGGAAATATCTCAAAGTTCATTTTTAAGTTGACTCCATGAGTCAGTAATATTTTGATCGGACTTATCGTCCCAGTCTGTCTTGGAAACCCACAGACGTTGCATAATATATTTGGCAGAAAGAAGAATGGGACATAAAAATCCCAATGGATCAAAAATTATCCCTATATCTGAAAGAGTGGTGCGCTTTGTTACTTACCGACTTCAAAATCCCCTAATTTGAGTACATTAATTAACTCATCTTGTAAGGAAAGGGTTTCTGAAACGGAAAAGGAAATTCCTATGATGTCATTGACATAAATTTGATTTTTTATAAGCTTACTAGCGTGTGGAAAACGATCTACCTCGAGATCGGCAAGTTCGTTGAGAGGCACATGGCTAAATACGGGCTACAATTCAAACCGAAAGTGACTGTATTTAAAACCCATTCGGGCAGAGTACCCTCAGGCGGAAATCGCCAAAGAATTTTTTGGTAATTTCTGTGCGAAGGCTTGATCAAGATCTGACGAAACATTTGTTTGATATCCGCGATAAATACGATAGGATGTATTCGAAAAATAAGTAAAAGTGAAAATATGTCCTTTTGTAGTTTGGGCCCTGGAAGTAAAGTGTCATTTAAACTTAAACCCGTAGGTCCTTTAGCAGACGCGTCCCATACTACGCGAAGCTTTGTAGTGGTACCTTCTTCTCTTTGTACGCAGTGGTAGGGTAAATAAAGAATAATTCGTATTTGGCGGAATAAGCGTCATATTGCCATTATCTAAATAATCCTTCATAAAATTGGAATAGGTTAGGTATAATTCGGGATTTTTTAAGAATCTGGTTTCTATCATTAGGAACCTTCGTGCAGCTTGGGGTAGGTGTCTCTTAAATCAGGTTCAGAATTTTTGAAGGTAAAGATACGAAAAATCTCTCAGGTGAGTCTCTGGTAACCGTTTCTTTAAATGTGCGTTCACATTTTATTTCCTTTGGGGAAAGGAATGTCTTTGAGGGTAATTGCTCTACTTCCCAGAATTTAGGGATCATAGAATCTAGGTGGAGTTTGGAATGGGTAAAAAAGGTGTTCGTGTGTGTGTCAGAGGTTAGATTGTTAATTTTACCTAAAGTATCCACCCAAAAGCGGTTTTTAAAGCTGTAGGCTGGCGGACATCTTCAAAATTGCGACCATTTAACAAAATTTGAATGAACACATCAGCTCCTACAATCCACAGGACTTGAAAGGAAGAATTTATCGTCGGCTAGCTGCAACCCTTTTATATGATCCCAGTCTTCAATTTGTTCGTTAAAGGAAGGTATGTCAGAACAAACACTTTGAACTACAATTACATCGAAATTAAATTTCGGCCCAGAAATACGTTGAAGCTTTATGGTACAATTGGTAACCCCCTCGAAGGAGAACGAAGATATTTGGTTTAGACCAAAAATAGTAGTTGAAAACTGGCGTCCTTGTAAATTTGGACGGCAGAAACAGCGTTCATTTATGAAATTTGGATATCTACGACTGACATTGCCAAAAAGACCGTAGTTAGAGCATTGAAAGTGTTAGCAACGGTCGTAGACTGGCCAATGGAAGAAGTGGATGGTGCGGCGGAGTTATCAGCCACAACGATTGCAGCAGGATCCTGGAAAGGAATAGCCTTGGTAACCGGAATAAGTTTAGAAATATGCAGGGTTGAATGGTGTCTGTAATGACATGTACGTCAATGAAAAGAAGAATTACAACGGCGTATGGTATGAGAATCGTGTGAACAATTACTACACAATTTGTTATGGCTCACATATGTGTTTCTCTCATAAGGAGTTTTTTGTTGGAATTTGAGGCATTTGGAAAGGACGTGTGCTTCTTTACACAGGTAGCAAGTTAGGCCAGAATCAGAGTACGCAACAGACGCTCTATTACAATGTGAAAATGTAGGCCTATTGTACATTTTTTGGGAATTTTTTGCACTGGAATTGGGGACTGTGGATATAGATTTCATCTGCTTGGAACTAGTTAAGTGTTGAACCGACTCAAGTACTTTGCAGATGCTTTCTAAAAATTGATACAGGTTATCGTACGTCGGGATATCGACTTTACTATATTGAATTTCGAACTTGGTTCGGCTGTTAATGTCTAATTTTTCCAAGAGTATATATGGAAAAGTATGAAATCCCAAGATTCGGTATTAAACTCTAGGGCTTTTAAAAATGCCAAAGACTGAGAAAATGTGTTTCGTAGATTTCGAAAATCCTTTGCAGATTCCATTCTTAAGGTAGCCGATAAGATTGCATTTAAGGCATTGGATGCTAAAAGCCGCTTATTCTCGTAGCGAGCAATTAATTTGTTGTAGGCGATCGTATAGTTGTCGCTCGAAATTGATATACCACTTAGTAATTTCAGAGGCTCACCTTCCAAGTAAGAAAATAAATATTGTAATTTTTCTACGTTAGATAGTTTAGTGTTTTGATGTATCAGATTCTTATACAAGTCGAAAATCGTAGGCCAAGGAGTTTGATCGCCTTTGAAAGTGCTAAGTGTTATTTTTGGTAATTTTAACCCAGCTTCGGCATCGCTTGAAACCTTTTGTTTAGTAGGCGTGGGCAATACCGTAGCTGCTTCGTCCGCAATCTTGCTGTAAATGAGCTTACACTCATTGTAAAAATTATCAGTTTCTTCACGAACAGCATCTTGTAATAAAAATTCGTCGTCGTCTTCCACTAAAATAATAATTACGTTATGGACTTCATCGAATTTGTCATGATTGGGCTGTAAATTTTGGTAAACAACTCTCAAATTTTTCACGTAATTCAGGTTCGTCTTGAGCTTTAACACCCAAACGATATAACTCTGTAATACGCGAAGCGTAAGTTGCTCTCTTCCTCTCTAATTTTTTGCTTGTTTCAAGAGGCATTTTAAAGTTTCTATTAGGTAAATGAAAATGGAAGGAAAGTATTGTAAGTGCAAGGATACTGGATCAACCCAATTTAAGTAGAAAAGTAAGTAATGTAAAATTGAAATGTACTAAATTGAGATTGATTCGTAAACGGATTATAATGGAAATAAATTTTAGCTGTGTTCATTTAAAACAGAAAATAAAATGTGATAGCTTGAATTGAACACAATTAAGGGACACATGCGATTGTTCGTAATAAATAAAGGTGATGTGCCGTTGCAGATAACAATGAAATTATGTTGCTTTGGCTTTACCAAAATTGATTTGATTGTACCATAAACCAATGTAATGTAATAATTGATATCGGTTCTTATCTCTTCGCACGACACCCACTTGAAAAAGCTTAAACTGTATTGATTTGTAATTAAATAATTAGCCAAATCTCTAATCCGGCTCGAAGGACCAGCAATGCCGCTGCAAAGAAAAAAATTGAAGTGGACTATATTTAACTATTTTTTTTGCAAACAACACCCTTTTGAAAATTTTATAGAAATTGAAGTGATTAGTTACTTCCGAAACTGTATACATGTTGTAAAGATTTGAAAACTCACTCCCATAAGTAGTAAACTTCACCGGCCAGTGGTCTTCTTAGGGCTTCCGTCTTGCGATAATAATAATGGTAATAATAAAAAAAGGCACACGCGTCGAGGCAAACCGAAAAAAAAGCAGATTTCTTGACGAAAAATACGAAAACTGTTCTTATCACGCTGCTTGAGCTATCTCATCCAAACAATGTGTGTTTTTATCAAATATAAATGTTAGTAATTTAAACAAATTTAAATCCTAAGTGTAGGCAACTTAACTTGCAACAACAGGCAGAATATTAGGAGTAGGCCATTGAGAAAAAACAAATACCTAAAATCAACTTGTAAACAAATATTAAAATTTGACAGACTTCAAAATGCGGCATTGGCTAAAAGAGGGTATACTCAGCTCGATATCCAGATCGGCGTCTACGCGATGCGAGAATTTTTCCGCATTTAGTGCAAAATTTGCGTAATACTGGAAGCTTTCGACCAAAGTCGCGAAGAGACTCGGCTAAAAGAATGGAAGACAATATTGTTAATGTCTTAGCATACGTGTCATTGAATCCCCACGTTAGTACCAGAGCAATATCTCTCGCGTAGAATATTTCACGAAGTCTTTGACCGACGGATAGATTACTGTCATTGGATGTTTGGCATGATCAGGAAAAATAGAGGATTTTTATCCGAAATTCTTTGGACTGATGAGGCCACTTTTAAAAGTAATGGAAACATTAATTTGCATAATATGCATTTTTGGTCTGACACCAATCCTCACTGGTTGCACGAGGTCCAACATTATCGTCGTTGGAGTGTTAATGAGTGGTGTAGTATCCTGGACGAAACTACTATAGGTCCCTATTTCTTTGATGAACCACTAAATGGTGCCGTGTTTCTTGTTTCTCTGGTAAACCAATTGCTTATTTTATTAGAAGATGTGCCCTTGCAACTACGGCAAAATATGTTTTTGCAACTAGATGGTTGCCCATACATTTTTCAATAATGCATGGAGGTCGATCGGAGACAATTCGAACATTCAAGTAGGTACTTGATGCCTACTCAAGTAGGCATTATTACACAATCGGTCCTTTTTAAGGCCATAAATAAAATTAATAAAAAGAACTCCGCAAATTTGGAATAATACCTTTCAAAAATAAATATTATCATATTATTACATTTAATTTTTGAAATTATGAAAACTTTTATTATTTAAAAATTATGAAATGAAATTTTTCATTTCATTTTTCATTGAATCTTGAAAAAAGACAAATAAATAAGAATAAATACCGGTGTAATATCGACTTTTTCAAATTTTATAATAACTAAATCTTCTTTCTTGGATATTTTAGGGTAGGAATAAGATATCGAGATACGGTTTTCACTAACCTATTTTTTTATAAAAAAAGTCATATTCTTGTATTTCATTTTTTAGAGAGTTTTGCAATTTTCTGATATTGTATCAAAAAAAGGGCTCTAGCGGCATCACTAAAAATTAGACATATTACAGGTAAGTTGGATTTGATGGAGTAATAAATGCTCTTTCCAACGAGGCTAAGTTTTTTTAAAATCAGCTCAGTCGTTTAGGAGTTACAACTGTTTATTTAAAAAATCACTGAATCACTCCCCCACCACTTTATTTTAATAGATACGTCAAAGTCAGCCGGGGACCGCGGTCCTTTACCATGGGCTCCTTAATATTGGGTCTCCGATCTTCTGAGCTCGGTAAGGGCTGCCGGTTACCTTTTCCATCATGCTTAATCTATTCTCATCCTTATTCTTCCTTCTCGCCCTCACTGTCTTCCTATCGGATTAAAAGTCCCAAATTAAATTTATTTGCCAAACTCACCTCGTTTGGGTTAAATGATACGCTCATCAACTGGGTTTCTAGTTTCCTTGATAAAAGACGAATACGTGTCGTAGTTGATGGCTTTTTTTCAAAAGAAGTTAGCATTAACGCGGGCGTACCACAGGGATCCGTTATAGCGCCTACACTTTTTCTGCTGTACATAAACGACCTTATTTCTTCAACAACTAACCCCATCCATTGCTTTGCTGACGATAGCACTCTTCACTGTAGTTCACCTCAGTCTACTCATAGTGATAATCCACCTTCTATGTCAAATCAAGAAATTAAAGCTGAAATGGCAAATTCAATCAACAAAGACATTCAACGTATTCTCGAATGGGGAAGCAATAATCTAGTTAAATTTAATGCTAACAAAACTCAGTGTTGCCTTATGTCCGCCAAAAAAGATCGATCATTTCCTGTTGTAAGTATGAATGGCTCAGTTCTTAAGTTTTCTGACTCTATTACTCTGTTGGGTATGACTGTATCTTCAAATCTCTCATGGGTTGACCATCTTCTGTCAGCTACCAAAACAGCTGCTCGTAAAATAGGTTTTGTACAGATCTAAGCAGTACTTGACCCCTCGACAACTCCTTCTGCTGTATAAGGCCCAAATTCGGCCTCATCTGGAATATAATTCTCACCTTTGGGTTAGTGCTCCCCAATACGCTCTCGATATCGTTGATCGTATTCAAAAGAGAGCGATTAGGCTTATAAATGACCCGTCCTTAACTTCTCACATACAGTCCCTTGAGCATAGAATGATGGTTTCAGTTCTTTCTTTGTATTATCGTTATTACAACGGCTATTGTGCTGGTGAATTACATTCTTTGATACCATCTCCGGCTATCTTTGCGAGAAACACTCGGTTCGCTCATTCACATCATCAGTATGCAGTACAAATCTCCACTTGTCGTACCAAACGGGCGCAATCCACATTTTTCTACACGGCTTCTAAACTCTGGAATGATCTCCCTAGTTCCTGCTTTCCTCTCACTTATGATATGAGAAAATTCAAGGTAGCTGTTCATAGGCATCTATTGGCAATTCATTATCCCTCTATCCATCCTCCTAAGTGTTCCTGAGTGCTTTAGCACGATAGGTCTTATTTAGCCTGTTCAGGTCCACAATCATAAAAAAAAAAAAATTACTGGAATAAAGCTGAGCTTTAAAAAGCATTTACTTTTTTGGTACATTTACTTGGTGGATTTCAGTAAAAAATCACTTTAAAAGTTTAGGATGGCGGATAAGGTAAATGTTCCAGTATTCGTCATGCTAAGGCGATGATGGCAATATGAAACTCAGTATATAATTAAGATATTAATTTTTTCCAGTAAAAATCTTTCTAATGCTAAGTAAGTTAAGTTATCTATCATGTTTTTTAGACAAATACACTTTATTTCAACTATAAATGTTATTTTATTCAAATTTAGAATCAACATTTGCTTGTACCATTATTCGTCATGCAAAAAAAAGCGCTGTCCCAGTTATCGTCAGTTAACGTCCTAGTATTCGTCATATATATTAATGCAAATGACTAATTAAGTATTGTTCTCATTTATTTAGGGAAATACTTAAATACATTACAAATTTAACAAACAAATTTGACAAATAAATTTTTTAGCCTTTTTTGAAGCTGACGCACACTTCTCATGCATCTATTGCATACACTTTTGACATTTAATCATATCTTCTTCACGATCTTCCTCGCATATATTGCAAAACCAACTTTCTTTCTGTGTTTTCTTAGTTGCACAAATTCCATTCTCCTGTTTTTTTGGCTTAGGTTCTCTTTTATTCTTTTTCGCAATCTTTTCTCCTGCGTTTTTTTATTTTCTTTGTCCTCTAGTCGTTTTCTTTTTCTTTCTTGAATTTCTTGTTCTTTTTCTAATTTTTTGTTCTCTTTCTTTTTAAAGTATTCTTGCCAATCTTTGGATGTTGCAACTGAAGGTATTTTTTCTTTTAGCTTTCTAGTCACCTTTGGTGTATCTGGCCAAAACGAATTGTGTTTAAAAGGAGATGGTATGTCCGCCAAGATATCTTTCTCTCTAATTTTTTCTATGTTTTCTTCCATAGGCATATTCTTTTCACTGTGTGTATCTTGATTACTTTCGGCTACTTGTGCTGTGGTCGTTAAAGAAATATTTCTCTGAGTTGTTTGTGATTGTATTGCTATAGATGGCGAAAATTGGTCTACCGCAACAACCATGTCATGGACCTCTATTGTTGTGGTGTGTAGACTGGGTTCATCTGTTCCAGTAATCGATATGTCTAACAAATTAATGGAAAATCATATGTAACGATATAATATTGATTGTTACTGTCGTTTATTATTTACTACCTCTTTGGATATTATTACTTAGAGCCAGTTTGGTTGTTGCCTCGTAATACTGATTGGTACTTTTTACTGATATTTCTGGATCTGGTAAAGTTTCGCACGAAACTGGGCAGGAAATTGGCTGAATGTTTTGATGCATGTTCGGTTTATCCGGTTCATCATTTAGAATACTTTCTAAGTTTATTGAAGCACTGTTATCCAGATCATCCGAAAATAACCAATACGGAAATTTGAATAAGTTGTTTTCACAATACCAGATTATGTTACTTACTTTCTTTGTGGGACGCTGCTTTGTTGTTTTCAGGTGAGTTCAATTCAGGAGAAAGATCTGGAAGCATAAATGTTATTAGTATAGAAAGTAAACTTGACTTTAAAAGTACTTAAGTGCCGTACCTTTATCAATGATTTTGTGCAGAGTACCTTCTTCTCCTACAACAAAGTCAATTACTTCATTTTCAGGCAATAGGTCATTTAAAATTTCGTCAAATACTTCATTATCTTCTTGTATTTCCAGTGCAGTTTCTGTATCTTCTCCTGTAATGCTTCTGTTAATTTTATGCCAAATTTTAAATAATTCTGTGTATTCCACCTCGTGTAACCATGTCGGTCCAAACTCTTTGAATAACTTAATCTTTTCTTGCGGAATAAGGGACTCAATATACGTTAAATAATTTTTTATATCGTCTACATTTTTAGATATTGGGACGTTTTTTTCTTTGGGTTCCATCTTAAAATAGTCCAAAGCATCTGGATCTAGAGGAAGTAATCCACACGCCCTGAATCCATTCTTCAACATCTCGGGTTTTAGTGTATTTTTCAGTACTTTGTGAAGAAGTACAGAAAAATTGTCTCGTTTTAACCACACTCCTGCATTTTCTATTCTCCAGTTATAAACTTCTTTTTTCCAAGCGACCTTTAATGGATGAAAAACTGGTACATCCATTGGTTGCAGAAAGTGTGTAGAGTTTGGATAGAGGGCAACAATTTCTATTCCTTTACCTTTGCAAAACTCACTTAATGGTAATGTCAAGTGAGAGGCGTGCCCATCTAAATAAAGAATTACTGGTAGTTTAACATTTTTTTCTACTAACCATGGACAGAAAACGTTAGTAATGTATTCAAAAAAGGTTTGTCCGGTCATCCAACCGTTGTCAGATCTACCAATAGCCCAAGATTGTGGCATGGAAGCGGCCAATGATTTAGGCACCCTCTTTAAATTGACCACAATCATAGTGGGAGCCAATTCCCCTTCTGCGTTTCCCACGACGAGTATTGTGATATTTTCTTTTTCGTCAGAATTGGTTACACTATGAACCAATTTTTGTCCTTTTCTAACTAGAACACGATTGTTGCCAGGATTTAAGAAAAATGGTGTCTCGTCACAATTAAATACTCGCAATGGATCATTGCATACATCTAACATATTATTTTTCCGAAAGTACTCCGTGATCTCCTCAAACCACCGACGTATATTCGTTTCTGAGACAGACGCCCGACTTTTGGTTAAGTTTTGAGACGCTCTTGTAGCGATTTCAGGATGCCTTTTTTGAAAAGCCTCCAGCCAGTGTCGTCCAGGTCGATCGTTAACAAAAGGGTTAGTTTTTTTTTTGAAATTTGAGTAATATTTGGACACTATCCAGAAGCTGACAACTTGTTACCGGAAAACCCCTGCTACCTAAGTGACAAATCCATCTTACTAAATTTTGCTCTTCAATCTCGGAGAGTATGGAAGGAGGTCCCATTTTCCTCTGAATAGGAGTTTTGCCTTTACATTTATCCGAGAGTGTCATTCGGGGAACTTTATAAGTTTTAGCTGCTGTGGCAATTGGCGAACCTTTTTTAACTGCTTCAATCGCTTTTTTCATGTCTTCGTCATCATAATTAAAACGACTCATCTATAACAAAGATACCCAGTTATCGTCACCTATGGACCCAGTATTCGTCACTACATTTTATAGCACCGTAAAAATTATTCAGAGCTTATATTGATACGACGATTACTGGTACACAGATTTTTTAACTAATGTTTAATGTCTTTGTTCCTCTACAATTGCAACAACAGTTTTAAAAAAGGATAGATATAAAATTTTATTGAAATGATCAATGACCCAATGTTCGTCATACCTGACGAATATTGGAACAGGCATTTGTTTTCCTGTACCAGTATTCGTCACCACAAAAATTCATTTCTAACGGACTTAACCTAAAAATACTGGCCCGTTTTACTTAGTTTATACTTATCTAATTCATAAAAAAGTTATTCCCTGCCAATAAGACACTCTAGGTGCATGATAGTGAGAGTTTACAAAAGCTACTTACCTTAACATTTATGTTAACAACTGTACCAACTTCAGATGTATTCGAAACACCGGCACTTTTAATACACTGCCCGCATCACAAATTCCATTCGATTACAAATAATTTTTACCAGTTGTTCCGTTAGATTTCGGCACATATTTTAAAATTATATAATAATGGTAGTTTGCTATTGGAAGCTTAATTTTTAAGGAAATTTAATCACACTGACGATAACTGGGCCTCTGACGATCACAGGGACATTTACCTTACGCCCCCTGGTGGTCATCTTACAAATTTGAAAATATTTTCCACGGTCTTTTTTTTTGCCACTTCAGTAATAAATTTTTTTACCGAAACTCTCTACGACGAATAGTTTCCGAGAAACAGCACTTTGCATTCTTATCTGGCCACCCGGTACAATTACTTCAACTCACCCTGCACCCGCCCTATTTAGAAACTAGTTATACTAAATCAAAATAAAATTGTATACCTTCTGTTTAGTAATTAAGTAAATCTTTCTCTAGTTGGTATACGTTGATATGTCCTCGCCACTTTACAAAGTAGCGATCTCTAAACACAAACTTTCTGTAACACCTTCGTATAATTCCACATACTGTTAATTTCGAATTTTCTACGCTAGATAACCATTACTAATGTTAAACGTATTGGAATACTCAGCAGCTTAGATCTTGCACCATGTTGTTAATAAGCCTTAAAACACTGTTCTGTCCTTGTTTACACATTACCATGTAAAGGGCAGGACACTTACAAGAATACCTTGTTTCATCAAACTGGTGTCCTTACAAAAAAGCGACGTGTTAATATCCTAGTGAATGAAGTAATAATTAAATCGATTGAGAAAACTTATTTTTTTAAGAAATAAAAAGAAGATAAACGACTTCCTGTTAGAATACTTCTATTGCACCTCTTGTTTTTTGCCAAAACTATCTATCTCTAACTCGACGTACTGAGTGAAAAAGCGTGTCAGAATCAATCTACTTCGAGTTGCTTTTCACAAACCACTGTCATTTTTTAAAACAAAAATCAATATAATTGCTTCTATAATACCCTAATGGTGCATTAGCGAACAAATGGAGTTTAAATCCGGCGTGGATTATTAAACCACAAGTATGTATTTTAGATGCGAATACTTAAAAAAAATTAAAGGAAATATAACAAACGATGCGATGTTAAAGTAGATATAAACAGCAAGGCAGGAAGAGCTTATATGGAACTGGGGAAGTCCTCTTAGTGCGATTGGATTTAGGGAATTATTCAGATTAATCTATTCAAAAGGAAGCAGCTTATCGGGCTTTGCGGTGCGACTAACGAGCCCAGAATTCGATGCTTTCCAGCTTTTTAAGCCCCTGCTTTTATTTACGTTTATGAGTGCCGGAATTTTACAAAAGCAAAGTATATTTAAACCACGGATTCAGGTAAAACACAATGAAAAGCTTTAAAAAATTTTCTTGGGTTCTCCCCCTTGTCTTGTCATATTTTCTTAACACAAAGAAGCGTACAGTTTTATTATTACATTATCAACGTTTGATCCGAACAACAACGCAATATATTTTGCTCATCTTCGCTTAATTTATGTATAAAAAAAAATTTTTGTGTTTGTATTTTTACTTTCACCACTTTGGCGTATAAAAATAACAGTGACTATAAAATCTACTGCGTTAGAAATGAATACGTGAATAAAATTTATGACGTTCGCAAAAGAAAATACTATTTTTCATGTTGAAATGTGGATTTTAGTGTATAGAAGGTTAGCCCATGTTATTGCTATAAGGGCAAAAAAGGTTTATACTAAATGAGTGCGTAAAATGTTATGTGTATGAAAATTGTTTTCCACACAAAAAAGCAATAAAGTTTTCTGAACCCACTAGGAATATTATTCTAAAAACGAAATAGAAAATTTCTAGAGAAACGAAACCTTCCTTAGTAAAGCAATAACAACAATACATTTCAATTTAAATATAAAACATCCTGAATCTGAAAATAGGCGTTTTATCAAAACGTCAGCGGAAGATGTAGCTATACTTTAAATTATTACTTCACATATCGCGCATTTGAACGACAAATTTATAAAAGACACATTGCCTGATTAAATGCTTACATCTAATTTTGAAGGAGGAATAGAAAATACTTGAACAACGCATGAAAAATGTTGGGATAGGAAAAGTACATCTTTGATAAGCGTCTTGTATAAAGGATTCCATTTATCTGTCATTTCATACATATTGCAATATTCAAGTTTGCACTAAAAAGTGTCATAGTGGTTACATTTGAATAAAAATTGTGAAAATTGATTCTTTCCTCCTCAATCCAGTTTGCAAATGCAGAACAGAATAGAGTTTTCACATCTAACATATTCTGTAATTGTCATCATATTCTATAGTTTAGAAATCATTTATTTCTTATTTCCTTTAAAAAATATTAAATGGAGACCAGTGATAAAATGCAATGTTAGTGTTATCCACGTCATACAATCACTTTAAATTTTTAAATTTTTAAAAGATTAATCACAGTGCCTTTGCTGACATTAACTGCACTACAAATTTCTCTGGCTATTCTACTCTTTAAATTAGTGCAGCTTCGTTATTCACCTAACATACATCTTATTCAGTGAAGCCTAATTACGTTCATGTATCAGTACCGTTGCATTTATGACACAGAATAATTGATACAGTGAATGCATTAAATTACGAGCAAAGTGCATTATATCTTTTGAAGGCATAATAAAATGCATACTATATTAAGAATGTTTACCGCAGGGACTTATAAAGCCTTTAACTTCAATATATTATTTTTTTAAGGATCAAAAGGAATATTTTACACGGAATAACAAAATTTAAATCCTCCACATAACTTGAAAAATGCAATTTATTTTAAATCTAAAACAATTTTAAATAGTATATTGTATAACAAGTGTTGAAAATGAAAGATTTCGCACGAGTTTGCAGAATTGAGCCGCAAGCCTACGTGGCTTAAGCAAACGAGTGTGAAATCGAATTTTCAACACGTGTTGTGCACGATGTTTTTCCGATGATCACAAAAAAACATAGAGTTAGTATCTATTTTTTTAATTAAAATTTATGTTAAGTGTTGCGTCCAAAAAAACTACCCGTTTTAAGGTTCTTTATTAAACCAAGTTAACAGATATAAATAAACTAATTTCGACAGGAACTATTGTATTCTACTTGTACAGGGTGGCCAACAAATAATGCGAGGTACTGTATCTGGGAAACTATCCATTGTAGAGGCTTACTAGTAGAGTTATTACTAAAATGGCCAATCCAAAAACCTGGAAAGTTTCTGAAATGGCCGCTAGGGGGCGTAACTGCAATCTTGAATCTAAAAAAGTGATGTTTCTGTGAATTCTCCTATATTAACCTAATAAAAAAATAACTGATCTTTGAAGTTGAGGATAATCTGAACTTTTTTTGTTTGGCACTTTTTGACGTATCTATAAAAATAAAGTGGTGGGGGGTATTTAAAGGTTTCCTTAAATCACCCTCCTCCCGTATCTTCGAAACGGCTAATCCGACTTTAACAAACTTGGGCGCTTTAAAAAGAGATTTTCTTGGACTACAAATATTAAAATAATTGAAGTTTTGTTAGTTTCACATGTCGTCGCTAGAGGACTTTGTTCGACATTCCGACAGAAACGGTTAATTTTTGCAAAAAAATTAAATGCATTGGCATGACTTTTTTTCATGAACAAGTAGATAAATAATGCCTAAACAAGCTCGCGAAGACCTCATCTCGATATCTTGTTGCTAACCTAAAATATTGGCCAAAGAAAACTATACGAAAATCCCTTAAATTTTTATTTTTTTTTTTAACTATATTTTTCTGGAATTGTTTCTATTATGTAAGTTGTGGCCCTAAAAAGGACCGATTTAAATGAGGAAGGTTTTTAATGCCCTCGTAAATGCTCGAAATGCTGACCATCACTCTGTGCATTGCTGAGGCCTCTTATGGCTAGACAAAACTGCAGCTTCAATTTCGGCTCTGAATAGGTTACCTAGAAATTGCGATTTTAAATGCTTGTAAATTTATTCACCAGAATAAAATCACCCTTTTTGAAATTACTACGGGCAAGTAAGCAATGCTAAAAGTTATACGAAAGGCCTATTTTTTGTTTGTTTAAATGCATACCTAAACAAAACATGCATAATCCTCAAATTGTCAATAGTTGTCAATACTATCGCGTTACTTTGAGCAATGTTTGTGTTTTCAAAATGCGTTTTACGAATAATGAAGCTGTTGATATGGTTGCGGTTTATTTTGAATGTCTTCAGAATGCCGCAGTAGCTAAAAGAGTTTACGCGGTTCGACATCCAAATCGGCGTCCTTGCGATGTAAGAGTTTTTCCCCGATTAGTGGCGAGCTTACGAGCCAATGGTAGTTTTCGGCCTAAGTTTCAACGGCAAAGAATTGGAAGAACACAAGGAAATATTAACCGTGTACTGGGCTACATTGAAGGAAATCCTCATGTTAGCACAAGAGCATTATCCACTGAGTTGAGCATATCACGGACAACGGTTCTAAATATTTGAAAGGGCCATGGGTAAGTTCTAATGGCCATCAAAATATATAGGTATTCGTTTAAACTTTTTTTAATTACTTTAAGAATGCACCCATACCATGTCGTTTTGCATCAGGCCTTGAAAGAGGAAGATTTTGATCGAAGGTTAGACTATTGCCATTGGATGTTAGGCATGATACGTAAATAGAGAATTTTTGTTTCAAATTCTTTGGACCGATTGGACCTTCAGTAGTGACGGGAGAGTCAATCTGCACAATATGCATTATTGGTCTGCAGAAAATCCCCATTGGTTGCATGAAGTTCAGCGCCAAGAACGTTGGAGTTTAAATGTATGGTGTGGCATACTGGGAGGCAGAATTATTGGGCCATATTTTTTCGAGCAACCCCTAAATGGCAATGTATTTCTTGACTTTTTGGCCAATCAATTACCGTTGCTGTTGGAAGATGTGCCTCTGGAAACAAGGCAAAAATTGTTTTTGCAGTTGGATGGTTGCCCAACACATTTTGCTATTAATGTGCGAGAGCGTATTAATGTAGTATTTCAATAGCCGTGGATTGGAAGAGGAAGTCTGTTTCCATGGATCGTCAGACTTAACTTGCCTCGATTTTTATTTATGGTGGCGCTTAAAGGACATCGTGTTTCGGACTCAACCTACTACTAGAGAAGATATGAAAAACCGGATTCGTAACGCAATACGTAACATACCGAGAGCCGAAATTGAAGCTGCAGTTTTGTCTAGCCATGAGAGGCTTCAGCAATGCATAGAGCATAATGGTCAGCATTTCGAGCATTTACGGGGGCATTAAAAACCTTCCTCCTTTAAATCGGTCCTTTTTAGGGCCACAACTTACATAATAGAAACAATTCCAGAAAAATATAGTAAAAAAAAATAAATATTTAAGGGATTTTCGTATAAAGTTTTCTTTGGCCGATATTTTAGGTTAGGAACAATATATCGAGATGCGGTTTGAGCTTGTTTAGGCATCATTTAGCTACTTGTTCATGAAAAAAAGTCATACCAATCCATTTAATTTTTTTGCGAAAATTAACCGTTTCTGTCGGAATATCGAACAAAGCCCTCTAGCGACCACATGTGAAACTAACAAAACCTCAATTATTTTAACATCTGTAGGCCAAGAAAAGCCCTTTTCAACGCGCCCAAGTTTGTTGATCAGCCGTTTCGAAGATACGGGGGGGGGGTGATTTAAGGAAACCGGTGAATACCCCCCCCGCTTTATTTTTATAGATACGTCAAAAAGTGCTAAACAAAAAAAGTTCAGATTATCCTCGACTTCAAAGATCAGTAATTTTTTTATTAGGTTAATATAGGAGAATTCATAGAAACATTACTTGTTTAGATTCAAAATTGCAGTTACGCCCCCTAGCGGCCATTTCTGAAACATGAAAATATTTTCCAGGTTTTTGTATTGGCCGTTTTTGTATAACCTTTTTTTCTGCAAGCCTCTACGATGTATAGTATCCCAGATACAGCACCTCGCATTTTTAGTTGGCCACCCGGTACTGAAATTTAATTTTCAAAAAAAAAAGAAAGTGACTGCTTCTTAACAATACCATTAAAACAGCCCAGCATACGTATTTCATAAAACAGAAAAAATCTAACCAAACAATTATACAAGGATAAAATACTTATCTTTTTTGGGATTTTTTAATGGTGTACTTTAAATTATACAATCTAAACGTTTCGATAACACAGTTATCTTCGTCAGTAGTAATGTTTGTCAAAAATTGTTAAAGATGTATTAAACAATTTTGTCAAATTTGAAAAATTCAAACAAATTTGACAAAATTGTTTACTACATCTTTAACAATTTTTAACAAACATTACTACTGACGAAGATAACTGTAAGCGTTATCGAAACGTTTAGATTGTATAATTTAAAGTACACCATTAAAAAAATCCCAAAAAAGATAAGTATTTTATTATGAGTGTTAATGGTGAAAGTTTACATTTTCAAATTATACAAGGATATTTAACATTCTCTCACGGTAACCTAGTGAGACTGTAACGGGAGCTTTAGAAAAATCAAAATTTCGCGCTAAATTATACGAGTTAGATATATATATATATATATATATATATATATATATATATATATTTTCTGGATAAAGAAATGATTATTGGTTATTTGTGTTTGAATGTAATTAATATTAAGATGAAAATCTTGGGTTTGTTTCAATAAGTTATCTATATACTCAATGTGAAAATATTTAAAATACGCGGCATTTGCAAGTGCATTAATGTGGTGGAAGGAAATGACGTTGTTATAATAATGATGGGCAGTTTTTAAGGCAGTCGCTTACAGTAAGCGATCACAAACAGTCGCGTGAAGTAAGCGAGGAGAAAGGGTCGCATAAAAATAAGCGATCAGAAATGATATTGGTCGGTTGACTGACGCAGCAGTCTGACATTGTATAGTCATGCTGCCCTATAAAGTGTTAAAATTACAAATAAGAATTAATTAACGGTGGTAGGGAAGAAGTAGAAAATTACCTTTCTTATTAAAATAATAAAAAGTAATGTAATAATTTAAGATAACGCATTTTATATGTCTCATAACCGTAATACATTGTGTTTAAATAGTGAACAATAAATATAATAGACAATAATCGACCCAAATTGATAAATCGAAGTATAAAGGACAATAACTCGAATTTGTTGATGTGTAAAAAGGGAGCATTCGCAGTTTGTAAATACCTTCCATTTTGTTGCGCTGGCTATTTGTAGTGTAAATATATCGAACAATTAGTTACTATAATCATTAACTGATGGAAGAAAATTAGAAGTGCATTAAACTATACAAAAGTATAAGAAAAGATAAGGACAACAAAGAGAAACGGTTCCTATCCTATCTGAGGCCCCCTTATCATCGGTTAAAGAAACGCCAGCATTACATCAGTTGCAAGGAAAATAAGTAAGAACCTTTTTTGTTTGCGTTAATAAATAAAAGTTTTTTCTGTTTGATTTCTCGAAACGATTCATTCGATTATCACAATTAAACGGAGCAATTCCTTTGATTCTGATAAAGATTTTATTTGTTATATGTTAGTTTTAAGAAGATAATCTTATATTATAAGTTTGATTTTTATATGTGTTTGTAAACAACGCATTGATGCATTTTCGTTCAGATTTGGAATTTAATTAAATAAGTGTAACGTTTGATTTACTTTTATTGCTAAAGATTATTAATATCACAAGCTTACACAATTATTGAGTATATAAATACAGAAAGAGGTCAACTCAATAGGAGTCCAGATAAATAAATAAATCAAAATGAGCATAACTTTGGGCAATGATCACAGAAATCGTTTCTTTATATTAACTTGAGCTATCCGTTGCAACCAATTAAGAAAGCTTAAAATTCATTTACACAAACCGAAACCAATTAGCAAGCAAAGAAAAAAATAACTACTAAATGATATCTTTATAAATTGTTTTAATGAAACGTAATAAAAAAAATAATCATCTCAATCATCAAATTTTATTCAAAAATGTTGGAATTATAAAAAAAGTTTAAAAGAACTCGAATCTAATTCTTTGGAGCGGGTTAAACAAACAACAGTAATATCAACGGTATTACGCCCGTTGCATGACTCACTAAATAAAATACATAGTCGTTGACCTGCGAATATCTCCAATGTGTGAAGCTTTTGGTCAAAATAGGTTTTTCATGGTGATCGATGCATCTTATTGTTCTGCATGCGCTGGCCATGCCTTCCATGTAAAAATCCTAAATCTAACCTGTGAAATTTAAGATTTTCATTCCTCCTATGTGACATGGTCTTTAGATTGGGGACAGTAGACCCTCTAATGTGAAGGTTTGTCACATTGTAGATATTTTATTATTTTTTTCATTTGTGTTCGGTTGTGTTTTTGCTCGTGATTGTTACTTTCGAGCTCTTACTGTCCACTGAATAAAAAAATACGTGTTGTTTGTAAAGCAATTTTGTTACTGTTGCCGCAGATAAACCGTAAGTATATTATTCTAAAAAATTCTATCTTGTAAATGTTCAATCGAAAAGCCCAATCATTCCACCTTACTTAAGTCAGATGATTTCTTCCCATTATTTCCTAATTTACTTTAATTAAAATATTCTGGCTTTATTTTAGAGCCTATCTATTCATCAAGAACAAAACGGATGCTGATGTTAGTTCACGGTAACAATGAAAACCCGGGTAATTGTAATTCATCTGATATGGGCGATTCAGAGACCAAGAGACTAGCATCTTTATTGATGAGAATTGTGAAGGTAATATGATAGATAATTATTATCACTATATGCTGTAAACTGTTAGTTCAGTTCATAAATAGTTATTGTAAAACTTATTGCAGAACCAGGACCAAATGAGTACCCAGATAATTACATTTTTGCAATCCTTGAGAACCGTTTATTGACGGGGTCTACGATTCAAGAAGTATGTATCTCGATGGACACAGAGAATCTAAATGTTGGCGCTCATACTAGAAAAAGTGTGCGGATGCGAGTGGCAAGTATTATATTACTTAGTGTAGGAACTGCGAGGTATTTAATACGGATTTTTGAAAATGGAAAACATTCTTGTTTAATTTCATTATAAAATGGCACGAATATCCATTGCGAAGAAATGAATTGTCCTATGAAAGTGATGTTTTTTGGTAAAAGTGGTAATGGTTTAAACGGTGAATTGCTTCTACGTTTTATGAACAAGCTGTTTAATTCTCTGCAATATTTTTAGGCAAGGTTGAGGTTGTTGGATTCCATAATAAATATAGTTTTGAATTTGTCGAAAACATGGATGCATCTGAACTGATCCTGAATAACCATGTTATAGTTCTGGATAACATTTCACCCCAGACTGATATTCCAATGGAGATAGTCTATGGCAATATTTTCAAATATTTTCAATATTTTGATAATTTAGGTAATAAATAACATTTCAGATTTTGAAGCTGCGGCAAATGGATCAGTTGAAAATGGAATGTACAATACCAATGGAAATGAAAAAAAATTTCTACCTCAAACCAACGACATTAATGATGTGGAAAATGATAATAAAATCATTACCAATGAAACTGAAAATATTTCCTACATGAACCGAACGACAATGATATGGAAGAAGAAATCATAATTGCAGACCTAGTTAATTAGACCCTAAATAATATAAAAAAGCCAAGCTTTACCAAAAAATGCCAAAAGTAAAAAGATTACAAGGCAAAAAATACACCGGCTGTAAAAGAGGCAGGGTCCATAAACCACGTAAGGATCAATATGATACATCTGTGGGACATAAATGTGTAACAATAAGTGACGACGTATATAACGACCACGCCCAAAAAAATAAGCAGGGAAGGCGGCTAAAGATAAAGTCATAAAATCAGCGAATGATGAGCAGTTAGTATTCTCAGTGGATCTACAGAGCCTCATAACGTGTCGCAGACTACTTGCTTAGAAGAGCTATTATAAGCTGATACTTCAGATATATAACTTCACGATCTATGCTCAAAATGACGCTCGTGTCAATTTGTATATTTGGAAAAGTTCTAATTAATTTACGTCAGTTGTCATGGACTACCTATCAAATATGTCGAAAAAATTCAAATCTGTGGTAATAATTTCCGACGGCTGCAATTATCAGAACCGCAACAAGATCTTATCCATCGCTCTTAGCGACTTTGCGAAAGACAAAAATTTTAATACGGCAACTGTTCTTGAAAAAAAGACACACGATGGTGTCAGTCGACGCAGTACATTCCTCCCTAGAGCATTATTTTAAACCGCCCATATTTTCACTGTCAGACTAGCATGCTCAAAAAAACCATACGAAATAAGAAATTTACACCTTTTTTAAACAAAGGTCGACATAAGGCAACTGAAATATTTATCAAATAGAAAAGTTTATTTCACACTGAAATTAATCTATGACTATTTATCAACAAAATTTATATAAAGTGCATTGCTTATCCCTAAGGACAAATCCAGGAAATAAAATCAGTGATATAAAAGGACCACCAAGAAGTAGGCATTACGTGGGGAACATTAACTTGAAAGCGAATCTGATATTTTTTCTTTTATTTACCTTACTGCTCTATTTCTGCTGAAATATGAAAAAAAATTTCATTTATAATTTATGTACTGAAAAAAAAACGTGAACAAACAATGTAAATTGTAAAACTAATTTATGTTAAATAAAAAAAAAATAATAAGTACTTTGTTAGTAGTGTTCTGCATTAATATTTCAAAGCTAAAATGAAATTTTGCGATCGATCTGGCTCATTACGCAATTTCCAATCGATCCTTAAATTCGAAAATATGCAAAGACTAATTTCACTTATCAGAAGGTGTAACCAGTTAGGCACACAATAGACACAAATAAACGACAAAATAGATTAAACAGTGGATATATATTGACAAATTCGCATGTAAATTATATACAATGGGGTGGTTTAAAAAAATCATTAACACACCTTAAGTCTAAAACTACCCCTTCCTAAAAGTAAAACAACAAAATAACATACATAAAGTTCGATTACCTTCTTTTCTTTGAATGAACCGTAATTAATGCAACAATAACAAAGAAAATGTACTTAAAAGATAGTCCTACTTGTTTTGGTTCAATAAAATCTAAATCTAACTCTTTCGAATTACATTAATTAAGCCTTCTTGGGTGCGGTACTTGCAGTCTATATGATCTGATTTCGTAATCCTTTTTAAATTCTTAGATGCACTATGCACAAAATACAAGAGGTAGCCGTTATTCGTCCTACGCACTCGGCTGTAGTACTCACTAACGCAGTGTCTATGGTTTGTTCACTCGCATACTTGGCATAGGGGCTCTTTAGACTAACATCACATCACCTTATACTGCGATGTTTACCCTTCAAAACGTTTGCCACAATGAAAAATGGTTACTTCCATGTACACATTAAAGTTCCTATTCGCTTTTATACAATCAATTTGGTATTGATAACGATTGTACACATTCAATACCAATGATGATCACCAATATCTTAACTAAACTTTATTTCGGTAGCATAAATGGTTGCCTGCGGTTCTCTTTGTAATATTAGGTCGCGCACCCCACAATTGAACACTAATTACAAAATATTTGCTGTGTTAACTTCTAATCTGCCTAAGCACTTTTTATTTCTTGAAGAAAATCACTGTTTTCTTTCACTCGCAATATATACCAAATTATTTACTACTAATATACTTTAGTTACTTAATTTACAGAAATCTTGCTATTTTACTATTTACTATTTACTATTTACTATTTACTATTTACTATTTACTATTTACTATTTACTATTTACTATTTACTATTTACTATTTACTATTTACTATTTACTATTTACTATTTACTATTTACTATTTACTATTTACTATTTACTATTTACTATTTACTATTTACTATTTACTATTTACTATTTACTATTTACTATTTACTATTTACTATTTACTATTTACTATTTACTATTTACTATTTACTATTTACTATTTACTATTTACTATTTACTATTTACTATTTACTATTTACTATTTACTATTTACTATTTACTATTTACTATTTACTATTTACTATTTACTATTTACTATTTACTATTTACTATTTACTATTTACTATTTACTATTTACTATTTACTATTTACTATTTACTATTTACTATTTACTATTTACTATTTACTATTTACTATTTACTATTTACTATTTACTATTTACTTACTATTTACTATTTACTATTTACTATTTACTATTTACTATTTACTATTTACTATTTACTATTTACTATTTACTACTATTTACTATTTACTATTTACTATTTACTATTTACTATTTACTATTTACTATTTACTATTTACTATTTACTATTTACTATTTACTATTTACTATTTACTATTTACTATTTACTATTTACTATTTACTATTTACTATTTACTATTTACTATTTACTATTTACTATTTACTATTTACTATTTACTATTTACTATTTACTATTTACTATTTACTATTTACTATTTACTATTTACTATTTACTATTTACTATTTACTATTTACTATTTACTATTTACTATTTACTATTTACTATTTACTATTTACTATTTACTATTTACTATTTACTATTTACTATTTACTACTTACTACTTACTAGTTACTAGTTACTACTTACTACTTACTACTTACTACTTACTACTTACTACTTACTACTTACTACTTACTACTTACTATTTACTATTTACTATTTACTATTTACTATTTACTATTTACATTTGCCTTCTCTATTTACACTCTTTACAGTATCTCCTTTCTTTACTTCACTTACACTAACTTCTTCTCTCTTTTATCTTCTCCCATTAGCTGTCTTCTTTTGTTACATATTTCTTGCATCCACTCCGATCTCCTTCCTCCTTCTTCTAGTATTTTTTCCACCGTCCTCTCCTCCTCCTTTAATTCCCTGCATTCTTGCAACATGTGCTTAATCGACTCTATCTCTTCTCCGCACAGCCTACATTTTCTCTCTTCATCCCTTCTCCAGTACCTATTTCCCCTCTCTTCGTTTCCACATCTAAATCTCGTTATCATTTTCTTACTTTCCCTCCTCCCTTCCTCAATCAAATATCTCGGTATCCCTTCTCCCTTAATTTTCCTGTAGTTTACATTGTATTTTCCTTTTTTTTACCTTCGACCGTCTTTCCTGCATTTGCACAACTCTATCCCTTCTAATTATGTCCACTCACGTTCACTCCTTCCCTTCATAGTCTTTCTACTTCTTCTTTTGCATATCCGTTTCTTCCGTAATATTATTTCCTGGCTTCTTGTCCATACTCTATTCTTCCTTCTCTTATTTATTTCCAGCATTCTTGTAGAATTCTACACTCCGTTCTTCTACTCATTCCCTCCTCGTACTTTACTGCTCTATTTCCCACCTCCACCCTTATTTTCTCTACTTGCACCTTCTCTCTAATGATGTATCCTGGTGTTTCTCTTTCCACTCCCAGTACCCACCTCCAGTATTTTTCTTGCAGCCCCTCTATCTCTTTGTATTTTTTCCACCCCCACACTTCCGTCTCGTACAGTACCACACTTTTTATCAGTTTTTTACACAATAATTTTGTTTTCAATATGTCCATTCCAAACAGTCTTTCCCCTACACTTCACACTTGTCCTATTAGCTTATTCCCTTTTCTCTGTCGCTCTTTTGTATGTTCCCCATCTTTATTGTCTTGTCTCATTGTGTATCCCAGGTAAGTGAATTCCTTTACTTGCTGTATCTCCTCATCCTTCCATTTCCATTCCTCCATTTTCCTTTTTCCGTCCCCTTTTCTCCATACCATTACCTTAGTTGTACTCCCACTGACTTCCAGATCTTTCCTTTTCAAATATCTGTCCAACGTTTTTAACATTCCCTTCTTTTCTTTTTCCTCCCTTCCTAATAACACTATATCATCCGCGTATGCCAGCGTTCACACTTTCACGTTCTCCACCACCAGACCTCCCCCTTGTTGTCCCCTTAATCTCTCCTCCGGGTACCAAATTACTTATTTGTAGATTTCTATACGATTTATCCCCTTATGGGTTAATGCAGTCGCTTTACTTGCTTTGCTAAACCATAATTGTCACAAATAAACTCCAACACTAACCATTCTGATGGTTATAACTCGTGCGCGAGCCTTACTCACAGTAAAACCACTAATTAATTAACTCCTCAAATTTGACACTCGTTTATTTACCTTCTGCTCGCCATATTGCCAATACGTCACAATAAATTCGCGCTAAGATCAAAATTCACCTATCCCAATTGAGTATTTCGTGCGTTTCTTTGCCGCGTCGAACGTTCCAACGTGGACGAAGGCACTAACGATGCGATATAAACGTAACCATCTTGAATTACTTTGTAAATTCACTAAAAACCTTCCGAAGAAATCATCAATTGCAATTACATTCACTCTATAGATTAACCAGATTATCCCTCTACTTTCTCGCATGTGGTCGAATCTTATTTCTGCACATTTTAACGAACTCCTTCACATTCTATCACTTCATTCTTGAACATGAATTAAATTATCCATTATTGCACCATATTACAAAATTCCTACAAACAAAAATATGCATACATATTCCTTACTGCACGTTAATAAAATATCAATATATCATAAACTCACTCACTCATGCGTCTACAGCCATTTCTTTAGTTCACATTCCTCCATATACAGTAGCAAAAAGACCAGTAGCTTTATCAGTGCCGTATCAATCAAAAATTTACTCAAAACATTACTTCTCAACCAAAATTTTTCTACAGCATTCAAGTATTCCTTCACAGGATAATCAGTGCCTCACTAAATTCCAGTGGCGGATCGATTACACCAACTTACATTACGCATACACCCAAAAAAACTCTTTTCATGCAAACTCACTTCAGTTGGATTCAAAACACGTTACATACGTTATTAACATACACGGGCATCAAAATAATCTTACAGGTATAGTTGATCGCTTTCATCCTTGGTAAAGTGAAAAAATGTGCACCTTTTAGTTTTATTTTGAATTGAAAACTACTTTATCTGTGATGAAGTATTAAGTTTAAATTAAGTATAAATTTAAGAGTAGATCTACGCCACTGGAAAGACAAAAAAATAAATTGCATATAACATGAATCATATATTTAAGTTCAAAGTAAGTTTACAAATTAACGTCTAAAACATAGATTATAAGCTTGTAAATATACATATAAATACAGTAGATTAGTGCTTATTCAGATTACCTATTATGCTATTAAGGTACAATGTTCTCAATTTTTGTTGTATTTTAATTATTAAACCTATAAATTGAGTGGCGTCCAACAAACAAATACTTTACTGATTATACCTATGGATATATCGCTGTCTCCCTCTCGACCTGTTCAAAATGAGTTCTCAACCTACAGTAAGTTTCGTAAGTTTGTACCTCACTGAGCTAGACCGTGGTGCAACTTTTTTAATATACCGATCAATCACACCTAATTTTTTATTTGTTATACTGTTGGGGACTCTGACGTGGACGGTTCTCAAGGTTTTCGTGTCGACGGCGAATGGAGAAAATTGATAACTTGATTATTCTACGTTTTATGAAAACAAGATTAATTACAAAAGAATTTCGGCTTTGACATATAGTGTCTGCATTATTTTAATTGATAGATATAAATGGGGCTGCGCTAAAAGCATCTATACGACCAAGTGGAGGTCGATTTCATTTATACTAAGAATCAATTAATAAAGACATGTGCTTCATTTAGACCCTTAAGGCCAAAATATTTCGCAAAATTCGTAACAAAATTTTACTAAATAACAATCTAGCATATCAAACAGTATGTAAGCTTAGATATAAGCACAACTAATTAATTAGTTACACAATGGTGACTAAATATGTCATTAACGAAATTCAAATTAGTATCAAAAGGAAGAACATTTAATGAACTTTGTAGTTGTATATTTAGATTTAACATTAGTCAACTTGTATTAAAATACTTATCTTTTGGGAAATTAAACTATGTATTTTCTTTATTTATATTTTATATCCATTTAAACATTTGATAACAATTACAGTTATCGTCCTCAGTAAATGGTAAAAACCTTTAAGAATGACTTGAGATATTAAACATCAAAGATATTTAATGGTTGTTATCGGAACCTTTAAATTTATGTAAATAATAAATAAAGTAAATACACGATTTATAAAAAAAAATAAATAACTATGCCAAAGATAAGTATTTTAATAGTGTGTGATAATTCATATCTCAATGATTCTGGTAAAACTGTGCCATCGCCCAAGTCTACCCCATACGCCATTAAACCAATCTACTTTCGTTACAAGCTCCTAGAATCAATTACCAATAAACTTGACTCAAAAAGGCGACTGGTCCTGGCGGTGTTCCAGCTATCGTCCTTAAAAATGCTGCCCCGAGCTGGTACCTGTATTGTCCAAACTCTTTTCGATCTCCATGTCATCTGGAGGGTTTACCTCATCGTGTAAGTTGGCAAATGTCCAACCTATTCCTAAAAAGGGCGACAAAATCGATCCCTCAAACTATCGACCAATAGCTAACACTTCCATTCTGTCGAAAACTATGGAGAAAGCCATCAACCACGAACTACTTTCGTTCCTCGAGTCCAGTAAACGACCACCAGTATGGGTTCAGACAGAGTCGCTCAACGGGTGATCTTCTTTCACATGTCACCCAACTCTGGAATAACACATTAGAGAGGTCCGGTGAAACAGTCGTAGTAGCTTTAGATGTTTTAAAGGCTTTTGAACAGGTTTGGCACAAGTGCCTACTTTCCAAGCTCACTTCGTTTGGCTTATCGGATACGCTTATCAATTGGATATCCAGCTTTCTTGACAAAAGACGTATACGAGTTGTCGTCGATGGCTTCTTTTTGAAAGAAATGACTATTAACGCGGTAGTACACCAAGGATAAGTTATAGCTCCTACACATAAATGACCTCATTTCCTCAACAACTAACCCGATCGATTGCTTTTCAGACGACAGCACTCTACATTGTGGTTCTCAGTTTTCCCACAACCATAAGTCTAGCCAGGACGTTAGGTGAAAATGGCAGCCTCAATGGGGAAGGAGTAATCTACTCACGTTCAACGCCGACAAAGCGCAGTGTTGCCTTGTGTCCGCCAAGAAAAAACGATCATTTCCTTAAATATGAATGTCTTAGAACTCAAGCTTTCAAACTCTATTTCTATGTTAGAGATGTCCGTAGACTGAGCTTTCTACACAGACCTAAACAATACTTCACATAGCAACAACTCCTTTTACTGTATAAAGCTCAAATTCGACATTATTTGGAATACAATTCCTACCTCTGGGTCAGTGCTCCCCACTACGCCCTTGATATGGTAAACCGCATCCAAAAAAAAGCTATAAGGGTTATAAATGACCCGTCTCGGACTTCTGAGCTACGGCCTCTTGCGCATAGAAGAATAGTTTCGGTTCTTTCCTTGTTCTATCGCTTACCATGGCAAGTGTGCCTTCGAAATACACTCCTTAATACCTTCGCAGGCCATCTTCGCTAGGAACACCCGTTTGCACATTCACACCATAATTACTCACTCAAAATTCCATCGTGTCACACTAAACGGACTCAATCTACATTTCTCCACACGGCGAGCAAATTGTGGAATGCACTACCCAGTTCCTGTTTGCCTCCAAACTTTGACTTAAGTCAATTTAAGGTAGCCATTCATAAACATTTCTCGGCAGTCTAACAATATCCCTAAACCCCCCCCAGTGTTCCTGAGTGCTTTAGCACGTTAAGCAAATCTTAGCCTGTTCGGGAATACTATAAGTAAAAAAAAATCGTGAAAGTTCACATTTTCATACTTGATATTAATTTACAATGAATTGAAGTGAAACAAAACAACTTCTAAAAGCTATAAAGAGTTGAAATTGGGACGGCATTCATCTAATACCCTTTACTTAAATTGAATAACGAGTAAGTAAGGTTTTTTGTCTATTTCCATAAATACTGGAAAATTCAAATTTCTGATTAGTTTGTAGCAAAATTTTGTATTAAAATTATTAAAGTTAGTTAAAGAGTAAGTTAAGGTTATTGTAAATTATATTAAAATTTTCAAATAAAATTTGGGAAACAAATTTGTTTCTCGCATTTTAAATCAATAAATTATAAAAACAATAAGTATAACTCACTTGTTACTGCGAAAAGTGGTCTTTATTGGATGTAGCAATCGTAGAACTGTGCATCAATTTAAACATTCATTTAAAATAAACGATAAAAACCATTAGTGGAGAACGTGAGTTTTATTCCGTAACCTATAAATAAAACAGAGTGTTGTACAATTATAGGATCCGAGAGTCATATACCCTTTAGGCTTACGATTATGGTATAGCGGTTATGAACAGTTCAAACCTTATTATACCAATCATTGAAAGAGTTAACAAAGAGGTTTAAGTATAACCTTAACGAGAAGGTAAAAACCTTTATATTTTTGTTGCACCATCTATAAACTAGACATGAAGTCAATATTCTAGGGCACATTTTTGGTCCAAATTCCAATAGAGAAAGCAGTTTAGTAACGATGTACCGGGTGGACCAATAAGCGGATCCTCCGGCTATATATCAGCAACTGTTTATCGTACAGCTTTGGGAAAAAAATTCCTTAGTAAAAACGGCCATGGGAAATCGCTGGAAATAACTTTCAAGTTTCTAGCTTTACCGCTAGATATTTATGCAAAAATTTAAAAAACAATTTTTTTATAAAACATGTCCAATCATAGTAGGTATTAAATAGGTAAATTAGAACGATACATAATTTCTGCACAATTTTGTTAAATACTTTTTCTCTATTTTTTCAAATAAAGGGTGGGGGAGAATGGGAATGTTTGTATGAATAAATGCCTATAGCTTTGGTTTGGATCAACCTTTTTTAACGAAATTATTCTCATTCGAAGGAGCGTAGATAAACCAATTACATCTACTATAAAACAATTATTGTGGATAGAGGGCACTTCTGAATAAAAAAAATTAAAATTTGTCTATGTTACAGTTTTAAAATGGACACACCTAAGTATTGTAAATTACAACGGAAACTGATTAAATTCGTAACAAAATGGCGCAAGCGCATGTCGATATCTTTTGTCTAACTCGAGATATAAGTAAAAACCCGTAAACATACGTAAATAGTACTGTCTCACTATGTATTATAATTTAAAATAACAAAATATGTCAGTATTTTCAGAATTTGTTAAACTAAGAAGGCTGAGAAATAAAGTTGACAGGGGCTTCAAATTGTTTATTTATTGACAGTAGTCAAAATATTGCGATCTTTTTAGGAAGTGTTAGCGTATAACTCGAAGATTTTTCTTAATTTACTTAATATTACTAATAAAATATTACTAATATCAGTAAATAATCAGCATTAATCCATAATGAGTATATCAAATGCCGAATTGTATAATATGATTGGAGTTTATTTCGAATGCCATCAAAATTCCGCTATTGCCTCACGTACATATGCCATAAGATATCCTGACAGGAGGCATTATGGCAAAAAAGTATTTAAAAGAAAGGAAAGAAGGTTAAGAAAAACTGGTAGCTTTCATCGTCTTTCTTATAAACGACGTGGTGTAGATGTGACCGAAGATAAGGTAATCAATGTTCTTGCTTTAGTTCAACAGAATCGACATATAAGTAGTCGGTAAGTCTCTACAGAATTAAACATACCAAAAACTACCGTTCTAAGGATTTTAAAGCATAACAGGTAGGATTCTTATAATATTATGAACTGCAAGTTTAAGTTTGAAAATTGTAATCCTCTTTAAATTTTAGATTCAACTGTTTTATTTTCATATTGCGATAAAAACGCAACATGGCACTTTAATCATTTCATTCATTCCTTAAAAATATTTGTTTTTGTATGTTTTGTAGTCTGCATCCGTATCATGTAGTTCTCCACCAAGCTTTACATAAAAGGGATTTCGGTGCAAGGCTGGATTACTGCAATTGGAAGAACAGCCGCATATCATATCACGTATTTTATGGACAGACGAAGCCACCTTTAGTAGTGTGGGTGGTGTTAATCTGCATAATATGCATTATTTGGCTGAAGAAATTTCGCACTCGATGGACGAAGTGCAGCTTCAAGGAAGGTGGAGTCTTAAGGTTTTGTGTGGTATAGTTGATGGAAAAATCATAGGACCATATTTCTTTGAAGAAACTTTAAATGGCGATACATATTTAAATTTTTTGGAAAATGAATTGCCTATTTTATTAGAGGAAATTTCCTTACAAACAAGAAGATATCTGATATTTCAGCATGATAGGTGTCCTGTGTACTTTTCCAGGTGAGTTAGAGATTATTTGAATTTAATATATCCATATAAATGGATTGGAAGGGGAAGTATACTTCCATGACCAGCTAGATCTCCAGACTTAACATATCTACATTTATCTATGGGGAAGATTGAAGGAGTTAGTCTTTCAAACTCGATCAACCACGCAACAAGGCTTGAAACAACGCATTAGAAACGCAATAAATAGTATATCCATAGCTGAAATTGAGGCAGCTGTTATGCCTACCCGCGATAGATTACGTCTTTGTGTGGGCAATGATGGAAAATATTTTGAACATTTAATTGGACATTAAGTTTTAATGTGTGTGATCTTCTTTTCATATATTTTGTTATTTTAATTTAGAATACAGAGTGCGCCAATACTAGTTATGTAGGTTTGCGCGTTTTTACTCATATCTCGAGTTAGACAAAAGATATTGACATGCGGTTTACGTCATTTTATTACGAATTTAATCATTGTCCGTTGTAATTTACAATACTTAGGTGTTTCCATTTAAAAATTGTAACATACACAAATTTTAATTTTTTTATTCGAAAGTGCTGTCTATCTACGACAAATAAAACTAAATCCAATTGGTTCATCTACGCCCTTTCGAAAGAGAATAATTTCGTTAAAATGGGTTGATCCAAACCAAAGTTATAGCCATTTATTCATACAAATATTCGCACTCTCCTCCTCCCTTTATTTGAAAAAATAGAGAAAAAAGTATTTAACAAAATTTGTGCATAAATTATGCATCATTCTAATTTATTTATTTAATACCTACTATGATTGGACAGATTCTATAAAAAAATTTTTTTTAATTTTTCCATAAAGATTATGCCCTCTAGCGATAAAGCTAGAAACTTGAAAGTTATTTCCAGCGATTTCCCTTGGCCGTTTTTACTAAGGAAATTTTTTTCCCAAATCTGTACGATAAACAGTTCCTTAGGTATAGCCGGAGGATCGGCTTATTGGTACACCCGGTACAGTACATGGTGGCCAACTAAGAATGCGAGGTACTGTATCTGGGAAACTATCCATCATAGAGGCTTGCGCAAAAAAAGTTATTACTAAAACGGCCAATACAAAAACCTGGAAAATATTTTCAAGTTTTTGAAATGGCCGCTAGGGGGCGTAACTGCAATCTTGAATCTAAAAAAGAAAAAAATAATTGATCTTTAAAGTCGAGGATAATCTGAACTTCTTTTGTTTGGCACATTTTGACGTATGTCTAAAAATAAAGTGGGGGGGGGTATTGAAAGGTTTCCTTAAATAACCCCCTGTATCTTCGAAATGGCTAAGCCGATTTTAACAAACTTGAGCGCGTTGAAATGAGCTATTCTTAGGCTACAAATGTTATAATATTTGAAGTTTTGTTAGTTTCACGTGTCGTCGCTAGAAGGCTTTGTTCGACATTGCGACAGAAACGGTTAATCTTCGCAAAAAAATTAAATGCATTGGTATGACTTTTTTCTCATGAACAAGTAGCTAAATGATGCCTAAACAAGTTCGCGAAAAGCGCATCTCGATATCTTGTTCCTAACCTAAGATATCGGGCAAAGAAAACTTTATACGAAAATCCCTATATTAATGTGCGAGAGCATATTAATGCATTAATGCAACGGTGGATTGGAAGAGGAAGTCTGTTTCCATGGCCTCCACGATCGCCAGACTTAACTTGCCTCGATTTTTATTTATGGGGACGCTTAAAGGAAATCGTGTTTCGGACTCAACCTACTACTACAGAAGATATGAAAAACCGGATTCGTAACGCAATACGTAACATACCGAGAGCCGAAATTGAAGCTGCAGATTTGTCTAGTCATGAGAGGCTTCAGTAATGCATAGAGCGTAATGGTCAGCATTTCGAACATTTACTGGGGCCTTAAAAACCTTCCTCCTTTAAATCGGCCTTTTTGAGGGTCACAACTTACATAATAGAAACAATTCCAAAAAAATATAGTTAAAAAAATAAAAATGTAAGGGATTTTCGTATAAACTTTTCTTTGGCCGATATTTTAGGTTAGGAACAAGATATCGAGATGTGATTTTGGCGAGCTTGTTTAGGCATCATTTAGCTACTTGTTGTTCCAATGCATTTAATTTTTTTGCGAAAATTAACCGTTTCTATCGGAATGTCGAACAAAGCCCTCTAGCGACGACATGTGAAACTAACAAAACTTCAAATATTATAACATTTGTAGCCCAAGAATAGCTTATTTCAACGCGCCCAAGTTTGTTAAAATCGGCTTAACCGTTTCGAAGATACAGTGGTTTATTTAAGGAAACCTTTAAATACCCTCCACCACTTTATTTTTAGACATACGTCAAAAAGTGCCAAACAAAAAAAGTTTAGATTATCCTCGACTTTAAAGTTCAGCTATTTTTTTATTAGGTTAATATAGCAGAATTCACAGAAACATCACTTTTTTAGATTGCAGTTACGCCCCCTAGCGGCCATTTCAGTTTACCAAATACTGTACCTCGCATTCTTAGTTCGCCACCTTGTGCAAACTGTGTGTACACGGTTGTTCATGGCATACGACACGGAATATTATGACTAAACTATAATAGTTAACAAAAGTTTTGTTTTTGAGATGGATATGAACATTTGATAATTAATTTCATAATATACAGAGTGTCCTAAGGTTCGGGAACATAACAAAGTTGTTTTTTTAATAAAACACCTTGTACATTATTTGATGTGGGGCTTCCTTGACCAAAATAATGGTAAGTTTTATTAGAGTTTACCCTTGAAAACTGTATGGTTTCCAAATTATTTTGTGTTTTGTAAAAATGCACAAAAATTTTCTTTTTTTTTGACCATACTCATACTGGAGTTCTATATGTAAAAAATCAACTCTTATGCAGGACAAGGCGTTCAAAAATTAATCTTGAATAATTACTGGTTTCTACATGATGTTTATCCGCTAAAAATTCAGAGCAAGTGGCCCACATACTCAGCTAGTTGAATAACATGCACCTTATCTGTATACGGGCTAATTGTGCTACTGTGCGTTTGGCCCGTAACAGCAAAATACCTATATTCAAAATTTAAAAATTGAAAAAAGATCATGAAGAAAACGAAAAATAAAATAATTTTTATAACGTTTTATTATATCGAAAACAAAGATTCGTAAACTTAAAAATAATTTTATTTCAGCAAATGTTCGAAATGTCCTCCGTTAGTCAACTAACGCGCGAAATGGTTCGAAATGTGCAGAAGGAATTTGTAGATCGATTAGGCTATTGTCAGTTGACTAACGGAGGACATTTCGAACATTTACTGAAATAAAATTATTTTTAAGTTTACGAATCTTTGTTTTCGATATAATAAAACGTTATAAAAATTATTTTATTTTTCGTTTTCTTCATGATCTTTTTTCAATTTTTAAACTTTGAATGCGAATAACTCCAAAACGCTTGGACTTAGGTATAGCACATGCTACATGACAAATGTTTAGAATTGTAAGGGTAATCCAAAAATGCAATAAACATATTGGGTTGCAATTTGAAAAAAAAAAATTTTTTTAGCAAATCTTTTTTGAGACACCCTGTATAAAATTTTTTTTTCGTAAAATCGACGGGTCCGAGCGATTTTTGAAAAAAATTGTGCTTTACGAGATATTGAATTTATTCCTTCCTTTACGACCACCCGGTATAACTATTTTTTTACGCGTTTCAATGCATGTAACATCTATAGTATGTTTTGCTAAAGCAGTACAATCTGGTTTTAAATAGAATTTTATAATGCAAAAGCGGCATTAATTTAATACCAAATTGTGCGGCTTTGGCAAAACATACTATAGATTTAAGATATTCTTTGGATTTTAACGCGGTTAAAAATTTTAGATTTAGAAAATAATTAATTATAAGAAACGTCTCATTACGGAAATGTTATTCATCAAAATTAATAAAAACGTATGTAATAGCAAAAAAGATGTAGAAGTTTTACCAAATTGTTACGATTCCATTTTAAAAAATTTAGAAAAATATAGTATGTTTTGATTTAGTTACATGAAATATGTGATTATACATTTCAATTTGTCATCGAAATATAAAGGAAATATAACTTTTATGTTGTTATTTATTTACTAAATAACCAATAATATATATATATATATATATATATATATATATATATATATATATATATATATATATATATATATATATACAGGGTGATTCAAATTCGAGGCTAACCATGGGGATTTCGAAAACGGTAAGAGATAGAGGGGTAGTTTAAATTTGGCAAAGTTGCGAAATTTTGGGAACAACAACATGCTGCCGAGAAACCAAAAAAAATTTAATTCGTTTTCGAGATTTTTAAAAAAAACCAAAATCTCTCATTTTCGTTTTTATTTTTTCCTGACCTTATTTACAAAGATATTCAAAATTAAACAATACATTCTTAAGACAACTTTTTCTTGCCTACAAAATGGCGGCATCAAAATTTTAATACGACGTTTCGTCTTCTGCCGACCATCAACTTTTTTGTTTCTTATGGCCGCCATCTTGAATTCTTAGACCACTAAATAGAGCTTTTTTTTTTATTTCAAAAATGTATAATTTGCCTACCTTATGTTGAACCGTTTAGCTAATATTATCAAAAAAGTAAAATTATTGTTGATTTTAAAAAACGATCTAGATACCATTGCAATGTAGATGCGTGTACATATTGTTTTTTATTATCAAGATACCTTTGAATTTGATTATTCTTTATTGTATTTAATATGGTTACTGTACTGTAACTGTATTTGTTTTTTTTTTGTGAATGTTGTAATTGTATTAGTGTTTAAAATGCCGTTTTCAAACGATGAAAAGCGTGACATGTTGCAAGTCTATTATGCCAAAGGCAGAAACTCGATAGATACATTAAACACCTATTTTGAAATGTACCCTGAAAGAAATCAACCAAACGAAAGTTATTTCTTAAGACTTCACCGAAATTTGTCAGAATACGGACAATTTAATGCATCAAGACCAAAATACGGGAGTAGGCTCCCTTTAGCAGTTAAAGAGGAAATTTTTGATACAGTAAGTCTTTCTTATGTTTTTTTTTTGTCACAGATCTATGTTTTGATTTAATTTTAGGTAAACCTAAACCCGTCTATTTCTACAAGAGAGATATCTGTAAATTTAAATATCCTGCAAACAACAGCGTGGAGAACATTGAATGAGGCGAATTTCAAACCTTATAAAATACATACAAGTCAAGTTTTACATCCCGGTGATAACCAGAGGCGGCTTAGATTTTGCAATTGGTTACTTGACCAAGCAAACCACGATGCGAATTTTGTTGAAAAAATAATTTGGACTGATGAATGTCGCTTCTCCAATTTAGGCGTTTTTAATCGCAATAATGAACACATCTGGGCAACTGAAAATCCTAGAGAGAACAGGCAAGTCCGAGATCAAATTCGCTTTGGGTTTAACGTCTGTATCGGTTTAACTAAGAATAGGTTACTAGGCCCTTTTATTTATGAGGATACTCTAAATTCAGTTAGATATCTAGAGTTCTTAAGAGGACCAATGCTGGGGTATTTGGAAGAAATGCCACTTAACGAATTAAGAGAACTTTGGTGGCAGCAAGATGGTGCCTCACCACATAACGCTGTTTTAGTTCGTAATTATCTAAACGAAATTTTTCCAAACGCATGGATAGGTAACAGAGGTGTTATCGAATGGCCAGCGCGTAGTCCCGACCTTACTCCGCTAGATTTTTTTTTTATGGGGAACCTTAAAAAATGTTATTTATAAGCAGCGCTACGAAAACACCCAAGAACTTCGAAATAGCGTTATAACTGCCTGCCAAAATACTCCCCGAAGAAGTATTCAACGAGCAATACGTAGTGTAATCAAAAGAGCTAATATGTGTGTACAACAAAATGGTTTTCTTTTTGAACACCTATTGTAATCCTAAACGTTTAAAAATAGTTTAATTTGTTGTTATTTTTCTTGCTTTACTTGTTCCCTTTCGTTTACCTGTTTCTCATAGTTTTTTTTATAAGTCAAAAGCAGGTACATTATGTGTTAATAGTAATTTTATTTTTTTTTTTGTAAATTTAGGTATCTTGATAATAAAAAACAATATGTACACGCATCTACAGTGCAATGGTATCTAGATCGTTTTTTAAAATTAACAATAATTTTACTTTTTTGATAATATAGCTAAACGGTTCAACATAAGGTAGACAAATTATACATTTTTGAAATCACAAAAAAAAGCTCTATTTAGTGGTCTAAGAATTCAAGATGGCGGCCATAAGAAATAAAAAAGTTGATGGTCGGCAGAAGACGAAACTTCGTATTAAAATTTTGATGCCGCCATTTTGTAGGCAAGAAAAGTTGTCTTAAGAATGTATTGTTTAATTTTGAATATCTTTGTAAATAAGGTCAAGAAAAAATAAAAACGAAAATGAGAGATTTTGTTTTTTTTTAAGAAATCTCGAAAACGAAATAAAATTTTTTTGGTTTCTCGGCAGCATGTTGTTGTTCCCAAAATTTCGCAACTTTGCCAAATTTAAACCACCCCTCTATTTCTTACCGTTTTCGAAATCCCCATGGTCAGCCTCGAATTTGAATCACCCTGTATATATGTAACAATAACATTAAAAATTTGATCGTTACCAATTAATGATCCAGGATTTCCTAATTCTGCACGAATTAAAAGTCTTAAAGAAGTTCCAACTATTCCAGATCATGCTCCGAAAATAAAATATAATGTCCCAATATTTTTATGATTTGTGGAAAATAACCATTTATTTAGTAAAATGACCGAGAATAGGTGATAAATTGTAAATTTATTTACGGATTAAATCCTTTTACTAAAGTTTTATAGTCAATGATGAATTTAAATTTATATATATATATATATATATATATATATATATATATATATATATATGTATATAAACTTACTTGAGCACCCGCAAGTGGTACAGCCAACTCCTAGACTTATAAACGGGGTCGTAAGGTGGCACGACTTCCAAACCAATCTGGATAAACAGTTGAGGTGCAACTTAAACAATAACGAATAAATATCGCAATATCCAAGCTAACAACATCAATAACCACCAGTGTACAAGATTTGACAATTGCAATGTTGCCAGATTTGGCGTTTCTCTGATGTTATTAGTCACTTTGGTTTTTTAAATACATCACCCTGTATATGGAGTCATTATTGGAATCTCTTCATCAATATGAGTTCAACTATATGTAACACTTATGATTTTATGTAGACTAGAAGGTCTTAAATACATGAAACAGAAGTCTGGCAACGCCTATTTGTCTCAATAATTTTTTAATACAAACAAGTTTCAACCACATTAAAACGTAACAATTGAAAGATTACAACATTTTTAACATAATGATTACTTAATCAAGTGTTCAAAATGTGTTAGGTTTAGTTTTGGAAACTGAATTTTTCAAGTATCCCCATAAAAATAATCTTTAGGATTGAAATCAGGTGAACGTGGAGACCATTCAATACTATGTCATCTACCAATCCATCGTCAGGGAAATATCTCATATAAATAACGCCGAACATTTACAACAAAGTGAACTGGAGCTCCATCTTTCTGAAACCATGACTGATTAAAATTGCCCCCAAACAAGTTTCTCAGTGTAGGTACAATTTCATTTCTAAGTAGCATTTCGTACTTATCTGACTTATTGCACTTCTATAAAGAAGGGGATTAACCACTATACCTGACCATATATTTAATTTTTGTATCTTTGAGTATGGTTTTCACGCATGCAGTGTGGATTTACGTCACTCCAGTACCTTAAATTATGTCGATTTACACTCCCACACATTGTAAAGTTAGCTTCATCGGAAAAGAATATGTTGTGAACAAAATTTCCATCATTTTAAATTTTATCCATCATTACCTCAGTGAACTCTAACCTACGGTCGAAGTCAACTTCACTTAATTATTGGAATAAATGAATTTTGTATGGTTGAAATTTATTCTTATATAATACACGTAAGACTGAAGAATGACCTATATCTTGTAATTGTGCAACTCTGAGAGAGGATGTGTGTGGATCTTCAACGAAACTCTGCATTATATCTAAAGTTTTGTTGTCATTTATAACTGTTTTTGGTCTACCTGATCGGTATCAGAGAAACGGCAAATTTGGCAACATTACAAATGTCAAATCTGGCTTCTCCGTTTCTCAAAACAGGCTTATCCCAAATTTTATACAGTTCGGGCTAGCAATTTACAAGATAATTGGGCGTCTCCATACTTTTGGTCAACTCTGTGTAACGCATGTCTCCGACAAGGATACTTACCAAAAACATGGAAGCACGCCCACATACTGGTATTTCCCAAGCCGGGTAAAGAAAAAAAATATTTGAAAGCAAAATAATCAAGATCAGAGTCGCCAACTACCTCAAAGCGGTAATCTTCTCCTTGCTCGACAATCCAACTTTCGCAGTACGCATCAACACCACAATATCAGAAACAAAGACCATCCGCGCAGGTGTACCGCATGGAAGTGTGCTGGGACCGGTACTATTCAATATATTTCCATCAGACATCCTCACACCAGAGGGAACCTTAGTGACCTTCGCAGAAAATACTGTAATCCTGGTTCAACACACCGATCTCATTTACGCCATAGAGAAACTGCAGATAGCAGTACATCGATTATACTCACGGTACAATACCCGGGGGTGCTGCTCGATTTACAGCTAACGTGGAAACTCCATGTAAACAAGAAATGAAACCAAGGATATGCGAGGTTAACACAGCTGTATCCCCTCATTAATAGAAAATCATCACTAAAGTCAAAATGCACCATCATGATGAACATAATTCGACCACTAGTACTATAAACATCGCCAATATGGAGTAACACAGCCAAGACTAACTTGGAAAAAATACAAATACTTCAACATAAAATTTTACACATCGCAGCGGACGCCCCATGGTTCATTGGCAACGAACTACTCCACTACGAATTAGACACACCTACAGTTCTAAACTACATCAGAGCGAGAGCCAAGAAGTTCTTTACGACCATTCGTAAATATGGCGGTTCTGTTCACTATAGCATAGGCAGAAAAAATACTCATCAAAGACTAAAACGTAAACTACTGCAAGACCTATACCTAACTGAACCGGGAAGTGACTGTAAGTAACTGTTAATCTAATTTGTAAGGAAACTACCAATTCCCATAAATTACTTACTTCTGCTACTTCTTATTTTACTATTCCTAACAATGTCATGAATAACATTATAAATTATTGTTGAACTGGCAAATAAATTTAAAAAAAAAACCCTTGTTCTCTTTCACACGGGAGCAGTTCCAGTGTCGTTCGTAATATTTTTACTTTCGCATTATTTTCCCTCCAAAATTAATTCTTTAAACAGTCAAATATTTTGATTACATCCTCAAACAGTATATTCAACTATGAGTAGCGTGATACTTGAATCATACACTTGCAACAACACGACTCAAAGACACATTACACATACAGTATGCCATTAAATAATCCTTACAGCCTTAAATATCTCTACAACGCTTTGTTGACGTTTCAATATACAACTGTTTATGGATTATCAATACTTTCTAATATTCCATAACCCCTTGGTTTACGAGAAACAGAGGGCATTAAGTTATTGAAACTTGGTGAAGCAATTAACTACACAAAAATCAATTTAGAGTTGAGTACGCCTTTTGCTTCCTGACAGAACATTTTACAATAGATCTTTTTGTTGATAAAGTCTACTGGCAAGCATCCCTTAAATATTAAAATAATAGCAGAGTTATCTTTGGCTTGTAAAAAATGTTATCTATAATGAATCATTTAAAAAAAGTATAGTGAAGTAGAAGCTGCAACAGCTTTCTGACAAAAAATTTAATTTGGCGAAAATAAAGAATGTACATTGCATGTATTTGACTTGCTAAGTTTTACGTTTAAGTTTTAAAGATCGAGTCGACAACCATAAACATTTAATCCATAAAAACTTAAGCTATTAAATCACTAATGGTGTAATAAACTCGAAAAAAGTAGATTAAAATTCAATTTTCTTAAATTACTTTTTACACTCATTTTAAGTTAAATACTAAAGCTTAACAAGTTCAAAATTTAGGAAGTTCAAATTATGTTTGTTGAAAAGATGAGCGCTTTCTCTGCTTTCCTTTATGCTGATCGCTTTCTAATCCTTATTTTAACACTATACCAGCATTAACATGTAACCTTACAGGAAAGATCACTGCATAGATTTAGATAAAATGCAAATTTACATCTGTTTTTACTGGAAGTAAGGGTTTCAAAAGGGTCCATTTGCGGTTTGTGATAGTGTCAGCTTTGAAACATATGCATGCACGTCCATTTAAGGTGATCGCAAACGTTTCCGTTATTTTATTTGTGCATTCCGATCGAGTAACTTCAAATGATGGTAAAATTATTATAATAGATTGCCATTTCCAAAATAATATTACTTTTATTCTTTTTGCTCTTTTCTTAATGCCAATTATGCACTCAGTATAATATTTTAATAATTAAATTGAAATTAAACGGCATCGGTATTAATAGAAATGAGTAGAACAAAACAATCAACTTAAGAAACCCGGAATATTCAAATTCGTTTCCACAATCTCGGTTATACTTCCTCGGGGATTTCAATTTTATAATTCCCCCATTTTTTATCCGGAAATGTGCTCAATAATTACAATTCCCAAAGCAATATGAGTGAAACTAAATGGAAATTAAACATTTAATGCGTTTCATCATTTTCGAAAGCGTGTTTTTGTAGTATTCTGAAAAGCGCAAGGTACTTTAAGTTATCACGAAGACGTCGGAAATAATGCAAGATTATCTCACCTATATATGCCATCTTGAACGCGATACGCTTTGAATATTTAAGATTAATCAAAGCAAGCGTGGTAATGCGTAGGGGCGAAGACACCTTTTCAAAAATTCATAAAGTCGATATTAGCTTTTTATCAGGGAAACTGTTATATAAGAAAGTGTAGCTCTGCTCAAAACTTACTTTTACATCTAACTGCCTAAAATCGTAAGAGAAAAACGTAACTGTATTGAAATAAGACGAGTTGTAGTGAAATTGAATTATTTTTTAGTAAAACGAACACGTTTGAAGGAGATATACGTATAAATTATTTTTCTTGTTAGAAAGACCAAGCAGTGTAAAACGTATTTCAGTTGTAAATCTAAGTAAATAAATCTTCGGGACGACCTGAGCTTTCACTTCATTACTAAGGGGGTTTTGGTTTATGGGAACTTTATTAAAAAAGCCAGTTAAATTTGTTGGTGCGCTTTATACTATAGTGTCCCCAGGTACCCTATCTTTAAAAGTGTAATTTGAACTTATTTGCAAAAATGCAAATTCAAGAACAAAACAATCGCTAAGTGATTTATCTTGACTTTATTGACAATAATGCTACTATTACTCAAATTAATCGCTTGCCTTAGATTGACTTTCCAGGCAATAATTAAAGCATTAGAATTTATTTATAAGTCTGATATTTAATTACTCGCAAACCTCAAATCTGATCATTAGAATTGGCCATCTAGTGATAAGCTACGCCGTGTTATGTGAATGAGATAGGATTTGGTAAAGTTAAGTGTTGCATAATGTGGGACAGGTTAACAATGAAACTACTCAAATTAGAATTAACGAGCTTTGCGCAATGATGGTTCAACACGTTAAGTTACTAAGTTAGGAAAGAACCACCAAGGAAACCCAATTTATTCATAAATATATTAATAAATCAACTATCAAAACTAACAAACTCTTTTCACAAAAGAAAACTGCAGATTCTAGGGCTGATTTTATGTCGATTTAACGTAAATTACCTTAATGCAAAAATACTTCCTAAGAGAGCTGGCTCTCTTGGAAGATGGCGCCCTAACATCGGTTGAATATATTCAAAATGATTTCCCTTTAAATGATAGCGTTATGTACATTTATTTAGTGGAATATGCCCAATCGTATGGCGTGAATATGATTTGTTAGTTGTACTCATAAGCGGTTCGTTTGGGTGAGGCATTAAACATTATTAGTCATAAGTTTTTTGTTTTTCAAAATTTCGCAATTTTAACATAAAACTTAAAAAATTTCGATTTTTTCATAAAAGAATGATACTCTTGTCTGAAGTCGCTACGACGCACCGTTTTCGCAATAAATCGATTTGAACTTTTCATGTGTTAATCATACTTTTATAAAATTAACTAACGTATTGTAACTGCGTTAGAAAATACAACATCCCTTTCTCAGCTTACACATTCATCTATACAAAACAATAAGAACAGAAAATATGGAATGTGGGGTATTTTAAAGTCATCGGGACCCGTGTCTGTAAACCCCGGTATTGTTTATAACAATTTACCTGTGATCTATCGTGCCACGTTTGTCCATACCTTACTACCTCTACACAAATATTAATCAGTAGTCAATAATGCCAAGTCATACTAGCACTGAATGAGGGGACACTACTGTCTGAAGCGCACTTCTGTTATTTTAACAGATTTCAACTGAATGGGCGTGCGTACGTAATTAAATAGATACTTTATACTTTCTGCAAGGCGATGATTGATTTTTAATAGCCTACGTAGGCTTGTTGAATTATTTGATGCGAGCTTTAATTTACATTAAAATACCTACTTACGTTTGAATATTATAATCCTTCAATTAACCACTTATTCACCGATATTTAACGGTTTAAGATATGATAATTATATCATTTATAGATATATTGTTTACACGCACGCTTATTAACACCCGAATATTTAGTTTAGTAAAAGAAAAAAAACCAATTCGCGGTTTTAGTTTTACTAAAATGTACACGATCAAATGTTTATAGTTAGGGTTTGTAATTAAACAATCAGATCTTAAACAATCAGATCGATCCGGCTGAATCCAAACTCAAACCGCAACTGCCGTTTTTACCTTCCAAATTCACCCCCGTTTTTAAAAGTTATATAAAAAAAACAAGAAACATTACGTGGGAGTATTTTCAGTATTTACTACTACAAAAAGTTTAATTTTTAAAATATACATTCGTCCGTAACAAACCTTATCAGTCTCGAATTTCCTAGTACCAAACAAAGATGTCTTTTGATTTGCGGTATGTTCCGACTTAATTAATTGTTAAACTAGTGAAGTTTTTCATCAAGAATGTGCGTATAAAATTTTCAACGATTCGTTACGCTTCTTCGGTAAAGGCAGTTTCGAACGAACACCTGTTTTCTACCCTAACATATGTTTTTCTTTTTCTTTTCAACCCTTACTCAAATATCAGTTTCATACATTCAAATATTTCTTATATAAAATAAAACATCCCGAAAACATTAGCAAATTACAACTTATTATCAAGATATTTAAACCCATTATTTATCCTTTCTATTGCGGTAACAATTTGATTTGAAAATGTTTATTACAATAATAACATTTTCTCGGTCCGCTACCTACGATACGTATAATACTACCAAAATTATGTCGTGCTTTGCCACTTATTTCATTTATTTTAATATTTCCCATTATTGTTATAAACATGACCGTAAAAATACTTACTGTGCTAAATATAACTACTTAACTTGATTTATGCTGTTTCATATGAGTATTTTTATAATTTTCCCTTTCAAATTTTACTTTAGTTGATTTAGGGATTTTTGTGGCGGTTGGTACTATCTTAATTTTAAAAGTGAAAATTTGATTTAGTCGCCTTTTCTTCTATCCACATTCTGCCACAAAACACGAAAATGGAAGATAATCACCATAATCTTGCACGTAGGCCCCCTGAAATACGTGAAATTGCCAAAAATACAGCCGCATTTGTAAGAGTCACGTGCATGACATAATTCCGGATCAAGCTTTGCCAACCTAAAAATTTTCGTAAAATGTTCCGCAAAATTAAGGGCTATAATGACATCGGAGATGACGACGTTGCGTTTCTTAATATGGCTATTAAAGAATCAATATGGAAACAAATTACAAAATATCTGGTGTGGAACACCACACGACCTTCCAACCTACAAAATGGAAATTAAAAGAAATAGTATAGTTATGCAACTTCTTTTATAATGAGTTATTTACGAAAATAGACAAAAACAATAATCTATGTCAAACAGACGTTTAAAACTTTATGTCAAACAGAGGTTAATAGACATCTAGATGCTGACAAAAACATTAAAAGAAATGAAATAATTTTACAGCTGTTTGGCAGACATGTTTAACGTCACACTTCTCCAGTCTATTAAAATCGTTAAATCGCGACGGTCGACAGATTGTCCGCTCTTCGAGGAAACCAGACTTTCACACCCTTTAAAAAGAATGTTTGTTATTTAAAAAACATTAACGATGACGTAATTCAAAACTATTAGTTGTTTAGTTCAGAAGTGTGTTTGTATAAAACAAAAATGGGATATTGAAGGTTTTTTCAATAAAGCCTGACATAAAGAAATTATGTACCATAATAATAATGCACAATTTAAATTAATGGAAGATATCTAGTGTGGAACACCACACGACCTCTTTTATAACAAGTTCATTACGAAAATAGGCAACATTGTAAAAGCAAGAATAATCTATGTCAAACAGACGTTTAAAACTTCATGTAACAGAGATGTTAATAGACAAGAAATGTAATAATTTTTATTATAACTTTTTTAGGATAATTATGCACCCTCTTTTTATACGTTCATAACAAAAACAGGCAACATTGTAGAAACAAAAACAATAATCTATGTCAGATGGACGTTTAAAACTTTATGTCAGATAAAGATTAATAGACATAAATACGTTAACTTAAAAAGAATTCCACAGCCGTCCGCTTCTATAAGATATCAATAATACAGTTTAACCAGTTTCGTTCATATTTAATTAATTTTTAGACCTACCTTGCGTGGTATTAAGAAACTTTATGAAGAAAAGTTATGTAAAATTAAATATGTCTACACTTTTCTTATAAAATTAAACTTTATTCAGATATTGAAAGAAATTGAACTAACGCTTAAATTTTACCTTAGGAATTTTTTGCCGTTTTCTTTCTCAGAACGTAATTAATCTATATGTTGAAGGTCTATATCAAGGTATCTTTATATCTTTGAAATATGCAGCTGTATGTGATAAAAACCAAAATCTGCCCCTAATATACCCCTCTCTCCGCCGCTGGATTTCTCCCAAAATTTAATCAGCTCCAAGTGAAATGAAGACTAGCTTAAATGCAAAAGTTGACTACGTAGGTGTTTTCATTCTGGAGTTACCGTGGATACTAACATACATCCACACACACATCCAGACATCGATGCCGATCTTGGCGAAACTTGGCAAAAAGTTTTAAAATGAGCTAATAAATCGATTCAGCGATAGTGTAAAAAAAGTCGATTGCATAATCTTCTGTAACTACATACGTATATGTAGGTTGGAAGGTAAAAATATACTTTAGAACTACGAAACCACATTCAGTCTACTTTAGGTGTCTCACAAGATTATTAAAATATGTGGGTCGCCAGGTAAACTTACTGAAGAAGGCCATGGGTTTTAGTAACATGTAGAATATCTGAAACAAATAAAACTCAAAATCGATAGTATAGGTGACAGGTCACTACGATCAGAATTTTTCGGTAATGGGTACAAAGCAAGATGTTAAAAATCCTGAGTTTTGTAGGAAACAAGACAATTGCCCACTCATTAAACAGCTCACTCAATTTGAAACACAAAAAGAACGTTTAAGATTCGTTTAAGTTAACGAACAATAAAAAATAATGAATAGATAATCAAATAGAATTTTAATACAAAATTTTAGAAATAATATGAACGCTACTTATTGCTTGCATCAATAAATAACGTTGTGAAATGTAATCACTAAAACTTTCTGTCGCCTTTGTATGCTCTACCTAAAGGTTTAATGCTACCAAAACGAATAAGAATAACGAAATAACATCAAACCAATTTTGAAAATGCACTAAATGGCTATACATAAACAGTGGCAGCTCGTGATTTATGAAAGAGGGTGGGTGCAAGAACAAACTTACCTATTTTTTGTACATAAAATCCATTCTCTTTTGCATTTTTGTATTTGTGAATATATTGGGAATAACATATAAAAAGTTACCGAAAATCAAGTGTACACTGCTTTATTTATTAAACAAATTACTCAAATATCTCAAAAAATTAAATTGTTCTTGAAACACTAACTGTGCCATTAGAAAGAACAGGAAATTTTACAAAAAAAAAAGTCTATAGTTAGTCTCTTAAATAATAAATGTGCCAGAGAGTTACCAGTGATTTTATTTTCAAAATACTCTTCAAGGTACCGTTCCGTATATTTATTTTAATGAATAAAATTTAAAATTTAAATAATAAGATATAATAATTATTTTAGTGTAAAAAATGGACCTCAAAAATCCCTATAATATCAATTTTAGTAAAATTACTTTTAAAATCGTCATTTTAATAAATTGTTTACAAATTGTTTTATTGTTTAAACAATTTATTAAAAACAATTAGCGTACAAATTTGTGTTTATAACTTTTTTCTGTAAGGTATTTCGATGCAATTACAAAATGTTTAGAAAAATTCATTTAAGCGCTATTTATTCGGAAATAATGCATGTTTTTCGGCTAATTTGACATTCTTAATACTAATTCACATTACCATTTCTTTTTAGATTATTTGAAAACCTGCAAAAATGTATAATATAATCTCGACTTATTAATATAAATTTAAAGCTAAAATGTTTTGTTTTGATATATAAATACATGCGCGGTACATCCCGATTATAATGTGCAGTATACTCTATAGAAGCAAGACGTTTGCTGGAGATGGAGATGTACCGCTCGGTGAGCCAAATCACCCGTATAAGTGCGTATTGCGAAGATTTTAGATCGTTCCCCGGAACATAGCTTTGAGCGCCTGATGTCCGAAAGGACACTTTGGTACCATCGTTATAAAAAAAAACATAAGAATAATCAAATAAAATAATGCACTGGATTACATGCGAATTTCTTTGTTTCGTGGTGGTTGGGTGGGCACGTGCTCTTGTGCCCCTTAGTACCAGCGGCTAATGTAAACAAATATTAATTTTACAATCTTCCTGAATATACATTCACAGATCCTCATATGTTACGACAAAGTTAGTTATTAACCTTTTATCAGAAATACGCTACTCGTATGTTTTAATTTGCTTAATATATTGATTTATCGTAATTAGGAGCAAATCAAGGTATTGTAATTGTTTCAAAAGCATTAATTAATTTATTTTGTAAAAGCACTAATGCTTTAAATACAATGTAATTCCACAATTTCTTGTAGTTATGGTAACAAATCGTTAAAGTAAAACAACAAACTTGTAAATTATAATTTGAAGTTTAAATTACCTGTTAAAGGTTAGTCTATAAGATTTGTTCGTGCTTTAAATCTCCTTTCTGTTTATGTTTATAACTTCGATTGCTTCCAAAACATCTAATTTGTCTTTTTTATTACAAAAACATATAAAACGTAATGTTATTTGTTGAACTTATAAGGTGATTATTTACCATTAAATGTTGTAATTTGATTTGTCTGTGTATTCGTATTTGTAAGGCCTAATGTGTTCTGTGTATCTAACATCAAAGTGCCTAAGTATATTTTGTCCAATATAAAAGAATTACAGAATGTGCAGTTCACTTTATAAATACCGGATTTCAATATGTCTTTAGTTGAATCTTTGACTTTAAATAAACATTTAAGAACATTTGAAAGCTACTTTGTACCTCTTGTTCTTTTGTATTATGTGAACTACTTTTTCTTAAATGTTTATTGTTTATTTAATGCATTTTGAAATCGGGTATTTATAAATTAAACATTGTACATTCTGTAACTCTACTTATATTAGACAACTTTGATGTAAATACAAAGAACGCATTAGATGTTACAAATATAAACAGACAGAAAATATATATTATTACAAACATTTAATAGTAAATAATCACCTTATGATTGCACAAAAGATAAAATTTTTACATTATTGTGACGAAAAAGATAAATTGATGTTTTTGGAGTATTCGAAATTTATACGTTAAATATAAACTGAAAGTAGCTTTAATGAACGAACAGGTTGATGATTTGTTACCATAACTACTTATTATGTTACTTATATATTTTCTCTTGATAATGATGCATGTTGTATTAAAACGCGTAGAGAAATAAGTATATAAAGGAAAGTATTGTATTATATTGTATTTAAAACGTTAGTGCTATTAAATGGGGAATTCCACGAAGCAAGGATATTTATGCTTAATTTATTACGCTTTTATATTTTCCCCGGAAGATAATTGATTTATAGGGGGTAAATACATAAGTGGCGTTCTTTTTACCGGATAAATGCATTTTAGCACGAAATATATCTGTCCTTGCAATTAAATCGAGCGATGTTTTCAATTTGCATTCCTAGTTTAAACAATCATATTTTAAAAAGAGTAATACACATTGTGACATAATAAACCAATATTCTGGATTTCATCAAGAAATTCGGAACAAACCTTGACTATTTTAGAATTTACGTATTAATAGACTTTATTAAATTAAATAATTGGAATGAACACTCAAACTGAAGTATAACATGACTGTAGTCTAACAATCATTATATTGAGCATTTAATAAGACGTTCTTAATGATTGAGAACGCAGTTCAAATTTTTGGAACCTTATAAATACTAGCCAATAGAATATTAAATTGCATCTTTAATGTCACCGATCTGCAAAGTAACTTACGATGTAATTATAAAATGTAGTGGACAGCTTGTCACTGTTAATGAATTTCAAGCTACAATGTCTATTGAAATAATGAATAAAATAAAACATTGAGCAGAAACAATTGAATTTGGAAGATCTGTCATCTGTCTACTAATGCGATATGACATTAAATAAAGTACATTGCAGTGTATTTATTTTTTGTTATAAAGTTGCAACGCCATCTCTTATACAAAAATAGAAATAGGAGCAACGTTTAATGTCATTAAATAATTTTGTACAAATTATTAAGTAATTCTTACTGTACCAAAATAACGTTTACACCACAGGGCTAAAGTACCTTTTAATCGCTTGGATGGTTATTACCCGAGCGTATGTGATCAAAAGTTGTAGTTTGGTCCCAGGTATGTACTATTTAATCTCTCCTAGATTAAACGTGACAATAAATAAAATCTGGGACAAACGACAAATAAAACTTAATTATTAATGGTTGCATCTATATGTAGATTCTTACAATTAGCAGCAAAATTACATAAACGATTAATTTCGTCTGATCCCTAAGCGAAAGTGATTGAAACTGATTAATCATTACGTTGTAAAATATTTTCAATAGTAATTACTTTCTTATTAAGGGAGTTTTCAGCATTACATCAGCAACTACAGTAGTTTTCCACGGTTTACACTTAGTCAAGAATCAGACAAAGGGGATGCACCTGAAATAATAGCCTGCTGAACCAGAAAATTCAAAATTGTTTTGTGACTGTTCTAACGTATTTTTCTAACTTGGTGGGTTGTGTATTTATCACCTTTACACGAACAAATAAAACACAAGTTTCAATCATTTAACAATAAAAGGTATGTCAGCTTGGGTTTTAGCATCTTACACATTAACTAGAAAGGGAAAAAATAAAATACACCCATGTACCACACAATAATTAAAAAACGCCGAATGCGTTCCAATAGATAAGCTACTATCTTCATCAGACGACCGATTTTTCTTTTATGGATTTTATTAAATTTATTGATGAGAACGCTATGATCCACCTGATTTGCGTTTAATATCAATAATGTCGCCTTCAACAATACTGCGACCAAAGCATGGAAATACAAATATTGCTATACTTTTTGTAAAAGGTTGTTCAAAATTAAAAACCAGTAATGAAAAAAAGTAAAAGGAAAAGTCTTACACCAGAGTACACGAAACGATGAACAGTATATAAATTTCAGTATTTAGGCCCTTCCTATAATACTGTTCAACGTATGTGATTATAGATGTTCAAAAGCAAGGAAAAAATAGAATTCCCTTATCTCACATGGTTCTTTATTAAATAGATTGTTGATACACATGGTCGTTTTTTAGATTCTAAAATCGTTTTTTATTAGTGGAGTTGATCGGCCTATTTCCACAGTTTTTGCTTCTTGAGCGCGACGTTTCGGAAGCGGACTCTGCTTCCGTCATCAGGCTTAGTCCTGAGAAGGACTGTTTTCGCACTTGAGTCGAATTCATGTGTTATATATAATTTTTTCCCAAGCACTTGACTACTCTCAGATTCGAGCTTGGTACCTTTCACTTACGAGTCTGACAGCTTTACCGCTGAGCCACTGAGTAATCTAATATATATTTTTTAGAATCCATATGGGTTTCATTTCTACACTAGCTTTGCTTATTGGATTTTCTGCTAGTGCGATGTATGTAGTTTTTTTGAGTTTCCGACGCGTGCTGTTCTCGTCTTTTGCCACTATCTGTATGTTATCCCATTGGTTCGTTCCAGACATGTTCGGCGATTCTGGACCTTTCTGTTTCGCCCTTGCGGACGTTCTTATGTTCCTACGTTCTCAATTTGAGTGGTCTACTGCTTTCTCCTATGTATGCTCTGCCGAATTCGCATGGTAGGTTGTATACACAATTCTTGGAATTCTGATCTTCATTGTATGGTTTGGTTTTGGTTAGTATTCACCTGAGCGTTCTGGTCGAGTTGAAGGCAGTGCGTATCTTGTATTTGCTGCCTATCCTTCGTATTTTGTCTGAAGTACCTTGTATATATGGTATTATCGCTGTATATTTAGGTTCTTCTTTTTCGGTTACCCTTTCCCTGTTTAGGTTACGTGTTAGATCGGGGTAGCCATTTTCTTTGAGTGTTCTAGCGATATTTTCTTTTTCTTTATTCAGGTCCTCTTGTTTTGAGCACATTGTTTTTGCTCTACCGTTCAAGCATTTTGCCACGCCTAACTTCACGTTTTTGTGGTAATTGAAGTTGTAGTGTAGGTACCTCCCCGTGTGGGAAGGTTTCCTGTATACACTTGTCGTGAAATTGTTGTCATTCCTGTGTACGAGTGCATCCAGGAATGGCAGTTTTTGTTCCGACTCCAATTCCATTGTGAATTTTATGTACACAATGGCGGGTGTGAATGAGCCATGATCATTAAACGGAAATTAATTTTAATTAAGTACCTTCGTAACTATTAATGAAGTAAGATCATGCCATTTAATGCCTTTCCTAGTTTCGTGAACAACAGTTTGCTTTTTACAACAACTCAAGAGAGTACAATCAAAACTCTTCACGAATCCTGTCCTTGAGTTCATCGATTTTTCAAAAATCCCTACAAAATAATTACATGTTGGAGGATTGCTGTATGAGTAGTGTTCTACAAACATGAATGTCAAAAAAGATTACCAACCGCGATTCATAATCGCGGTTCCCAAGCGTCCCCTTGTGCGTAGTGTGCAAATCATAGGATCATTCCACAATGTATGCCACTTTAGCCATTGACAATAAACGCACGGGTTGGATAAATAAATGCTTTTTGAATAATTCCCCATTAAAAACTCGTCCAAAACGAATTGAGAAAAAAGAATAAATTAAATAACGTATTTCTATAAATAAAACAGTTGCGAAAAAAACAGTTGCGCACCGTAGTAATCTAAAAGCCTAAACCACCGGTTAAGTTACGGATACAGTAGATGGTTAGTACAAGAAATGTACGACCCGATAGCTTTTGTAGAAGTAAACAGATCATACTATTTTCTGCTGCACGATCGTGCAATTAGAAATGGAAATCCTGGCACAAAAGTTCTACCTTTAGAAGTAATCAACAAAAATCTAGAATAACATAATAGATATCTGTAATATTTTGAAATTGGGTATTAACCGGTACCCTCAACACATACTACGAGAACTGTACCTCTACGAAAGGCACATACATACATTTCTAGAAACTGGCTAAAAACTTAATAATCGAAAACGCAGGAGTAATTTTAACACCTAAAACACTAAAAATATAAATATAATTCCCTAGATATTACGCCTAAATAGTAAAAGAATAAATGCTTTCGACAAGTACACACTATAACACTTAAACAGTGTTATTTTCTATACAAGTTGCTTATCTATATCCCATGTTCATACATTAACTTACAGTTAATAACTGTAACCTGTTAATTATTTGCTGTGTTGAATATGTCAGTTGAGGTAGCAAAATATTATGTGTCTCCTGTTTTGCTAAACCTTTCCGGCAAGTTGTCAGTGGCTTAATTGTGGTTCCCTTACTTAAATCACTTTGTTCAAAGTACTTTAAGGTAGATTTCGTTTTATATTCATTATTATTCATTATATCTCAGGTAGGTAGAAACTTTTCACCACAAATATTTAGTTTTTCTTTTATTTAACGGTCAATATGAAGAGTCCCGTACGTGGTTTTCCGGGTTAATGCCTTCTATCAAATTTAGGCTGAGATATCTCATTCTCGCTCTCCTTCCCCTACCCCTTTCTCCCGAGCTGTCTCTCGGTACCTATCTCCTTCCCTCCTCCTCCTTTCTCTCTCTCTCCCACCCTCCCTCTTCCTCTGCCCCTCCCCCTCTTCCATGTTTTAAGGTAATTATGCCAGAAGGTTTGTTAATAAGATACTTAAACAAATATTGCCGACGTTTCAATGGTTACCTTGCCCGAAAGAGAAAGAATATTGCTTTTGCTAACGTTTGGTTGCCATAATGATCATCGTGATCGAGAACTACAAAAATATTTTGCATGAGATTATACTACGTACATTAAGTTGACCTGCACAAACGGAATATGTAGCTTAACTCAGACAGTAAATAGGCAAAAGTAACTGTGTGTTAAATCTAAATTTGACAAACGTAACCTGTCTGTTCAGAAGTCCTGGATTTTGAACCAGCATGTTGTTGTCTATAAACCATTATTAATTCCTTTTACTTAACTAACACTAGTATTACAGCGACATTACAGCGAGTAATTAAATGCACCAACTCCTAATTACTACAAACGGTTGTTCCAAATGCTTTGTCTCTTACTGCTCTTTTGACCGCGCTCATATATAACTCTCCTTGTATATGTTCATCTGAATGAAGTTCTCTATTTTTAAAAAAATGTCTTGTTTCAGCTCTTATTTTGACCAGATTTCTCCTCATACTTATATGGATACCGGTGATTCAGATTTTGGGTTCGGTGCTGCTCTGGCCAGTGTATACATACTGGTATATCAGTTATTTGCGAAAGATCAAACGTCATTATAGATGAAATAAATACTTTGCCATATAGCGGCGACTAAAAAATTTCAACCACGATTTTCAGTGGTTACATAACATCTAATCATTGATGATGAATGATCACTGAGTTGTATTACATCCTTTCCCAAGGGGTTTCCCCTTAGTCTGTGAAGGATAGTCTCTATTACAAACGTGTTAAGTCTGCTTTCTTGTTTAACAACCTTCGGGGTCAGTGAGTGATGGTAGTTCCTCTGAAACAACTGTTTGATACTCCTCGATATTCGACACCTTTTAAATATCACCCTAGGTTTAATTCGTCAAAATGAATTAACTGTGTCTTTAAGACTACGGTAGCGTCGCACCTTAAACTGGCTTTTACTGCATTTACTTGGCGTAAAAATTTTTCTTGGAACGCATTATATTGTTCATGGGTAACGTTAACATGGTAAATCTGGCAGAAAATGACATATTTCTGGTTCAGCGATCATCCAGCGCCGCAAAGCCGTAGGGTCTTGAGTAAGGCCAATAGTACCACCTTCTCCTTTTACTATAGCATTGCGTTGCTCGTGTGCTTGATCTACAGCAAGGGCCGAAAATGGTTTTTGAGTCTTTCGAATTATAAAATTTCCTTTAATGAACTCTTTGTCGACGTCTGGGGCATTTACCGACATTGCTTCTAAATCAGCTATATGAACCGTCAACCAACGAGCATAATTTGGGTGATGAAATGAGAAAAACCATGGAATCATTTTTTTCAAATATTCTTTAAATAAATGGTAATTTTCTTGTCGTATTGACCGCACAAAGCATAAAAGAAGCACCTCCAAATGTAACAAAGTCAGCCAGAACTTAAATGTGGGTGACCTAGCAGCTTGCTCATCTGTCCAAGTCTCTAAAGAAACATCTGAGGAATCTGCAGAATGTGCTTCAATCAAAAGTTTGTACAAAGCAGCAGCGGTGATTTCATTGGCCGTTCTACTTTTTTTCACATGTGTAACTTTCAAGAAAGCTTCGGCAGTACCGCGTGGTGTCATACCTGCGTTGACAACAACACTATGGGGCGAACATCATGACAAACTTATTTTCTCCGTATAAGTCCGGCCAATTCCATTGAATTAGTTTTCCGATTGTGTATAATGGCTGATCTCCATACATTATTGGTGTTTGAAGAGGATTAAGAAAGTGTGTTATATTGGTCATTATATCCATTCCCTGATGAAGCATGGGCACGGACGTTGAAGCTTCAACAAAGGGCGGTAGCAGTGCACAAACGAGGAATGAAAATTTTTCGAGTTTGTCGCGTTTTTTGTTGCGTGGTAAGCAGCCCAAGAACAGTCATGACCCTCTTGACTAGGTTGGTTAAGACAATGAAGAACATGGTTAAGCCAATCTGATTCAGCTTCGTATCCCCGTGTTTCTGAAGGTGACATGTGATGAAGTAATGTTATAATTGAGAACTTCCCACTTCTTCTGAATAATAAATACGTTTGGTGTGGTTGCAAAGGATTCTGGCAAGTGAGGTACAATCAAGGTAGGTTTGTCTCATTCATATGATGTTTGGAAATTTCGGCATTCACCCGGTTGTTCATCTGATGGTGTTTGAAACACAGACATACTTGTACCATGAAAAGAACCAACTGATTTATTACTTGAATGATTGCGATCGATGTTATCGTAGGCGCCAATAGTAAATACACCTTTCAAAAGATTATTGGAACATAACAACCCTTCCCCTTTTGCCCGGTTAACCGTGAGATGACACAACGAGCTCGTCACCTCACGAACCCGTTCAAGGACACTGAGATACTGCGTCTATACATTTCATCTATAACGGCCTTACTGTGCGTATTTCCATATGCCTGCAGAGCCATATAAAGTGGCAGCGGCGGTTGTCGGTCTAGCACGTACAATTGAATGTTATAAGTCAGAGCTGGTTCAGTTGCTTTACCCTCTGTTGGTGACCAAGAACCAAAAATTATCATGTTTACAGCTGCTAAAACAATTGGAGGAATAGAATTTATTTGACAATTTTTATCAAACGTGCCTTTAAAAAATGTTTTCCATTTCTCTATTTCTTTTCTAATAGCTGTGACAAATCTAGAAAATGCAATGGATTTTCTGACTGTGCGATTGACACGAAATCTGTAGATTTGCACAAGCATTGATATTTGAAGGACGATGAACCAGCAAATGTGGAAATTCGTTCTGAGTCTTTTTTCGAAGCGTAGTTGAACGAATAGAAGGCAAATCACTCTCTGGAGTATCAAGTAAGTCAACCAGTCTCTTTTTGTACATATTACTTAATTTACTCATCGGAAACACTACATCTTTGTTTTCGCTATTAATTTTTTTATGCATGTAAGATACTAAATCAGAAAAGGCTATTGCTTCACATAAAGCAATTTCACTTTTATCATCAGAACTAGGATTTCTTTTTCTACATTTGTTACTTAGGTTTTGTAAACATATTTGATGGTATTCGGCTTCTAGTGCTACTAAGTCACTTGTTTCCAGCATCCCGATAAGCCGTCCATCATTAATGTCAGTGGCCCATTGTTTTACCCGGTCACTTAGTTGTAATGTTGTATTAAGATGTAGTTTTTTATCCCGCTGTTCTGTTAATGAGCATATGAAACACAGTGATTTTTTTGTATCGATTGGGGGAGCGGATGATCGTGTTGAGCGATTGCTTTCAGAATTACTTACAGGTGTGTCCTTTTTCGCGTCATATCTCTGGTGTGCTCATTTAAGTTTTGTTGAATTATACTGCAACATACATAACTTATGCCATTTTACTTCGCGATTACATAGAGTTTCTGCAAGCCCTGAACCTTTGTTCAGCTTGTCAAAATGCTTAAGTGAACACAAAGCACCAATTTCCTTAAATGCGCACAAATTTTCTGCCACTGAGATTCTCTTCGTTTTTATTTTTGAGACATATACAATACTTAGACCAATCTACAGTAAACGTAGGTATCGACGTCGACTCGGCAACCACGAGAGATTTAGTCCCTTTATTAGGCATCTTGTTAGTTAAACTACATTATACACGACATCGGGCACAGCGCGGGCGTGATGTAATGTAAAATGAATTGCGCGGGAGCATTGCAAACAAACACAGTATCACACGGTAACACCTCAATAGATACTGACCTCGCGCGCCGCGCAGTCCGCAGTGCGCGCAAGTAGGTACAAGCGCATAGGCGGGGGACGCGAGCGAGAAAGATAAGGAGCGATATGCGCGGCATGCAAACGGGCGATGACCTTGACCGAAGCTTAGTGAGCCGTTTGGAACATCGGAACCGGCACATCTAACTTTAATTAAATTATCGTGGCAAAAACATTGCAACCCTTTCAAGGCAAAAGTGAATATTTATTAATTTTCTTTTTCTTTCAAGTTTTTATATTAAATACTATTATTTCATAAATGGATTCTACGTCTCGAGTTTAGTCGAAAATGATACTAAACTTAATTTTGTAACCTAAAAAAGCGCTTATTAACGAAATACCCCCCTCACCCCCCACATCAAAAATTTTGATGGTCTCCGTAAAATGATCTAAGGGTTCTAGGTATTCACTCTGCCAATGGAGATCTTTAATCATAAACGCCGTATATTGCAGTTTTTTGTCGTGTACAGATGCCACTAATACTACTTTCTTAGATCTTAATCGTATTCGTTCTGCTTAATTCTGATGTTTCAAATTTTATTTCCTATTACTTCAGATCTACGTAATTTGACCTGTGAGCTGGGTGTCAATTTCTATCTGTAGATCAATATTATTTTCTGCACGTCACACCCTAGTTTCTTTCTTAAAAGTACGTACGTGACTTTGAACTCACAAATATCTTTTTTTTAATTTTATTTTCCACCTGAACTAGCCGAATTAATTAGCTTAATTTTAATTATCTCTGAAAATATATATATATATATATATATATATATATATATATATATATATATATATATATATATATATATATATATATATATATATAGGGTGGCCCACTTAAGCGGGATTGCTCCGTAACTCCCTTACTATTACAAATAACGAAGTTGGCGTGAGTTTCCGATATAACCGGAAGTCCGCCATTTCTGAAAATAATTTTAAAACGTGTAGTTTATGACTGTGGACAACTTTTATATAAGACATGTTTTCGTATTTGTAATAGTAAGGGAGTTATGGAGCAATCCCGCTTAAGTGGGCCACCCTGTATGTAACCGGCGAAACAGTAATCTTGTTACTTTTACTCATTTCGCAAGAATTTGATAATTACGGTGTATTATACATTATTGAATTAAGCCTCGGAAAATAAGGCAAATCGCGTTTTAAGTCTGTCTCAAATTTACCCATGAATACATTGGGTATAAACGGAGATAAACTATTGTCCATTGCCGTACCAAGCTCTTGCTGAAAAAATTGATGGTTAATATTGAAAAAGGTTTGTTTCATAGACAAATGTGTTAATTTAAGAAAATCTTCTACTTCTCTATCGTCCAGCAAGAACATGGTACGACAATGGGCAATAGCTTATCTCCGTTTATAGATAAATTATTCATGGTTAAATTTGGATTAGATACGTGGATGATGTGTTTGCCATCCTTTATACTAAAATTTGTAGTGTTGAGAACTTTGTAGAAACTTTAAATTCTAAATTTACGACAATAAAATTTACCTATGAGATAGAGGCAAATGACAGTCTTCCGTTGCTTGATACTCTGGTAACAAGAAATGGTAGTAAACTAGATATAGATATTTATCGTAAGGAAACTATCACCAAAAGATTCATAACCAATGACTCAAATCACTGTAGACAGCATAAACTAGCGGCTTTTAACTTTTTGGTTTATAAATTGTTTAATTTTCCGCTTTCAGTTGAAAATTATAATAAATAATTGCGCACTATTAAGGAAATTGCTGCGTGCAATGGGTTTTCAGATGAAGTGGTTATGAATATAGTTAGGAAACAAACACATAGGATGAGGGTTAAGAACGTAACTACATTAAGTAACGCTAGAGAACAAATAGAAACAAAGTATGTAAAGTTACCAAACCATCCAGCTTACACAAAAGGTCTATCTAAAATCTTTTCCAAAATTAATATGAAAATAGTCACTACTTCAGATAATGGTTTGCAAACTCTTTTAGGCAATCCAAAAGATAAAGTGGATAAGCAGGCTAGGTCGGGAATTTATAAAATTAGTTGTAAAACTTGTGAACAAATATATGTGGGGTAAACTAAACGACCTATCGAAATTCGCTTTAAAGAACATTTAGCACATATAAAATACAAACGTCGGGACAAGTCTGCCGTAGCCCTACATTTGATAAAAATTATGTAGCAGTTAAGGTATCATTAATCAAACATGTTAGTAATACGTACGAACTTGATTGTTATGAAAGTTTAGAAATCTTCAACAAATTCTAATGAATCATAATGATCAACACCTTTAGGCTACACAGAACTCATTAAACTTTCATAACTTTCACTCTCACTTTCACCAGATACGCAACGAAGGGTTACTCGGTGATGGTATACATGTTAGAAATTTTCTTTACTTTGCTCTAGTCGATCGCTGATGATGATAGCGTAGCTATCGAAATGCGTTCGGTGTTTTTTAATTTTGTGTGGTACGTGGGTGTATTTTGTTTGTTACAGATCCTGCCACAGTTCCAGTGTTCCAGATTTTTTAAGTGAGATTCTTTTTCAATATTATGTCGTAATAACGCCATGTTGAAAACACGCATTAATTTGTGTTTGAAGGTTCCTGCTCACTTTTGACGACATAAGAGGTGTAACTTTTCGGCAAGCCCTTCAATTAAATTGAGTACTTAATTTTTTTCTACAGCATGTGTTATAAAGCACCTTGCAGTAGTTTGTTTGTCAAAATGAAATGATGATAAATATCTAGACATCTCTATGGCAACTCGTAGTGAGCTTTCTGGGAACTTTTTTATGGGGGCGATTATTCCGGGGACGAATTTTCTGGGGCGACTGCTCTGGGGCGAATTTACCAGAGGACAAGCTTTCTTGGGGGCCAATAATCCGGGGGCGAATTTTCGGGAAAGTATTTACTGGGGCGAATTTACCGCATACGGATTTAATATTTTGTTGTTTAGGCAACCTAGAAAATTTTGCTTTCTAATGCTTTATAAGCGTAATTTCCATACATCTGAACCAGCCTTATCTCAATCATCTCTATTTAACCTTCCTGGAAGGTGAAAATGTAAATATAAAGTATCTCGGACATTCCTGTCAAAGCTTTCCCAGTCATATGAATTTCATTACATACAAGTGGTCATCTATAAATACCTTCTGTTTTATTAGAATTTATTTTGATATAGAAAAACTTAGGAACAATCCTTTGATAATGGCAGTGGGGGCTTTATTATTATTATTATACGTTTCGGTAGGTATAGTTAACGTCGTCAGTAGTAATGACAGATCTAACGACACTAGTTGGTAAACTATGAATACGCCATAAAAATGCCTGCTATGTTAGGTAAACATATTTGAAAGCCAACTATCAAATCTAAATTATAATTTACCTTTCAACCGATAAATTAATTCACTTACCGATTACAAAACGAAGATCTTTCTGACTCATATAAACTATTTCTCTGATATACAGTGCACAATTTTTATTCAAAAACGTATTCAAGGATCATAACCATAATCGTATTATACTCATAACATTGCACTATATTTTGAATGCGTAACTTTGCATAGTGACGACAATGCGATCACATTCCTACTGCCAAAATGTTAATGCAAACAATTTTTGTTAAAACCAAACACACCTGAATACACAAACGCTTTATTATAATAGTCCAACATTGCATACAATTAACGTGAGCTACTCATCTATCGTTTACAAAATAAAAGCATACCGTCCATGTTGATTTAAATTATATTCACTGCATGTGAATGCAGTTTTGGTAATTGAATTCACATATATAATAATAATACTAGAGCACATTTGCGCAACTAGATATATTTATTAAATTTCTAATTAAAATTTGAGAATTTAACAGCTTGTTTAAGTGTATTAAGAATGTGTTGCGTGTAGACTAAATTATAATTATTTTCTTCAGCAACATTCACTAAAAATGCATGAAAGTATTAATTTTATGGATTTTTAAATGACAGTAAGGAACATAATTCGAAATATTCTGTGGAAATGTAGGTAGAGGAAAATTGCAATATGTGGCAGGTTTGTAAATTGGCGGTCTAATAAAAGTCATTTCCAATATCAATAATTCAGATTTGGATGGATTCCGATGAGAATAGTGCAAATGTTCCCTCTTCCTGAAATGTTCATTTGTTGCCAATGCAAAACCACAGGTAATGCACTAGAGAATAAATGAATATGGTTTACTATTGGTCAAGATGGATTTGTAATTTATTTCAAAGTTTACGTTGTCCCAATGTACAAAGCACATTTAGTTAAGTTCAGTTTGCGTCCTCTATCAAATTATAAACCTAATTTACCACTCACTTTGTCATCAGTAGAACAATTACTAAATACAAATAGTAAATAATAACAAAAAGAGACTATTTAAAGCCTGGTAATTTGCAGGTGTTACATCACATGCTTTTTAAAGTTGCTAAAGCTTTAGAAACATTTCTTTTAGATACTAAAAGGTAGAGAACGCGCAGTTTCCCAATGCTCTCTGAACTCTTATAGAAATGCACTTCATACACTTTTTAATTTTAATTGGAATTCGCTTCTTAAATTACGAGAGCTTATTTAAATGAATATTGCGGTTTTAAACTTTATTACTTTGACAAAAAAAAATGAAAATTATACAGAAATAAAGCTTAAGCTATTTAACATTTTTGACTTTATGTTCAAACTTGTCTTTATTCTAAGCTTTCAAAAACTTTGAAGTACTCTTAAGGGAAGCTTTGCTACTTTGTAGGTTTTTACCAGGCAAAAGTGAAGTACTTAACAACTTATGCATTAAAATTAGTTTACCGGCGCAGTGTATAGCCGTTGAAAACGATACAATAAGATTTAATGTACATGTGTAAAATTGTTTTCAACTCCTCAAGGGAGTGTAACAAATCTCATGTGGCCATCACATAACTTTCTTATGCATGAGTAGCTAATGCTTCATTAACAAATGCACAGGGAAAAGCCGTAGAACGGATCTTTTAACTTATTCATACTTCCTTTAAAAAATTTAAGCATTATGTATGGTTTACGTGCGAAATTAAAAATTATAAAAATATACGCTTAACAAGGATTTTTTTGAGAAAAAGAAATAAATATAAAATAAAATAATTAAATGCAACAATGCAAATGACGATTCTGTATATTTGTCAAACATGATACCCATGATTATATTAATTAACGTTTTACATAACCCCGTCAGACTTTTTTGAATTAAATTTACCTTTAAGGCTTATTTAGACAACACTCACACACTCACACACTCGCACACTCACACACTCACACACTCACACACTCGCAACTCATACACTCACACACTCAAATTCACTCTCACACTCATAAAAACATAGATACACATGCACGCACGCACGCATGTACGCATGCATGCACGCGCACACACACACACACACACACGCACGCACAATATATATATATATATATATATATATATATATATATATATATATATATATATATATATATATATATCCCTTAGTGCACAGTAAGGTACCCGGGTACCTTTCGCATTTTCAAGCCCCATTTTTTATAACTTTTCTTCGAGCTACGTTGTTTAAACTTATGTTTAGCCTAAATTAATGACTATTATGTTGATTAGACAATGGCATAATCATGTAACTCAATAAAAAATTGAGTTTTTGCATAAAGTCAAAGTTTACACCTTAAACGGACAATCTAGGTGCCGTGCTACCTATAAACATTTTCTATAGGTTTAGCCGATTTTTATGAATGTATATAATAGTATTATCTGTAAATATGGTAACTAGTAGCAAAACAAGAAAAAAAATAATATAAAAAATGTATTGCTCTAAAATAATAGTGTTACATATAAGGACGATTTACAAATTACAATGACAACATTTTGTTATTGTTAGACAATGTTCGTTACCGATCGGTCGTTTACACATTTCGCAACATTTTCGAGTCTTGTATTGAAATGATGATATTGATCTGCAAGCAAAACAGATGCCAGCATGTTTGCTGGCAGCATTATTCCAAAGGGTAATGACAAATTGATTATCAAATATAATTAGATTCTTACTCTCATTATTCTAGAAGGTATACTAAATTAATTATCAGAAATCATAATTAGGTACTTACACTTTTACAAAATTATTTATTGAGAGCTTAGAAAGTAGGTAAACGATTAACGATAATTTTCAGAAAACAATTCCTACAATTAGCGGGATTGTAGGCAGTCTTCAGGTAAATGGGTAATTACATGGCCAAATATCTATTTAGAAATGTATTTTATATAATTACTTAGAGTAAATATGTATGCTATATGCATCTGTAAACACAACTTTGCAAAAAATCAAGCAAAGACTGTTTTTCTCATTTAAAACCTATGTAGGTACCCGGGTACTCTTACTGTGCACAATAGGTATAAAAGTCGATCTGCACATGACGATTAAATATATAAATAAATAAATATATATATATATATATATATATATATATATATATATATATATATAAAAGTTCTTATGAACTCAGGTCGGCAACGCCTTCGTTTAAAAGATATAGGGTGTTGTAGTTTAATTATTTTTTTGTTTTTTTTTAATATCTTTTTACAATGATGTAATAAACGGACGAAATTTTGTATACAGGGGCTTTTTATCACGCAGAATTCAAATATGACCTTAGTTCTCTTATTACTGATAGAGGGCGCCACATACAGGTTTCCACCTTGTTTGAATCGGTCCTAACTTTTTTGCCTTACACTGTATGTCATTTTCGACTGGAAAAATTTGTTTTCCCATCTTTTCTGCTTCAGAAAGGTTATTCCTTATTGAAGTCGCTAGGACCAACGGTTTACGAGAAAAATGCATCCGATGCATGCAAATTATCGAAAAGCGCCAAAGTAACTTATTTGCAAAACCGTAATTAGAAGTCACCAATATGGGTTTTCTATTAATGTGTGGGCAGGTATAGTTGACAATTACTTAATTGGCCCATTTCAATTGCCCAATCGATTGACAGATGAACTGTATCGAAATTTCTTGGAGAATGAACTAAATACGTTATTAGAGGATGTTCCCTTTGCTATTATTGGTAGAATGCGTTATATGCATGATGGCGCGCCAGCTCACTTTTCTCGATTGGCAAGGGAATTTTTGGATAGAAGATTTGGAAATACGTGGACTGATCGAGGGGGACCTGTACCCTGACCAGCTCATAGTCCCGACCTTAATTCCCTCGATTTTTCATTTTGGGGATTCATGAAAAATGATGTTTATTCTGTAGAAATACATAATGTAGAACAACTATGGATAAGAATTATGGAATACGCAGCTAGATTCCGTAATAACCCAGGAATATTTCAAAGATGCCGTTAATCCTTAGGAAGAAGAGTTGAAAAATATATTCAAGTACAAGGACAACAATTTGAACATCTTCTAAAAATTTATGTTTTTTTTTAATCACTGTCCTTCATTGTTGCTATTAAAATTTAATTGTTGAAATGTTATATCATTGTTTTTGCAAATATTTTGTATGCAGTCGAAAATGACATACAGTGTAAGGCAAAAAAGTTAGAACCGATTCAAACAAGATGGAAACCTGTATGTGGCGCCCTCTATCAGTAATAAAAGACCTAAGGTCATATTTGAATTCTGCGTGATAAAAATCCCCTGTATACAAAATTTTGTCCGCATATTACATCATTGTAAAAAGATATTAAAAAGAAACAAAAAAATAATTAAATTTCAACACCCTATATCTTTTAAACGAAGGCGTTGCGGACCTAAGTTTATAGGAACTTTATATATATATATATATATATATATATATATATATATATATATATATATATATATATATATATATATATATTATATATATGTATATATATTAGTGAAGTCACTTATCAGAGGTCGAAATTTTTAATAGAAAATTAGTGAATTCTTTTGAAAGTTCATTATTTGGTGTGATAAAAGCTAATTGTTTAAAAATCTGTTACTTTGACGTCATCTTCATGGGTATAAGGAAATTATTTGAAAATTCAGAGATATGTATTAAAGTATGGTTTCTTAGTACATGGATGGACAAAGTTTATGTACCTATACAAGGTGTTACGAGTAAATGTTAGTTTTATTTCTTTGCACAATTTATTTTATTTAAACTCAGATTTATTAGATTCCATAGTAATCACGCTGCTTTCTTAATTGCATAGAACAAGTAGATGTAATAGGGTTGTTTAGCCGTGTAGTCACGTGCGTACGCCATGTTGGTTCTAAAAAAAGTCCTTAGTAACCGTTGTTAAGAACAAGCACGTGTGAAAACGTTGGTTTGGGAAGTACACGTTAATAAATCGACTTGTGCCTTGGTTGTATCCATACTATAACATTTTAATCGTAGCATAGTGCTATAACTAGATGGCGCAGAAGTCGGTTTTAAAGTTTTCAGCGATCGTCAGCTATTTTGCTGATGACAAAAGGACAATAGAACGTGGTGAAAATGCATTCGAGTCTGGACACGTAAGCCAGATGATGTTCAACGATGAATTTAAAGTTATCAGTGGCAAGGTTCATGCTAGCATGACGGATAAGCTCTACAAACTTGAGGTAAATATATTAAAAAAACTATAACCTAAATCATGTCACATGAAGGTTACTATTAATTTCAATAATTGATGTTTTATATATTTGCTTTTTCTTTAATAATTGCCTATTTTTGCAAAACTACGCTTACCTACTTAAAGTTGGCCTGCATAATTTGTAATTGTAGAAAATGAGCAAACTGCATATGTGCACACTTAATAGTTGTCTGTGTTCTTACTGATTTCACTGTACATACCCCAGAGGGCAGGTAATATGCCATCACATGGCAGCGTTGACCATATTTGCTCACCATAACATTTCCTTTACTGACAAATCTTGTGTTTAATCAGTTAAAAAACCGAGTAAGACTGAAGAAGTTCAGACGATGGCAAATTTTATTTCCACCTTCAAAGAATTTTGTGGCATCCAAGAGCGCAATTGCGCAAAAAGATGTGAATACATTTGATGAAGATTTGGTTCGTCTTGGGGGAAACGTAGATTTCGAGTGGCTGCTGGGCCAAAAATTATTGCCACGGAAACACCAGTATTAATGACCATTTCTGAAATTATTTTCTCAGCATAGTGTACGAGGAGTCACGAAAAAATTGACCACTTTAAACAAGTGACTCGAGTTTTGTATGAAAAAATAGTTGAAGTTGCAAATGCTGCTGTAGGACAAGTAAGTAATCCTCTGTGGCTTCGACTAAAAAAGTTTCGTCTAACTTCCTGCAACTTTGACGTGATATTGGCAGGTTGTAGAAGAAATCGCTACCCTCCATCACTTTTAAAGGCATACAGGTCGGGTGATTTTGTTGTAAATCTATATTAGGCATCCTGAGTGCAGTACTATTTAGGTTGACACATTTGTTATTTTCAAGGAACCTACAACCTTGATGGTGTACGAGCCATTCAGTGGGGCCGCGAAAATGAAAAAATGGCTAGTGAAGCATTTCTGCTGCAACAGTATTGTCCGTAGCCAATACTGGCTTGGATGAGCGCGGCTTCATTGGAGCGAGCCCAAATAGCCTTATAGGAGACAGCAGCATTTTAGAAACAAAATGTCTATTCAAATACCGAGATGCAGATTTAGTACTGGCATTGGAGTCTGACCAGACATACGTTATATATTATGAAAAAGAAAACAACGCTTTTAAAGTGAACACCAACCACGAATGTTACCACCAAATTCAAGGACAACTTCACATTTTAAAGAGGAAGTTGTGCCATTTGGCGGTATGGACACCTAAAGTGGTTGTCATAGAAGTTATATATAAACAGGATGTTTAGAATAATAGTATTGATATTTAAAAAAAAACTTATTACAAAAATCCAATTTTAAAGACCTTTAACATTAAAGTAACGATGTGAATTGTACTTAACATATTTGTCGTGTTGCTTCTACTAACATTAAATTACAAGTATAATTTAAAATGATGCATAGGTATGCTGGCAATACATTGAAATCAAAATTATTCAAAGTGGTATGCAAATAGATTTACAAACAAATACATATTATTAATAGGTAATTTTTTTAATGGGATTTAGGGTCGGTTATGAAATAAGAAAACCAGCCCTAAATCCCATTAAAAAAGTTGTCTATTTTGAAAATAAAAGGACAATAAACTGTAAAATAATTCATATTATTACTTTTCGTACACTGCTTCTGTCAGAGGAAATTGAAAATTTGTGAGAGCTGCACAGACTTGCCAAATGTTATTAGCCATAGCTAACAAATTTTGCGGAATTAGCGTAAGTGTGGAATATTCTTTAGTCCGTTCGACATTTATGCGAGCTCGTGCAATATTTTGGTTTGCATTACCTGGTCTTCAGTGACCTGTGGCAGAAATAAAAATTGTGGAATGTTTAAAGAAACACCAGGTGTTAAAATATCTGCAAGTAAAAACCCTTTATCAGGTAAAATTAAGTCTCTGCTGCACAATTTTTTTATCAGACACTGAACCTGGATACTGATTTGTAGCATACATTACAACTCCATTCGGTACAATGCCGATTAATCCTTTCGCAGTATTTCTTTGCTTATAACTACTGCAGGTTTCCTTCTGCTTCAGCATAGAACTGGGGATTTCACATAAAACCTCTGTGCAGTCAATGACTATCCTCGTGTTCGGAAACATAGAGAAGCAGCTTGGTAAACATGCTTCATTATCGGTTCGTGATGGTACAAACGCCATTAGTTTCCGAAATATTATATCGTTCATTAGGTGTAGCCAAGTCATAAACACATTTGTCACAGTGCGTGTGCAACAGCCAAAACGTTGTGCTACGTCCTTGTAGGGAGTATTTAATCGTAGCTTATATAATGTTAAAAATAATTGATTAACTGGCGCAACCTTATCCACTTGCCAATTCAAATAATAGTTCCTTTCTATCTTATTCAATAACTTAAATACCACCATAAATATATCCTTATTGGGAAGCCCCGTGTACACTGCCACTAAATCATCTCTGTCACAAATCTGTTCGAAAGAAAACACAACTTCATGTTTAGCTTTGTCTGTTAACTCAAGCACTTGTTGTTGCAGAAAATAATTTTCAGCATCATTTCGGACTTGACGCATTCACATGATTGAGCATGTAGAAAAGCAATTATCTTTAAAGTATATCGCCGTGAGTAGGTTTCTCTTCTTAGCGGCAACAGCTCTCGGTAGAGACTGACTATTATCGGCCAGACGTACTCGTTTATAATCCAAACCCGCCATCATCTTATCGATTTTCTCATCGGCTTTACGTTTAAGATTTATACCTCCCCCGTGAAATCTTTCTTGAAACGATTCCTTAACAGGTCCTCTATGACGTCACCTGTTCTGAGAGCTTCTTTTCCAATGGCCTTTGCACCAGACTTAAACAACGGTATTATACTTCTAAATATACCACCTAGCCAGCTTCCTATTCCGTGACCAAGTCGATATGGTGCGCCTCTGTAGATGGAGCCGATACCGTTACCGGCCTGATTCATATAATATTGTTGATAAGGACAAACCTTTATTGCGCTTTCTTAAAGTGCAGCTTCAGACACGACGTCCCACGAATGGGATTGTTGCACCCGTATCTGTTTTTATATTAATCTCGATGTTTTCAGATTCCCTTGTCATCACAGGCATGTAGTGTGCAAGCGAAAAAACCACATCTTTATGACCCCCGTAAGCGTAGTTTTCAGAAGTAATATTTACAAGCGGAGATAAAACATCACCCACAATTTGCGGTTCAACGATGTCGCGATAAACAAACATCCTATCCATATACTGACGGGGTGCGGAGGTATTGGTTCCATAGCTATGTTTTGATACGGCTGATAACCTAACTGTAAGGCTAAACGTTGTGAGAATCCGAATAACGAGAGGGAGGTTTTGAATGTCGTAGTGACGCCCTTAGTTAGATTATGGTATTCGATTGTTAGCAATTTACTTATTAACTCGTGGTTATTTCGCTCGTTGGCAATTTCTTCAATGTTGGCATAATTCCCAGAGGCGAAACGTAACACATACCATCCGTCCTCAGTATAAATGGCTTTCTCGTTGTTATGTTGGAAATGTGATGCAGACTTTTTTAATATCGTCTCTAACACATCCTCTTTCCCTGCGGGTGGATCATTTCTATAATAAACTAAATTGTCTGTCGCACTTACAGCGGCAAAAGAACAAGGGTACTGAATTTCCGAAATGCCTACAACCCATGAGCCCGTTAATCTTTTTCGCTTTGGCAGTTGTGTAATAAAACTTGACGTCGTATTGTCAGGAAAATACGTCATGGAACTATTACTTAATAAAAATTATTATTAATTTTATTAAATACATAAATAAAAAGTTTACCTCGAGGTAAACTTTTTATTTATGTATTTAATAAAATTAATAATAATTTTTAATTACATATTTACCTTTGAACTTATGACATATATCTCTCAACTGCGAACCTAACATCCAGCTATTAAATTTGTCACTATATCCACGCCACATGACCAGGTATTGTTTATATCGTTCGTGGCCCTTCTCTGCTAAAATCTTACCGACTTTATCGGCGTCTTTATCAACCGTAACACCTTGCAACTCCTCCTCGTAAAGGTACCCGCAACAGGATCGTTATTAAGATCGCTTATGCGATAAACTGGAGGTCTTCTTTTTATCACTGCACTAATTATAAAAACTTCTTCGCTCCAGTTCGTTTCATATCCCTTCTCAAAGGTGTACTTAGTGTTCTCCGATTTTATATTTAGGATGACGTGATGTGTCTAAGCCTTTCGCGTACAGGTTATTCCACACTTCCAAAATGTTTTCGTCGTTTACAGCCGCAGGGGCCATCTTTATAATCGAATGAGGGTTATTGTTGTAAGCAGTCACAAGTTTTTGGAGCACATCAATATACCTGTAGGAATGTTTGTAGGTGAAATAACGCCACATCTTTGTCTTCAGTGTTTTACTAAATCTTTCAACTACAGATGCTTTTACATCAGGGTTATTTGTTACATAGAACATAGAACGTAAATGTTGCTCACAATATATTTATTTCGCTGAAATTTTTTTCGGACAGGTTTATGAACCATATAAGCCTCCTGAGCATGCAGCCATTTTTTCACTTCACTATATCTATCCTTTACAGCATTAACTAAAGGTGTTATACCCGCAAACCCGGCCGGATGCTCTGGATCATTGTATAGAGCATCCATGTTACGTTCTCCACGTATCCCAATCTAGTGAAAGTCTTCTTCGAAAGGATCTTCGCGGGGTTTCCCTCTATTCACTATCGTCATCGTAATTCTCACCTACAGTTATGAGGATCGGTTCAATGTTAGGTGATACAGTAACATCACGTCTTCGAGTATTTCCGATAAACTCTCGTAGTATATTTATTTCTTTAATGTACGTCATAAGCTGTCGCCATAATGTTATAATGAGGGATGATCTCACCTTTTATTGTGACAGTACCCCTTTTATCCCAAAATACATCACCACCCGCATTCAGTATACGCAAGAAAGCCTCACCTTTCTTCCTGTGTGAAACAGGCAGTGTTGATACTATCTCGTTGTCTGCCTGACCTTTGCGTTCTGCGAATCCCTAATAGCATCTTCATCACCACTGATTGTTATACTAGCCGACTGACGTAACTGATTGGAAAAGTGTAGATATTTTTGAAGAACCTGATTGTACTGCTGCCATTTGCCATGGTCGGTCATTTTGGTTTTTAATACTTTATCCATGTCGTTACCCAACTGCGTTAATATGTTGTTTTGCGTGACATCTGGCGCTTGCAGGCGTTGTATAAAATCCATAGGTAGAATAATCATTTTCTTTAGATTGTGGTCCATGGTTATTGACACAAATTACCTAGAATTCCGCCAAGTAATGGTCCTAACAGGAGCAGTAGGAACGCGCCGTCCTTCTGTACGATAAACTGTTTTTTCTTTTTTATAGATTCACCTTTCTGTGCCAGTCGCCTTAAAGTGTGCTTATGTTGAGAGAGTCGCTGCTTCTAATCAACTGACTGAGGTACACGGCCTTTTAAAATGTTCTGTGCACACAAATGCATTCCGCCTGCTTACTATTCAGAAATTTCAATAAATCGTCACGTTGACTTTTAAGCGTCAACCATTATATATGATGTAATCTTTATGACTGTGAGGCTTAATCCCTTTTTTCGCTATATATACTTGGCAAATACTTTGAGGCCCGAATATGTTTGTTCTGTAGCGTAACACATCCGGTGTATTCTGTTTTAAATCGAACAATAAATATCCGTGCGGATTAGAAGTAGCATCTTGGTACGCTGCCTCTAAAAATTTCGGGCTGTCAGGTGAAATATGTCTTGCTAAATGCTGTATCTGTGCCCTGTCACGTGGATTCTTAAACAGGATTATGTAATGAGCGTCCCACGTCCTTGATAAAATATGTTTTGCGTTAAGAAAAACACGCTTAGATTTCCATGATGACAACCCTTTGTAAAAATATCAACCACCGAACCGTTAGTCTCGCGCATTAGATCGTCAATTATTATTAAGACCGGTTTTTCTCCTTCAAATCGTTCCATATCAGGTAACCGTTTCTGAAATTCCACTGAGAGATCTTAGAATAATGGTTGCCATTCGCCGTAAAACCAGATAATTTTTTCAAAAGCTGTATCGTAGACAGTTTCAATATTTTTTAGAAAACCAACGATAAAATACGATTTCTCACAACCAGATGGCCCCAGTACTGTTGCGGAAAAGGGATGCTTAAACTGACCTTCCATCTCGAAACGCTAATCGATACTAAAGAGTATTCTGTTATCATCACAACTTAAATACTAGCTGAAAGAAATCTGCAATATTGTGTTTATTCATAATGTCTAATTACCTGCTTTACTTAATTACAGCTCATTTATTTTTTTAAGTAATTTGTGTGTGTGTGTGTGTGTGTGTGTGTGAGTAATTGAACATACATAAATCAGGGATAATTTCGAATGTAAAGGTGATGACCGTTTAGATCTGCTTGTATAAAACGCTAGGGTGCAAAATGGTTATTATTTCACCTAATACTGGACCTTAATGTTTTTTGCAAATAGCAAATTTTTAAAATGTTTGTAAACACCTTAATTAACATGACGCCAATTTCCAATCTTATTGAAGTTATATAACTGTTAAATAACAAATGCATTCCATAAAAGCAGTTTTATCATATAGGTGAAATCTTTTAAATGTATGCTGTAAATAACCATCGTTTTGTATACAAATTCATATAAGTTCGCTCTAAGTAGTCTGCGAAAGGGGAAGGTAAAATACGAGTTGCAGTAAGGTGATATAGATAATTAGGTTTGTATATTTTACATTCTAAATTATTTAATGATGGGAAATCCAATAGCGAGTTTTACATCAACTGTCTATAAGTAAAAACATAAAACGGTTTAGTGAGCTGTATACAATATTTCAATATGCAGTGTAGTTCCCCAACGCCGTTATTATTTGAACAGTTGAAAGAAAAAACACATCCGAAGGTATGCGTATTATTTTTTAATATATATTTTACTTGATATTTTTCACAAAAATGCCAATAAGGATTTTAATGTGTTATTATAGGGGGAGGTTGTCATAAAACCGACCAACTCTGCATCAGCCCTTATTCTACCCATTTATTTAGTTAATTAGAAAAAGGCGTGTGTTACACTATTTTCTAAAATTAATTAATTAATAGCTTCGTAGTTATTGATTCGCATGTAATAATAAACCGTTAAAACCTTTGGTCTTTTATTTCCGTTATAGCAATTTGGTATTTCGAACTGTGGCTGATTTTGAGCAAGCAAACTGTAATTAATTAAACCAAATCAGTTTTTGAACTGTAAGCTGGTTTCCGCAAACCGTAAGACATGATTTATTGATTTTGATTGATTGATTGATTGATTAATTGATTTGTTTGTGTGAGTGTGTGTGTGTGTGTGTGTGTGTGTGTGTGTGTGCGCGCGCGTGTGTGTGTGTGTGTGTGTGTGTGAAAGAGCCGAAAGAGAGAGAGAGAGAGAGAGAAACGGATCAGCGTGAAGATCTACACGTGTCTTACAAATTAGCATTAGGGCCCGTTATTAGAATACAAATTCAAATTTCCCGCCATAACCAATCAGAATGTAGAGACTTAGTCCTCCAATCAGAGTACAGCGGCTGAGTGATGCGGCTAAGGACCAATCAGAGTCGGGTGCACGCACGACAAATCAGTTAAAAGTGGGACATGACCTAATTTTAATCCCTCCAATCAGAACACTGCATATACGCGCAATTCCCTAATCTCCAAGGGGTATACAGCCAAAAAGGCTCTTAATACAACCAAATTAGGGGCTCAAGTCCGTCCAAGGGTTGAAAAAGGCCCCCGAAAAGAACCCTACCCCTACCCTCAAAATATACGCCTCCCACGTGGGCGAGTACAAAAAGTGGAGGGGAAGGTGTCCCAGTGGGCGGGGTTTGTGACGTAAAAAAGGGGAGGGGATGGTCTCTCGGTTTTACCGCCTTCTATTATTTCCACAGTTTTGTTATTTTTTTTAACTTACAAGGTCGGGAGTTGCACAGCCAACTTGATTTTTTTTTAATAGGAAGGGGTGTCAAATCCCATACCGTTTCAAAAGTATTTTCAAGTAGAATTCAGTTACATGCCGCTTGTCATAGTTATCTCTAAAGATAACTTCGCTATTGTAAATTAAAGATTGGAAGTATGCATTAACTAGATAACTGAAGATTTAGTGCTCGCTGAAAACAATGGTTAGTTTATGTTGTTTAACAAACGTCAAAAGCTTAAAACTGTGCTTGAAGTGCTAAGTTATGGAGCATTCACCTGCCTTAACCCCACTAGATTTTTTCTTGTGGGGATACCTGATGAGTCGTATTTACCTCGATAAACCAAATAACTTGAATAAACTAGTGCAACGGATTCGAGAAGAAGCAGCAAATATTCCTCGCGAGTTCATTTTGAATTTAGTTGAAAAAGATCTTCTAATCGAATTTATTACTGCCAATAGGTGAATGAGGAACAGTTTGAGCATCGCTTATAAATGATTCCTGTACTAGATGAACTTCATACTCTTAAAACACATTAAAACAACAATCTGATGCAACATTAAACACCATAAAACAATTCATTGTTCCCCATGCCACCTGGATCTTCAGTCAGTTATCCAGTTAATACCTACTCCCTGTGACTTTATCCGTAAAATGAACATTTTCCCCGATTTACGAGTCGAAAGTTGACCAACTCTTCACATTTCCCTTTTTCGAAAAAAATGCAATTTTTGGAAGGCTGCATCTTGATAACTATTATACCTACAGAGCTAGTTATGGTCTCACATGTTAGCAAACGTAATTTACTTTAAAAACGTAAACAACACGGTTTATGAGAAAACATAATTTAGGAGATATAGTGAAAAAAGCTGCAAACTTGGATATACACTACTGGTAGTGATCCTAACAACATTTAAAACAATTAACATTAATTAGGTTCGGATTTGAGACCTTTTATACGCACAATATGTTGCCTCTTAGACCGGAAAGAAGCAATCCATGAGAGCGTTGAATCATTAAAACCCCATTGGTTTAGTGTATTTATAAATAGATGCTTGATGTTTGTTTTGCAACAATTTTGTTTAGTAATGTTGGTATGACAGATACTATACAGCTAACCATCATTACGTTTTCTGCGGATGGTAGTGTAGGTGACCCAGAAACTGACATTCAAGTGAAAGCGTAGTCAAGCGACAGTAGACAGGTAACGCCTCGAAACAAATCCCTGGAGATGGCCTGATTATGCACTTGCAGGTTTGGGGAGTCCCGAGCTATCGAAGTGGCTCACGCAGTTCTGTTAATGGCGTCAGGACAGAGCTTGGTTTCCATTGAGGTGGTGAGAATGAAGTGTGCTCTGACGTAGAAAAATGCTCAACGTTCAAACGCTTATAATTTAATAGTGGTTAATTAATAAATAATTAATTAAGGTACCTTATGTAAAGAGGTATCAACAACGAAACCAAACGCAATGTATTCAAATATGCTCTTACAATTAGTTTTTCTTTACTGTAGTAAATTACCAGATACAGCTTAGATATGAATATGCGTTTATTTAGTCAAACTGTTTTAAACATAATATATATGGGTGTCTAGAAGAATAATGCAAAATTTATGTAAAAGCTTAAAAAACATAAAATCTTTATTAGTATTAAAGAAGGAACATTTAATAAGTGACTTGAATCATCAGTAAATAACGTGACAAGACTAACGTATGTGTCGTAAACGTCCCTTCACACTTAACCATTAATCCTACAGGACATGAACTGGGACTTTATTCCTGAATACACCTTCGAGGTTTCAGACAGCGATAAATGAAATGCTATTTTTTGTATTTATTACCATCCAGTGCGTTTGTTTCTCTAAATATTTTGATACATAGTAGTTCTGACAACAATATAAACAAAGAATAAAGAAAACAGAAATATTTCAAAAGAATATAAATGATGATCACCATGAACAATTTTATCTAAAAGAGTCGGGCTTTAATCCTCTTCTTTTATGAGAATTTTTGACGCCTATTTAACTTTAGGAAAATCATGTAAAAAATATAAATGATGTAACGAAAATTCTTTTATATTAGTTGAGAAAGATGAAACTGAAGTTTAAAAGTAGTTAAAAAGTACATAAAAATCTAGATCTGTAATTTAAAAGTATATAATGTCTTTATCATCCAATTTTCTATAAAATCAAGCTAAACAAAACGTACCTTATACATCGCTTGCGCCAAAAATTTTATTTACGAAAACAAAACTTGTTGGTTTTACAATTTCCATTAACGTTAAGAGACTAAGATAAAAACTTTTATCCTTCTAAAATCAACCAGAACGGCAAAACTTTATGAAAATCTTATATTGTATGACATTAATATATAACTACAAAAATATGTAGAATTAAGTTTAAGCTAACTAATACCTTTTTGTTAAGGAAAGTCCGGCTTAATTTTTTTTAATGATAACCCAATTTCTTGTAATAACAGATTTACATTTTATGCTGAGCCAAACTGTCAACATTTCTTAATCTGTACACTTCCTTTATAGAATTTTAAATTTGTTTGCAGCTACATTTTATAAAGTGATTGAAAATGGTGTTTTACAGTTTAGTCAGCATTTTGTGCAATACGTGTTTATTTTTACTTCAATAGTGGATTAAGCGCCATTCTACTGATTCTTTGAGATGATGAAATGCTTGGCACTGCTTTCTTATATAAGATCCCAACTGAGATTGTCCTTCAACCATCTGCTTACCGAATGAAACGTATTTTTTTAAAAGCGTAGTAAGTAAACTAAATATGGCGAATAGGTTTCGTATAGAAATATTTTAAAGGCTCCCTTCATTAAAAATAATGTAATAGTAATGTTAAATTACCACTACATAATGTACTAGTATGTTTTCTAAAATAATCCCTCAATTTACTAGTCCCTATAGAAAGAACAAAATAGAGCTATAAATTTTCTGGATAGAAATATATAATACTCTGGACAAGTTTGAATTCTACATATTCAGAAATATACACATACGGACATTACAACTCCAAACAATTCTCGGAACCATAAAACACATAAGTTAACTGCATATAGATCATTAGTACATTGTGCAATGTCATTACTATTTAAGCATGGGTGGGTAGACGGGGTTAAGTGGGTGGGTGGGTGTGTGTGTGGGTGGTTGGTTGGGTGTGTGAGTGTGTGCGTGTGTGTGTGTGTGTGTGTGTGTGGCGTGTGTGTGTGTGTGTGGTGGTGTGTGTGGTGTTGTGTGCTGTGTGTGTGTGGTGTGTGTGTGTGTGTGTGTGTGTGGTGTGTGCGTGTGTGCGTGTGTGTGGTGTGTGTGTGTGTGCTGTGTGTGTGTGTGGTGTGTGTGTGGTGTGTGTGTGTGTGGTGCGTGTGGTGTGCGTGGTGCTGGTTGTGTGGTGTTGCGTGTGCTGTGTGTGTGCGTTGTGTGTGCGTGTGTGTCTGTGTGCGTGTGTGCGTGTGTGCTGGTGGTGGTGTGTGTGTGTGCGTGTGTGTGTGGTGGTCGTGTGTGTGCGTGTGTGCGTGGTGCGTGTGTGCGTGTGTGGTGTGTGTGTGTGCGTGGTGCGTGTGTGTGTGTGTGTAGTGTGTGCGTGTGCGTGTGTGCTGTGTGCGTGCTGTGCTGTGCTTCGTGTGCGTGTGCGTGTGTCGTGTGCGGTGTGCGTGTCGTGTCCGTGTCCGTGTCCGTGTGTCCGTGTCGTGCGTGTGCGTGTCGTGTGCGTGTGCGTGTGCATTTTGGAGTAATGGTGACGTTGTTCTCGACCTTCCATGTTCTTCGTGTTGTCGTGTGCGTTCTGTTGAAGCTTATCACGTTGACGTTGTAGTAATGTGCATTGTGCTGTCCGGTATTGACATTTGGTGACGTATGTGCAAAGCTGTCGTATTTTGCGATAATTGCGAGTTCTTCGTCATGATGTATACTTTCTTGTATGCAAGCCTTTTCAACTCCGATGCTCGTACATGTCATTGTCGTATCAGTATATTCGAATTAGATTACAGTATTCCTTCCTGATTTTGATGAGTGTCGTTCACTATGACAACGTTTCATATGTAAGAATGGCATTTACTGTGTAAATTTGAACGTCTATTTCCGCACCACTTAAGCTCAATTCGTTCTTTTGTTGCGACTATTACGAACTGAGTTCTTTTAAATTATTCCTTATGAGGTTGTAGTGCTATTCTAATTCAAATCAGTGCTTTATCACAATAAGCACCGCCCGAGCATCCTCCATTTTTGTTTAAATTGTAGATAAAGTTTCGGAAAATTGTTTTTTTATAAGGTTTCTAAGCTCGTTAACAATTTCAAAAAAACTATGCACATTCTACACTATTTCGCATAATCACAATAGTCTAGTTTTTATTCTAAACTAATTCACAATTTAAAAAGGATATGGCTGTTATATTACGATCACAATTTATGTAATTATGAATCAGTCAAGTTGGGAAACAATACTAGTCCCGTAATGTTGATTGTGTTATCAAGGGTAATATTCCAAATAGTATTAAATCATCAACAATGGTTAATACAAAATACAATGTATAATACTAAAAATTGTTTAATATGCCACTATACGTAATTTGAAGCTGTTAAAATACACGATTGTTGCCAACCGCGTAACGTCGTATGCGTGAACCGTAGCATTCTTTCTCCGTGAGTGACGTACTTAATGCCCTTGGGTAGCAGTGCACTTGCGCGAGTACTTTATTTTGATCATGTTTGTGATACGGGTGACCTTTGAAATTGTTAGCGTATACTAAATTATATTACGGAATAATGAAGTGTCACGGGTAGAACCTAACCTTAACTAAAATATTAATTATTAGTAATATAAATGCAATCATTATTTTTACTTTGAATTGTAACTAATGTCCGTGTTATTTCAAAAAATGTAATACACTTTGACATTGTTAAAAGTTTTAGTGAACGCCCTTTACGTCAAAAATAAATGTGCGTGGAAGGGGTGCGTTTTGGTGTCGGTGTGCGTGTGTTTATATATATATATATATATTTTAATGAGTATACCAAAAACAGGATTCAGGAAGTTTTAGATATATTTAATAATTTTAATTCTAAATTACAATTTACTGTTGAAATTCAAAAGATAACCAAATACCATTTTTAGACACGTTGGTCATTCGAAAAATAACCAAATCTTAATCGATTGGTTCCAAAACCTACACATAGCTGGAGGTATTTAAATTTTATTCTAACCATCCTTTAGGCTACAAAATTAATACCATTATCAATACTATTGGAAGATGTTTGAAAATCGCAGATCCAAATTTCCGTTCTAAACATATCAAAAATATTATTAAAGCATTTACTGAAAATAATTATCCAAAATCATTAATTTTGAAAATAATTAAACAACAAATTCATATTTTTATAATAATTTTTCTACGAATAAGGAACCTAAGGAAAATGACAAAATTACTTTTATACCCCTTCCTTATAACAATAAAAATGCTTAATATATAAATCACTTAAAAATTTAAATTAAATCCGGTATTTTCAATTAATAACAGATGTATAAATTTAATGTCTAAATTAAAATCAAAAATTTCGAAAAATAACATAACTAACACTATTTACCAAATTCCTTGTGATTCTTGTGATAACGTTTACATAGGAACATCTTTACAACCTTTAAAAATAGATTAACACAACATAAATCTGATGTTCGTGTTAAACCTAAAAGTACTGCTTTGGCTAAACATTCAAACGATTTAGGACACATCTTTCAATATGATAACACAAAATTTTAGATGTAGAATCAAATTTAAAAAACGTTTAATTTTAGAAATGTTACATATAAAAATTAATAACAAAATTTCTTGTAACAGTAAAAAGATTTAGAAAGCTTACCCATAAATTATAATAATATGTTGGAAAATTTAAAATAGTAACCTTGTACATTATTTGTCATAATTGTCAATTCTTAATATTAATTTTAGTTCCTTTTGTTGTTAAATTCCACTGATGATGAATACAACCGTATTCGAAATATATGGAAAATGTTGAAGTTTGTAGTTCGTTTTATTGACACACGTACCATAGTGAAGAAAGAGGAGAAAAAAAATTTTTATTAAATATTCGTCAAATAACTTTATATTAATAACTTATATATATATATATATATATATATATATATATATACGAAGTGTCCGGAAAATGTGGGAAATCTCTTGGATTTAGAAAACGAAAAAATAACATGACAAGTTCCTATAATTTTTTTCCTCCAGACCCTCCTTACGGAGATGTGAGTCCCTAAAGGACGTCGCTGGAAATAAGTTTTTCTTGAATAACTTTTAAAGTGCTTGATAATTTGATAATTTAATAAAAATTCAGTATGATGGCCACTAGTAGAGGCCTCTGGACTAAGTTTTAGACCCTAACGCCTAAATCTTTAACACTCTGTATGATAAAGATATAAAAAAAATATTTTTGGGTAGTTTGAACTTTTCTCTAAAAAAAGATATACTTGTTTAATATCCATAAAATTAACTATTTTCCAGAAAAAAAAAATAAACGAATTTATGTTTCATTTTCATGTAATTAAAAACTTCGCAAGTGGTTTCAACATGGCCTCCGTGAAGTCTGATACACTTGCGAGCACGACGAACTGAGGACTGCTGTACCTGCCACAATAACCCCACATTGTTGTTTAGCGCATCACAATGAAACGTGATTGTCTGTAGAAGCTCCTCCCTAGTATCAACCGTATTGGAATACACCAAGGTTTTGAGAAGTCCGGTAAATATCCAACGGCGTCAGGTCGGGAGATCTAGGAGGCCAGGCGATAGGTCCACCTCTACCTATCCAACGGTTAGACCTTATTTAAGTGTTCCCGCACAGCAACGCTAAAATGAGGTGGTGCCCCATCATGCATAAAGTACATGTTTCGGCGGGTTTTAAGAGGTAAATGCTCTATTAAATCTTGAAAAGCGTTCTGGGGGAACTCCAAATAAAGTTATCAATTCAATTGGGCCGGAAATACAAATGGTCCAATCAAAAAATTGCCAAGACTCCTGCCCAGATGTTAATTCATTAAAACTGATGTTGTTGATGCGAAACAATAGTTGCATGAGGATTTTCGTCAGCCCATACGTGTGAGTTGTGGAAATTCGTGATACATTTTTTGGTAAAAGAACTTCATGAATTATTGTTTTCGGCTTATTAGATTGTGCGGCTAATTTGCGAGTGCTCGTTGAAGGAGTCCCATCTACAGCATTCAAAATATTTTCCTCTAATTCCACCGTAAGCACTGTTCTTGTCAGACCAGCATCAGTACTTTTTTCTTAAACATTCCTAAAGTTACAAAGGAAGTCAATATTATTACCTTAGTAACCGAAATCACTCGCCATTCTCTCTTAGACGTTGATCAACTCGTTGAAATGTCTTCTGATTTGAAATAGTATGATTAGGAAATCTCTCGTGATATTCTTGCTTCCAAAGCATTGCAAGAGGCAAGATCATACACGAGATGCATATGTGCATATTCAATAAAAGTGAATTCCATATTTCGAATAAGTTTACAATTAAATTCACCACGAAATCCAAAAATCAGTAAATTTAAAGTAAATTAATGTCGATCAATGTATCAGCGATGTGACAAATGTCAATTCTAAAATGCAGGTTATTTATTTACTTCGTACCATAGGAATGTTTGACGTATGTTTTTTTTTAGTGAAGATAAATAAAATGAACAAGAAATAAAATTATACCTAGTGGGTCAATAAACTCACTTAAGTTTCCAACATTTTTTAAATAATTAATATGTTTAATTTGAGTTTCCTAATCTATTATTAAAAGAGTGTTTTCTCGTAAAAATTCGAAAAAACACTGGCTTAATTTTTTTTAATAATTTATTAATTATTTATTAATTTTGAACAAAGTGTCTAATTTTATTATACTAGTGTTATTGTTATTTATTTATAAATCGTTATTGCTAAGAATTCTTATTAATTTCACAATTATTAATTAAGTATTGTTACAATAATAAATAAGGATTGTTAAAATTAGTGTACTAAACAGATTTCAATTTACAAAAGTCTTGTATTTGAGTATGGCTTGATACAGTGGCGGCTCTTTAATGAGAGCAAGTGAGCAGCGGTCTATAACTTATTAGAATCTCACTTAAAAACTGCATACATGTTTATGGCGAAATTGATACATACATAATTATACAGAAAGTATTGACCGCATAACAATAATAATTATGCATTTTTTTTATACGAGGATAATAACAATGGATACTAAAAAACCGATAACCTACCTATTTATAAATGAAAATGTATTTGAAATTTTAAAGAACGATCGTTAGGTACTAAAATGGCTCTAAATGTTTTATTATATCTTTTTATTAAAAACTTTATATTCAATTATTCACATAAAGCACATTACTTAACTTAGTACCACATCAAACACTAAAAATCAAAATAACTCGAAACGCACAGGAATTTCGAAACAGAAGAAGGTACATTATTTTTGTTAAACTGTATGTAGATAATGAAAATAACAGTTTTTTAAAAATAGTCATTGGCGTAGAAGTTCTGTTTATGAAAGTGGTTGAGCACCCCCTCCACTCCGCCACTGTGCAAGTTTGTGAACATTATTATCGCTTGTTTTATGCCCCTTAATTAATAGACATTATCCCCCCAACATGAAAAAAATCTAAGCATTCGTTTATGAGTTATAATGAAAATTTGAGAAAAAAAAATTATATTCAACACCCTGTATCTCGGAAACGAAGCCTTCTACGACATATCTTTATAGGAACTTTTCTTTTTAGAAACGTGTTCTGTCTCCTGTTAAAGTTTGTCTACAAAAAACTGACTCACCTTGTATATATATATATATATATATATATATATATATATATATATATATGTATTTGTATTTTACATCATCACGGTGCTCGCTTTAGATGTGTAGCCTTCACTAGGAAGAGAATGAGGTCCTTACTCTGTTTGCATGGTAATGCACATTTCTTAATTGTTGGTTTTTTGCGTGATAGAGATATCGAACAATTTTAAAATGATTAGAATACGTTAAATGATATTGCTAGATAGCAATAAGGTTGCCAACTTTTTCGTAACTGCTCTGGAAATGAAGTTTTCGGGTTGCACAGTACCATAGAGAATACTGCTAGTATGAATGCATTAATGTCAATTGTTTTGATTAACTAGTTTTCGTCTTAGTGGATATTAAAGATTTTAGAAAAATCAATAAACACCTTCGCCTAAAAAATAACATCACTAGCGTAGTAATGGTATATATATATATATATATATATATATATATATATATATATATATATATATATACCGTTAATTGTATTTAAAATTTAAAATTAACTTTTAAAGTACATACAGTAAAAGATTAACTCGAGGGGGACTTGAACCCACGACACCTCGACTTTGCTAGAGTGGGGCTTTCCCCTCACAATCGATTCAAACTTAAACTGTGTGTACATCCCTAGTTACGATGTATTATAATTTTTATACACATAATGAAGGATCGCAGCCAAAAATATAATACAATATAATTATAGTACATCGTAACTCGGGAAGTATTGTTAGTTTGAATTATTGTTAAGTGTCAAAAATGTCTCCAGGCCTGTCAGTGGCCGAAAAATCGAGATAGTGTTGATTTACGGAGACATGAATAAGACAGCCAGAGAGACAGCAGAAATATTCAGTGCAAGAAATCCAGACAAAATGGTTCATTATTCCACAGTGTCGCGCATAATAACAAAATTTAAACAAACATGCTCTGTGGAAAACCGGTACAAAATTTCTCATTAAAAGACAGTGACAGGGGACGAAGGCACTTTACATGTACTTTTAACAGTTTTCGAAACACTACAGATATCGGTGAGTGACATTTCCAATACTACAAACATTGAAGACAGGTCAGTCAGAAAGATTTTAAAAAGAAATAAATAACTATCAACCAAAATTTGTTCACGTCCTAACGGATTATAGTTACGTTACCAGTTTGGATGGGCATCCTTTCAAGGAATGGTCGAGGAGGATGCAGGTTTTCCAAAAACAGGTAATATTTTCTGATGAAGCTACGTTTTCTTCCAACGGGACTGTTAGCTCGCAGAACTGCCGTCGATGGGCCACTGAAAATCCGGAATTTGTAACAGAAAGTAAAGATCAATACAGCTGCAAAGTGAATGTATGGTACTATCTACAACTTTTAGATAATAGGTACATTCCTAAATTTGGAAGGATGTATGCAATTACTGCAGACAGAACTTTCAAATGTTTTGGACAATACGCCATTACTGTAAAAAAGAGACCTGCACTTTCAAAAAGACGGAGCACATATTCATTCTACACTGGATGTAAGAATATTGTTAAATCGAACGTTTTACCAAAGGTAGATACGTCGTTTTTCTCAAAATCCATGGCCAGCTAGGTTGACAGACCTTGCGTCGTTATACTTTTTTATGGGGATATTTAATAAATATGGTATACAAACATCGGCCATTCAGAAATGTTACAATCTTAAAAAATGTCCTTCGAGCTCGCATAGCTTAAATAACTCCGCATATGTTGAGAAAGGTGTATAAAGAACTGCGCAGAAGAACAATGTTATGTATGGAACGGAACGGGGGACATATAGAGTTTAACTAGGTTTAAGTAGTCTACCTAGTACTTGCTTTCTGTGTTATATTCTGTTTGCAATGTTTCTTAGTGATGTTTTTTAGCTTTAGTATTCTTCATCCTGATATTTTTCAAATATCCTTGAATCTTTTTGAAAATTGACACAGTCCTAAAGTACGATTCTGAACAACTTTTCTCTTTAAAACTTTTTAATAACTTGTCATGTAACTCCACTTATTATATATTTAAGGCGAATTGTTTAAATTTTCCGCCATGACAGTGGTCGAGTGTCATATGTCAAAGTTTTGTTGTTGGGTATTCCGAATCGATCCAAATAACATTTTTGTTTGAAGTCTTAATAATAAAATATTTTTCCATTTGTTGCAGACTGTTTGCCGGTCACTGTATACATCCAAAATATAAAAATTGGCTATAGAAGCATGGGCTTCATGTTACTTTCACGCCATTAAGTTGGCATGAAACATGCGTATTAAATTTTATTTTGTATGTATTGTATTTCATAAACGTACTGTGTGGCCAACTAAGAATGGACGTCGGCTATATCTCGGGAATTGTCAATCTGGCATCATTGGAAAAAAATGCTTATAGGTAAATCGGTCAAGAGAAATCGATTGCTGCTTTACACTAACACCAAATTAGAAAATTGATTTTTTCTCTTAAATCGGATATGTCCCAAATAGTTTTCTTATAAACTACGTAAGCTTAGAAACATTTTCTTTTTTAGCATTTTTCTTTATTTTGTTAAGTGAGGGGAGGAGGTAAATGTTCACTTGCAAAGAATGCCGTAACTTCTCTTTTACTGTGCCGATTTTTATAAGCTGCATCTCGTTTGAGAAAAGCTTTTCGGGTAATGCTAATAAAATGTTAATATTGTCGGTGTAGTTTTTTTTTCTAGTCGATAAATTGCGTTTTGTGACAAAGCCGTAAATTTTTGAAATTTTTTCGAAAATTTAAAACGTTAGGGTTATTATTATTATTTTTAACTCACGGAAAAGAACGTGAAAAAATATATTTCGTTGCACAGGTATGAAAGAAATAAATGTAAAAATATATTTTACAAGTAACCGAATTAGACGGCAGGTTTAACTGTTATTAATTATTACAATTTATTAATTATTCAGCTATTAAAGTATAGGAGTAAAGTTGAATATACCAAATGTCCCCTGGGGGCGTATCTTTAATTTAGAGCGGATAAAAAAGAACCGACGAAGAACGGTGTGGAACAGCCCCAATCCTGAAAAACTAATGACGCCCCAAATGTTCAAGTGGTCAGCCGTACTGTTCGAATACGGAGTACTAAAAACAAGATCTTAAAATGCCAAAAATAACACAAAATAATAGACACTTTAAATATTGCTTTGCGTCAAAATAATTAATTAATTAATCCATTAAAGTTGTTTGTGTTTGATTAACAAACCGTTGATTTCAAAATGCCGTTAAAAAATGAAATAACATTTGATATGCTTGCTGTATGTTTTGAATGCATTAAGAATTCCGCTGCGGCGGTCTCCGACGATTCCACAACAAAAAAAACATGAAACAGGTCTTGCAAACAACGTTTTGCGACATGAGCTAAAACATTAATAATATTCTTTTCGGTGCGTCCCCTGCGTTGTCTGGGTATACGGGAACATGAACGTTTCCAGTTGTTATCAAACGGTGGATAACTCGAAGAAAAACTTTATTCGGGGCGTCTAAGAGATTACAGTGCCGTAAAGGTGACACTTTTAACATTTGTGGTATCAATAGTTCTTCAGTATTGGTGCTATTAATGGCATTTTGAAATCAATGGTTCGTTAATCAAACACGAAAAACTTTAATGGAGCTAATATTATTTTGACGTAAAGCAACGTGTTATTTTTGGCATTTCAAGACCAACTTGTTTTCACTCGACTGCTATTCTGTCTATGTGTGACAGATTGCAGCTCTGTATTGAACAGTACGAGTGAACATTTGAACATTTGGGGCGTCATTACTTTTTCAGCATTTGGTCTGTTGCACACCATTCTTCTATAACATCGGTCCTTTTTTATCCGTTCTAAATTAGAGATACACCCCTCAAGGGACATTTAGTATATTAAATTTTATTCCTCTGTATTAATAGCTTAATAATTAATAAATTTTAATAATTAATGACAGTTAAACCTTCTCTCTAATTCTGTTACTTGTAAAATGTGTTATCACATTTACTTTTATCTATATCTTTGTAACGAAAGAAGATAACACCTTACGGTTTACACCAATATCTATATTTTTCACGCTCTGTTTTGTGAGTTAAATGTAATTATACCCTTACACTTAAAACGTTCGAGAAAATTTCAAAATAAACTAAACCGACAATGTTAATATTTTATTAGAAATATCCCAGAAGCCTCTTTCAAACGAATGGGTATATAAAAATGGGTTGAATTAAAAAGAACTTGTGACATTTTTTTCAAGTGAACATTAACCCTCCCCCTCCTCTCATTTAACAAGATAGAGAGAAATAATGAGAAAAGAAAATTTTTCTAAGCTTACATAGTTTATGATAAAACTATTCATTAAGCTGCCTGGTTATGCACCTCATCCCTATGTTGAAATGATGATGATGGCTAGTCGGAATAACTTTCAACTTGTTTCTCTTCATTTTGTAATAGGTGCTTTGGTTTAACAACTTACTAACCGACTGACCTCAACACGCTGCGACTTATATGTCCTTGACCTTGAAGCGTCGGTTGAATTGCTTGAACAATGGATCGCTTTTGTTCATGAAAATTGATTTCTCAGAATTGAACCTGAAATGGTGGGGGAAGCTGAAGATTGACCTAGATAACAATCTATTTTTAAGAATTATGACTCTAGCTCGGCCAGAAGAATGGATCGCTTTTGTTCTTTTCTCAGAGGTGTGACCTTGAAATGGGGGGAAATGGCTACCTGTGTTGCGAAACAGATCCCCTGTTTTGGGAAATGGCTCCCCTGTTTTGGGAAAAGGCTATCTGTCTTCGAGAACCGCAACCGGCTCTTAGGTTTAGGACAGTAGTATCAGCCCACGTAAGCATAATCCTTTTATTACCATTTAGTCAATACGTTTGAATCGAATCACCTTTGACCTTGCAAATAGGGGTGTGAAATATTCTGCACAGAGGTCAATGAACTTTGCTGGAGAGAGTGAACTTGAAACCGATGCCCTTGAAAAGGTCAATAAACTTTAACTGCTAGCACAGACAATAATCTGTATTACGATACCCCAGCAGGTGAGAATAATTGTAATAAGTAAATTAACAACTTGGCTCAGGCAAGAATTGGTGACCTTGAAAACTTGACCCTGAAAAGTAGAATCCCCCATACTTTTAAAAGTCTATTTAATATCCCTGACCTTGAGAGTTGTAATTAAGACACCCACATGAACTCGGCCAAATTCTAAGAACTGCCTGGTGCCCGTGAGAATTTCTTGTCAATTTAACACTTGACTCAGCCAAAGAATTGATTGGTGGCCTTGAAGACCGATGCAGGGGACATGACCTTGCAAAACCTTGTACTTTGACATAGGCAATGTGACCTTGAGGAATATACTTCGATGTAGGCAATGTGTACGATGACCTTAACCTTGAAACATCATTGACCTTAGTGTGGACAATCTGTACGGGAAGGTGTATTATTATTATCAGAAGTGGATTAGAGGTGGGTAGTATATCCACTTTTGAACATATCTTGATGTTGCCGATTTAAGAGGAAAAGCCGATTTCCTAATTTGGTGTTGGTGTACGACCCTTAGCGGTCATGTCAGGTACTTGAAACTAATTTCCAGCGATTTCTCTTGGCCGATTTACCTATTTCTTTTTTCAATGTTGTCAGGTTCACAGTTCCCGAGGTATAGCCGGCATCCATTCTTATTTGGCCACACGGTACATACGGAGAAAATAAATGAGTATTGCTCAAGAGCAATAATGAAGATAATGGAACAAGTGATTACAATTTAGATCCTGATCTGTTTACAATTTCAACTTTTTGTGCTCCCTTATTGTTGAGTCGAGTGCGCTGAACTAGTTTAAAGTTGTTGCTAATTTCACGAGTTTATTATGGTAATTAAACCCTTAATACAGCAATCTATACTTGAAGTAGCTCTCGTAAAGACGATTAAGTTAACTTCTATTGCGAGAAACTAAAGATCGTACCTACTGATCACGTATGTAGAACAATTATCTTAATATTACAACATGCTAGTTGAGAGACAACTTGATCTATTAAAAAAAAAGAAAAATTAATTGACGCATGTTTTTAATTAATAGTATGCAATATGATCAAATTTCTGTTTTCATGAAAGTCGTTTGAGCGAGTAACATCAAACTACAATGTATTAAATGGGATTTAATTATGTGTATTTGAAATAATCAAAGGACCAAAATAGCAATTCATACATATTTACAATTATAATTCCTTTGTATATAAAATAAATATTAAATGTTACGGAATGAAAATTGAGATCCGAGGAAAAACAGAAAAAGTTGAATTTACAATTTTAATTAAAAGCGAGTGTTTACCAAAAGTTAACTTTCATCTTTTAAGAGAGTATAAAAAAATTTGAAATTTTTATTCTTTGATTGGAAATAAATTGGAAGCGTGTTTCATGACAAAATTTGATGCTGTTGTATTAAGCTTAAATTTCGGATAAAACATGTTCCTAGATTACAAGCACATACTTCACAGATCTTAAGATCCGCGAATCCTTTGTAGATAAATAGTAAAGGTGCAGTATTTATCTTTTCTAAGCTCTGTAAATACCGCTACAATACTGTATAAACTTTATATCAAATTATTTAGAACCTGTAACACGTCGTTACAAAACATGTTTCACAATTGTATATTACAACTAAATGGAGGAGCGATCATCAATGTGGATAGTGTTCTATCGCCATTATGCGATGTCAGCAATAATTGTGTCTATGTGAACTTTGCCTGCTTTTACCTAACCGTGACTCGCGCTGCGAGCATTTCTTCCCCAATAATATGCAAATTTTGTGAACGATATATATATATATATATATATATATATATATATATATATATATATATATATATATATATATATATATATATATATATATATATATATATATACATACATATATGTGTATATATATATATATATATATATATATGTATATACAGGGTTATTACAAATGATGTTCTGATTTCGATTGCATATGTCACAGGAATATTATATATTAAAACCATTTTGGTTGGTACCGCTGGAAAGAAAAACTCATAAAGTTTTGTTTACGTTGATTTCGGTATGTATCAGTTGTTTCTTAAGTCCATTGTTGACAGTTTTGTGCAAGGGCTGAATTTGAAAACAAGAAAGCATTTTGTGAGCTAGATTATCACGTTAACCAATCAGTTATTAGTGTTCAACGTCACTTTAGAACCAGATTTAATGAAGATCCTCCTAGCAATTACTCTATTCGCAAGTGGTACTTGAAGTTTAAGAGAAATTGCTGCATTTGTAAAAAGAAATCAACTGGAAGGCCGTCAGTGAGCAATGAAGTTGTGGAGCAGGTAAGGGAAAGTTTTACCCGCAGTCCACAGAAATCTACTGTTAAATGCAGCAGAGAGCTCGGTATACCACAGCCAACAGTTTGGAAAATTTTACATAAACGTATTAAATTCAAACCTAACAAACTTCAACTGCTTCAAGCATTAAAACAAAATGACAAAGTTAAAAGACTCTCTTTTTGTGAGAGCATGCAAGTCTTGATTAAGGATAAAAACTTTCTACAGCGTGTGGTCTTTAGTGATGAAGCAACGTTCCACTTATGTGGTAAAGTAAACAGACATAATGTAAGAATATGGGGCTCAGAGAACCCACACGCTTACATTGAGCACGTGCGTGATTCTCCTAAAGTTAATGTGTTTTGTGCTATTGCTTACAATAAAGTGTACGGGCCTTTCTTCTTTATTGAACAAACAATAAATGGAATGGTTTTCTTGGACATGATGACGGAATGATTTATACCACAATTAGAGCAAGATTCCCCAGATTTCATTCTGCAATTGGATGGCGCACCTCCACATTACCACTTGGGTGTTAGGGCTGAACTTAACAATCTGCTACCTGAAAGATGGATCGGGCGCGTTGGTCCAAATGATGACGCACTCTTGAACTGGCCTCCAAGACCTCCGGACATCACCCCCTGTGATTTTTTCGTGTGGGGATACATCAAGGATAAAGTGTATACACCACCATTACCACAGAGCATACTTGATGTCCAGCGACGGATTGCCAATGCCATCGAAACAATCAATCAAGAAACTCTCGACAACGTATGGCGAGAGCTTGATTACAGGCTTGACATCTGTCGTGTCACAAGAGGCTCCCATATTGAACATTTGTAATTCTGAATACCTGTTATGAAACTTTTTGAGTTTTCCTTCAAATGTAACTATTTTTTATATTTGTAAAACGAATAAAACTCGATTTATGTATGCTTGAAATCATGAACATCATTTGTAATAACCCTGTATATATATATATATATATATATATATATATATATATATATATATATATATATATATACTCGTCAACCTTCTACTAAACCAACGTCAGGGTTTGTCTCATTTCACGAGTTCTAACATAGTCAGTTTTTTTTAGGGCCGCTTATAGAATTGAGTAAGTAAACTTACCTTTCACGTATACAAGATTCTATTATTACTGTAATAAATCGGACAAAGAGACATAGAAATTATTACCCACCAGTGATAGAACCAGTATCAACTTTGTTGTTACAATTTTAGATTGGATTGTTGGTCGGGTTAAATTTATTTCTTTTCATTCGAGTGTTATGGTACACACGCGATCCAGAAAATAAAACCGCTGCGCTAGGGATATTCAAGTTCGCGCCATTACACCGGGTATAGCTCAAAAAACATTCTAGTAGTAAATAACAGAACGCTTTGCAGTTATTATTTGTAAATAATAAATATTTAAGCGTAGTCTGCTTAAACTAAATCAGCAGCCGAACAAGTGCAAACATACAAAATTGAAAAATCGAAACCTTTTTTGGAGAGCATTCCAACAATTCCAAATTTATATATATATATATATATATATATATATATATATATATATATATATATATATACACGGCACTAATTGTCTACGCTTTTTCAAAATCACACGCGCACGACCGCCCTCTTAGATGTATCACTCTGAACGGCACCAAAGCAAAACCTCTCTATCAGCTGTCTTACAGTTTTTATGAAAACCCTTAATAATTCTTCGAAATATTCAAATTTCGCGTCCATACTCACTTCACATAACGTTCAGATCTAGATTCAATTTTTTATGCCCACATGTGCGAGAAACTTTCCTTTGGCAAAATTCCGTAAGTTTCAACGCCATTTGTCTTTGAGTATACATGAAATGTTCCATTGCGGAATATTCATTTATACAAACAAAAATATACATACATATTCTTTACAATATCAACATATCATCGATTCACACGCTACACATTTACAGCAATTTTAAACCTTAAAATACAGTAATATTAATTATCGTCGCAATAGGGTTGTTACTAAAACATTATTTCTCATTTAAATTTAATACTTTCAGATTAGTGGCGTAACATTTACAGTAACTTACATTATGTACATACAAAAAATAATTCTCGTGTAAATGCACGTTTATATTTCATCAATAATATGTCTTGTGTAAAATACAAGACTGTATATACCCAGTGCATTAAAATAATTTCATAATGTATCTGATAATGTCACATCATGACAATAATTGCAAGAACTGGGCAATTCAATCGAATAGTTCAGCAAGTCTTTCATCTTGGGTGGCTTTGTATTATCTATATTATAACCTCATTTTCATTAAATGTCGTTTAACTTAGCCAAAGGCCAGACCCTTACCAATTAAAAATATGTTTGATTGTCCGGAGTCTGGCTTACTTTAATAGTGGGAAATCTAAATTTTTCTCACATAGTGCGATTCGCCTTCTAATTCCGCCTTTAGATAACCTAAGTTATGTTAAGCTATTTATTATAGTTTTTAACATATGTCCATTTTTCTGTAAAAAAATAATCGCCGTAATAGTTTACAAAAAAATTTGTATCTCTACGTCGACGAAGCACAAAGATTTCCGAAAGCATGGAAACCTATCTCAAAGGATAAAATAGTATGTCTGAGTGTCTACTTCCAAAAACTGATAGTTACAGTACAACAGTGGTTTAATTTCAATTCTCTAGTTACCTTATTAACATTTATCATTTTCACCGGACCTTTGTAATGGGTTATTCCAAAGTTAGGTGATATATGAAAGAAGATCACCCGTTCAACGAGTCTGTCTGAACCCATACTGGTGGTCGCTGAGGAATTTATTGGAATCAAGCAACGAAAGTAGTTGATGGTTGATAGCCTTTTTCGCGATTTTCGATAGAATGGAAGTGATAGCTATCGGTTTTATCGCCCTTTTTCGAAATAGGTCCGACGTTTGCCAACTTTTCAAAAAGGGGAGTTTGAGCAATATAGGCACTGGCTCAGGAGAGCATTTTTTAAGGATGGTAACAGTAATACCAAATCGCATAGAATTTGTTGCTTTCTAAAGTGTACATCCACTTACAACCTACGTTGTCCTTGGTATACGCACATACACCACTTTGTAGGCGAAAGTTAGAGTGGAGGTTGTATCTGGGAAACTGCAGGTCAGACGAATCTGTGCTTCCTGTGGAGACTAAAAACAGACTGTCCGGTTGCTTTTGTTCAAGGTGTTGGTGAACAGCATTAAGATTCGACCTGATACCCGTATTTTGCAGTAATATATCCGAATGTTGGTACTTTACTAAAATGTAGAGTGCTGTCGTCTGGAAAGCAATGGATCGGGTTAGTTGTTGAGGAAATGAGATCATTTATGTGCAGGAAAAGTGTGGGATCTATCACTGATCCTTGGGGTACGCCCGCGTTAATAGTAGTTTCTTTCGAAAACAAGCCATCGACGACAACACGTATGCGTCTTTTGTTTAGAAAGCTGGAGATCCAATTTTACCAGTATCATTGAGATATGAATTTGATGCAAAGTAATCGACAAAAAGGATCACCTACTACAGCTCCGCCACGAGACGTCATGGGAGGAAAGGAAGACGTACTCAAGTTTTTACTGACGGCTTTAGCTAATGACCAAAGTTTCGACTACCCAAAGGATATGAGACTAATTCTTCGCATTTACGTTCTTCAAACATATTTAGTGATAACGCTTTTGAAATTACTCCGTACGGTAATATAGTCGGCTTAATTTACGACAGATTTATTTGATTTCCATTTGGTATAGGTTTATGCTTTTGCGATAATGCATCAGTGCAAGCCCTATTAAACCATGGTTGGGAACGGGTATGACCGACGCGATTACGTTTCTTTGGGAATGTATAAGTGCAAAAAAGTCTCGCAGTTTGCTCCAGTTAGCTGATTTAAAACACCACATAGTTCTACATGTCTTTCAAGTAATAGTGGGATTGGGTACAGAAGAAGTTATTTCGATTAGGCAGTGGTCTTATTGACCAAGTGGGGAAAGGACTCTAGTTTTACAGACAAGATGTGAGGAATAGGTCCAGGAGATATTTGTGTGAGATCACAGGATACAGCAAATGCTTCTGCACTATGACATGCGGGAATAGTGGTAGATTAAAATTGAAGCCAATTAGAGTTGTGGACATTAAAATCTCCCATAATTGAGACATCGCAAGATCGAAACTGTGATAAGAGGTAATCAAAAAGATAAGTTATTATCATCATAGGGAGATTTATACAAACAACAGTAAAATTCCACAAATTGAGGCCCAGTATGTTTGAACCAAGTCTCGTGGAATTTATTGTTTTCCAAAGTGGACATGTTCTTAAAACCTACGATGCCCTTGGTATACACACATACTCCGCCTTTAAGGTGACAGTTAGAGTGGAGGTTGTATCTGGAAATTTTCAGATCAGGCGAATCAGTGCTTCCAGGGGAGACTTATGGTACTTTACGGTAATGAATCCGAATGTTGGTACTTTTGATGACCGAGGTTGCTTGAATCCTGCCCTCCCGGGCATCCGAATGGGGCAGGATTTTATTCCCGGCAGATCTTGCTCTTCTTAGTCTTGATTTTGGCTTTGATGAATTTTTGTCCACCACAGAATCCTTAAGACGAATTGACGAATCGATGTGAGACTGTGGGCGACTCGCCCTACTCACCTGGGGTATAGCGTCTGTTTTATAAGGCGTCATTTTAAGCTTATGGTAAATAAAGGTGGTGGTATTGCACCGGGCGACATGGGGTATACATGCCTTCCACCTATTTTTAGAAGCATTCAAAGTTTAGAAACGTAAACGGAAAGTACCCTTAAAAAACAAACAGGTTGATCTTATAGACTAACTTTTAATACATATTTTAAATATAGAGTTAGAATTTACATAAATTTGCTTTTTTACATTAGTGATTGGTTACTGTAACTATTTGTTTGTTATTTTACATATATATGCTCAATTTTCTCTTTATGTATTTAAAAGATTAGTGCTATTAAATATGGGATTACACGAAGTAGGTAAGTTTAAAGAATGTAAATTTAATTTTAAAAAAAATGTTAGGTACCGAATACCTTTAATATTAATCCCTAAGGAATATTCAAATTCAAAAATTTTATAAATAAAAATGTACCTACCTACTCTGTAAAATGATACTAAAAGTATAATCTACATTTTCAGTAATTAAACCTAATTCTTTGCATTGGTGCTAATTATAGCAATATCTCTTAAATTGAGCATACGCGATACCTGGAATATCTGGTTTTTATACTTATTTAATGCACAATGTGGTATAATGGCAAATCGTACTTAAATTAGTTGTCAACAAAGCATTGTGCATTGCCAACTTTACATGATTGTGAGAAAAATTATAAGTGGATTGCCACTGCCGTAAGTGCTTAGTAAAGTTTGGAGTATAGTTTTCAATTATTCTGCACATATTGCATATGGCTTTATTTGCATAACAAAAAGTAAAATAAAACATTTCTTGTTGAACTCAATGCTCATGTTCTCATATCGTGCATCCATAAATTAGCATTAGGTACGTAATTAAATGATACTACACTTTGTAAGTGGCATAATTTTAAAAAATACTCAGGGGTGAATTAGGAATCAAATTTCAATTTGGATGTCTTAAAGGAGGCTCCAGTAATATAATAACATGCGTGGGTAAATATTTGTAAATACGTGACCACTTGAAAGGATTTCCAGACGTACGTCTAAGTCCGTTTATAAGTGTGCGAACGTAAATAAAATGTTGACATAAATGTGACAAGGTAGTTACAATGTATGTATCTTCAAAACTTTAATATCAAAATGTAATACGTAATGATTCCTGGTGGTCGAGCTATTTTACTGCTTTATAGATGAAAAGATTTAATAATCTGGTATAATTAAAGTGTACTAAAATATAGAAAGTAAAACATTCATGTATAAATTTTTTAGAGTATCAAAATTTTATTTAGTTTGAACACAGTCACATTCAGATTTAAAGCGTATAGTTTTGTTGAAATAGAAATTTTAAAAGTTTAAAATTCTCTTACATTACTTACATTTTATTTGGTTTGTTCTAATCAATAATGTCCGTAAATTATGTACTGAAATTGGATTCTCTTCGGTAGGGATGAAAAGAAAAAGGAAAGATAATAATATCTAAAAATTATCATAAACACCTTGATGAGCTATCAAATAATTATACTTTATAAAATCTTGGTATAATAATTGGAGTAGGGTTTGATAGGGTCTCAAGATGCTCTGCTTCCTTCCATTATCTTTATTACCTCCTTTACTCGTTTCAGAACTTTACATGTATATATTTTGTGAAGATAATGATGAAAAATTAATCAAGAGGTAATGTATGTATCAAGTTTTCAACGTCATTATTTTAGTACCTGTTCTTTAATAAGAATGACGATAAATTTTAAATCTAATTTTAAACATTTTCAGACCGTGTTTAGTTCTCTGGCGTTAAATAAACACTTTAATGCCAAAATACGAGGGATAAACAGAAAAAGTGCTTAACAGGAAAAATACGTAATGTTTATTTGTATGAAATTGTTTTTCTAACGTAATCTCCCCTAACTGGACCACATTTAGGGTAATTTTTTCTGTTATTTTCATTACAAAGGTAATAATTTAAAACTCTCAACCAACTCTTTATAGAAAACAGTTTTTACATGATAACATTGATTATGTAAAATGTAATGTTTTACTTTACTTTCTATCATAGTGCTCTAATTTTCAGAACTTGAAGTACCTAAGTTTTGTAATGTTTTCTAGTTTTGTAATGTTTTGGGCACAACGGTGAAGTTAAAAACTTCTTAGCATGAACATTGTTCAGAATATTAGATTTTTGTTGAAACCTCATAGTTTTTGAGAAATTTGGACGACGAAAATCAGTATTCTTATGATCTTAATAAACGCGCACTTTCGTGATTTAAACTTGCGTATAATTGCCATTTTGTGCAGTTAAATTGTGCCCCAATATTAAATAAGTTGCAGCAAAGATTCTATAAACACGGCTAACCTCACGGGGCCGCAAACCTTTGTTTTCGGTAATTAAAAATAAAACTTTACGCCCTTATAAGCTAAGTTCACAGCCGTGAACTTCCGTACAAATCAACTTTTCTTATACAGTAATTAGGCGGCAACTATAAGCCCTTTTGCGTCACTCAAAAATAAAATTCTGTGCTCCCATAGGAAATCATCTTTTGCAAAAATGAAATCGCAATGTTAATTTCATAGTTTTAGGAATAAGTTAATCTTTCCTTACTCAATAATTAGATATCCTTTGTGAGCTGTTTTACGCCGCCAAAGTTCAATATTGCGCCCTTATAGAATATAAGTTATTGTACAAAGCGGCTAATTTCACACCCGTGAACTACTGAAAAATTCAATTTTTATTTATGCAGTAATTGGGCGCCAAATACACTGTGAGTAGTAGTCCGACACCTTCCGCCATCTTGGATTTTCTGGGGAAAACCCACCTTTCACATTTTTATACACCCACGTGGGGGACCGTGTTTTCCACCCCTATGGTGTTTCAACCCTTGATGGGATTTTCATCCCTAGTGAAGGCCTTTTTATTTTTACTCGCTTACTTGACGGGCGTATTTTTTACCCCTATTTTATGGCCGCCCACGTGTAGGACGCGTTTTTTCAACCCCTAATTATTTTTTGTTGTATTAAGAGCCTTTTTGACAGCAATTCTTTGTACTTGCTCACGTGAGGGGCAGATGTAGGGGTTGGTCTTGGAGCTGGGGCTAGGTCTTGGACTTGGAGTTGATCTTAGGGTTATTTTTGATGGTCATCTAATTAAGGTCCTTTTTGGTTGTATTAAGAGCAGTACCCCTGGAGGTTAGGCAAACGCACACGCATACCATGTTGGAAATTACATAATTACCCTAATAAGACATTATTATTAAAATTATCGATCCTATTGCTTTAAAATGGTCATATGCTATTGGATGATCTTTTACCTATACGAGAAATTTATTTATACGTTGTATTTCTAATAAGGAAGTTCTTATAAGACACGTGTAGGGCTTTGCAACTTGTTCTCGGGGCCTTCGCCCCCTGGCCGGAGATGTAGGGGAACCCTAACCTTATAAGACAAGTGTAGAGCTTAGCCCCTATCGTTACCCCCTTGGTGCAATTGCAGGCGGGTTCTAACTTAATCTTACAGCTGTAGGCCTTCGCCCCGTCATACAAAATTGTATTCTAATAAGGAGGTTCTTGTAATACACGTGTAGGGCTTCGCAACTTGTTCCCGGATCCTTCGCCCCCTGGCCGGAGATGGTAGGGAACCCTAACCTTATAAGAAAAGTGTAGAGCTTAGCCCCTATCGTGGCCCCTTGGTGCAATTGTATGCGGGTCTAACTTGATCTTACACCTGTAGGCCTTCGTCCCGTCATACAAAATTGTATTCTAATAAGGAGACCCTAGCCTTGTAAGACAGGACTTGTATCAGGGTCTGAGCCCTGGCGTCTTAGGAGAAAATACCTCAGTCATAAAAGGTGTTTAGATTTATACACATGCCCCTAGGGAAGATGTTAGGCTAGGTCAATACTTCAAACTTCCCTCGAAGGTAACCAAATCTACCCGAACATTGACGAGTGCGCCGGCGCACCAAGCCCTAGGCTAGCTAGCAGCGTTCTCGTTTCTCATGTGTTGCGCTCTTTAAAGTGCAACTGTCATCGAGTGAGCATTATTATGATATTCTACTGCTTATGAGCCAACATCAGCGGACATTAGAGATTTTACTGACTTGTTAATAAACTATTATAACATAACCGTTCAAGATAATGATGGAAACGATGACGTGGATGAGCTGAATGTATCTCACATCCAAGGTGATGTTGATGATTCGCCGAAGAGGAAGAAGAGCGATGAGGTAGAGGGGAAGGACGAATCTCAAAACCATGATGATGATAGCGACGAAACACGGTGCAAGAAGAAGAAGAAGACCGATAAAGGTTGTTATTAAATAAAATAAAGGTGTGCGTTTGCATGTTTTCGCGCGCTCGTGTGTGTGTGTGTCTGTCTGTGAGTGCGTGCGTGCGTGTGTACATGGGCGCGTACGTGCGTGCATGCGTGCGTGCGGGCGTACATGCGCGCGTGTGTGGGTGCGTGCGTGCGTGGGTGCGTGCGTGCGTGCGTGCGTTATTTCGTTTACTCCTCGTGCTAAACAATGATAGTCGATTGTATGTAGTTGTAGGCAATATTGTGTTGACCAAAAACCATAATTGGAAACGCTGCTTGCCCAGTCCGTGGAGCTATCTTTAATTAGATTTTTGACAGATGTATTTATGATAAGGTCAGACTTGCATGTAAAATAACATAGATGTGAAACTAGCTAGATAACGTGTTTTGCTGCTGCTACACGCATCACAGTATTGAAGATTCTGTTTATGTATTAGAAAAACGTACTACAGTCTCAAAACAGAATGTAGATAAAATTGAAGGTAATGAATACGGTACAGCTTCTGAGAAGGAGCTGAAAGATTTGAAGAGTGTGCAGCATTTCCAGAGCCGTGTTGAAACCTGTTAATTTAGGGATAACCTCGTGTCCATGTAATAATAATGTCTGATAAAACTGTTAGGGTTATTAGCTGCTTTATAGGTTGTTACAATATAATCGTTCAAGGTGATGATGGTGATGCTCTCTGTGAAATTTCAAATAAAATTAGATTATGTCACTCTTATTTCAGATTAGAAATTTTAAAGCGTTTAGTTAACATTGCTATTAATAGTAATAGTATTTTGAATGTAAAATAAGTTCAACATATTTGCTAAATACGAATAGCAGTAATCAGGTTTCGTGTATTACTTTCTAAATTAGTTAATGATCGGAATGTAATGGCCAGTTTAAGTCCAACCATTCACAGAGCGTGTCTAGTAAGACTACATGTGGCCACGTATAAAAAAAAATATTTCAGTTCAACGTATTATTTTTCATATATATATATATATATATATATATATATATATATATATATATATATATATATATGTGTGTGTTTTTACCTGATATTGCTAATAAAATGTCGATAAAGATTTTTAAAATGTATTATTACTCTTATAGGATGACTTCATAAGATCAAATCTACAAATAGCTGGTACGTATTCGTGGATTTTAAACTTGTAGTTATTGTTAATTCGCGTATAATAATAAAACAATTAAAACCTTTTGCCTTTTATTTCCATTATATCAGTTTGATATTCTTAAAAACATGCTAACTTAATTTAACTCTATGTTATTTAGAGAATCTGCCTATACATAAAGCATCATTGCATTAGGTAGAAATTATTTATTATTGCAAGTCATATCTAATTAGACTTTAATGTATTCAGTTTTGAACTGTAATCTGGTTTCCGCAAACTGTAAGACATAATTTCGGTTGATTGATTGATTGAGATTGATCTGGTGATCGAACGTAATTTGTTTGAGATTGATTAATTAATTGATAAGTTTATGTGTGAGAAAGAGAGAGGGAGAGAGAGAAACAAGACAGAGCAAGAGAGAGGTGTGCATTATCAACTTCTATTATAGAAAATGTTCATTAGTCTATCCGCCGCTAGATGGAACTAAAATCAATTTTTACTCAAAGGGGCCAGAGCTCAGACCCTGATACAAGTCCTGTCTGACAAGGCTAGGGTCTCCTTATTAGAATACAATTTTGTATGACGGGACGAAGGCCTACAGCTGTAAGATTAAGTTAGAACCCTCATACAATTGCATCAAGAAGGCCACGATAGGGGCTAAGCTCTGCACTTGTCTTATAAGGTTAGGGTTCCCCTACCATCTCCGGCCAGGGGGCGAAGGCCCCGGGAACAAGTTGCGAAGCCCTACACGTGTCTTACAAGAACCTACTTATTACAAATACAACGTATAAATATATTTTTCGTATAGGTAAAAGATCATCCAATAGCATATGACCATTATAAATCAATAGGATCGATAATTTTAATAATATAATCTTATTAGGGTAATTATGAAATTTCCAACATTGCATGCGTGTGCGTTTGCCTAACCTCCAGGGGTACTGCTCTTAATACAAGCAAAAAGGACCTTAATTAGATGACCATCAAAAATAACCCTACGACCAACTCCAGGTCCAAGACCTAGCCCCAGCTCCAAGACCAACCCTTACATCTGCCCCTCACATGAGCAAGTACAAAGAATTGCTGTCAAAAAGGCTCTTCTTACAACAAAAAATAATTAGGGGTTGAATAAACGTGTCCTACATGTGGGCGGCCATAAAATAGTGGTAAAAAAAATACGCCCCTCAAGTAAGCGAGTAAAAACAAAAAGGCCTTAATTAGGGATAAAAATCACATCAAGGGTTGAAAATGGCCTCCGAAAAGAAACCATAGGGGTGGAAAATACGGTCCCCCACGTGGGCATATAAAAATATGAAAGGTGGGTTTTCCCCAGAAAATCCAAGATGGTGGAAGGTGTCGGACTACTACTTCTGTGTTTTGCGCCGCTAAAATAAAATTACACCCCCATAAGAAATGTTATTGAAAAAGATACAGCGACAAGGCTAATTTCATATCCATGTATACAAATTAATTTTTTCTTGCGCCATAATTAGGTCCCATTATGCGCCGTTGTAGCTAAAGTATGCGTGCCTATAGAAAACAAGGTATTGTAAACATTACTTTAACACGGCTAATTTCACAATTGTGAAGTTCTGCATAAATCAGTTTTTTCTTTTTAGTTATTAAGAACCAATTATGCGTTGTTTTGCCTCACTAAAATGAAATTTTCTATCCTTATCAGAAATAAGTTATTGCAAAAATTACATCGATAAAGTTAACTTCATATACTTATATATAAATGAATCTTTTCTTGAACCATAATTAGGCACCCATCATGCACCGTTTTACGCGATTAAAGTGAAATTTTGCGCCCGTATAGGAAACAAGTTATTATAAAAATGACTTCAACACGGTTAACTTCACAAGTGTGAACTTCTGCATAAATATTTTCTCTTATTTAGTAATTAGGCGCAATGTTACGCCCCTATGTAAATTAAGTTATTGCAAAAATGACATTGACAAAGAAAACATCATAATCTTATAAATAAACTAATCATTTCTTGCATTCATCATGCGCCGTTTTGCGTCGTTGAAGTTAAACTTTGCACCCTTACAGGAATCACGTTATTATAAATATTACATGGACAGGCTGAACTTCACAGTCGTGAAGTTATGTATAAAATTAGTCCTTTCTTGGGCGTTAATTAGACGCTAATTATGCGCAGTTTGCGTAAAACAACGAATAATTCGTATCTAATCCCGCGCTGTACGGGATAAGTAATCTTATGGATTTAAAATGTAGATAGCAATTTGTACATTAGAGTATTTCATAAGTAATGTATAACGATAGTCATATTTAAAGGAGAACACATTGGTTGGAGGTCACTATAATAATGCAATAAAAATGATACAAATACATATTTAGCAAATAAACAACTAAACAACGACACATAAGTAAATCTATTAGAGCATAACAAAAAATTGATTTACGTAGAAGTTCACGGCTCGGTAAAGTTAGCCGTGTCGGTGTAACTTTTACAATAACTTATTTCTTGTAGCGGTGCAAAATTTGATTTTATCGGAGCATAAAGGGCGCCCAATTATCACGCAACGAAAATTAATTTATTCATAAGTTTACGGCTATGAAGTTAGCCTTGTCGATGTAATTAATCCTTGAAATTAACTTATTACATAAAGTTACAAAATTTACTAATTACTGCATAAAACATAGCACGCCTGTGTAAAGTTACCCGTGTCAATGTTACCTACAGGGGCGAAAACTTTAATTTTAGCGGCACAAACTAAGCATAATGACCGCATAAGAAAAAAATAACTTATTAAGAAATTCGTAGTTGTAAAGTCAACCGTATCGATGTAAATTTTACAATAACTTCTTTCATATAGGGACATAAAATTTAACTTTTAATGCGTAAACTTCTCATGATGGTCACTTAATTACTGTATAAGAAAAAATGAGTTATTCAGAAGTTCGTGGTAATAATAATGAGATTACGAATTTACTATTTTGAATGAAAATCGAAACAAATTAGAGACTTTAGTAAGGATTTTTGAGATAAGAACCGATCACTTTAGTGTGATCTAAAAGTTATAGAGAATTGAACTCAATTCGAATCACGAGAAACAGAAGAAAGTAAATTGAAAACGGTAGATGCGATTCTACAGAAACCTCGTCAATTTATCAAAATCAGGTATGGAGGAGAAAAAACGCGAGACAACACCCGGAATATATATATATATATATATATATATATATATATATATATAGGGTGTCCCATAACTAATAGACAATACGGCACAACTGCAGAAAGAGGTTATAAAAATAGGTAATAATCAATACATATCCATGCTTTCTTTTTGAAAGACTATCCTACCGTACTGACGTACATAACTTAAATTCCAGATTTAAGGGTTTACTATCACCCCCAACTCATAAAACTACATTTTTTAAACGCTGTTTTTCCTATTGCATCGTTAACACTTACAATCAACTTCCATTATACCTTAAGTCTTTAAATCTAAACAAAATCAGAAATTTAAAACTACTTTTATAGCACCAAAAGGAAGGCAAAGAACTGTAATGCGTAAACCTTTTAGTAGTCTTTTTCTTACATACACTAGCAATCTACTTTGGTTTGGTTTTATTGTTATTTCTGAACTGAATCGCTGATCATACACTCATGAACCGATTTTATAGATTGAGTATAAGCAGACGGTGAGATTTATCCCACCTTTTATATTATAGTTGAATATTTGTAATATTATTTTGTAACTTTATAGTAATAAAGGCAAGGTATTATTATTATTATTATATTAAACTTTTCATGGATGCGCAGTAGTTTATTGCGCATGTTTGCCGTAACTTATTGCGCAGGTGTATTGCGCTTAAGCTCTTCGCGCATTATTGGAACCTGTATGGGTTTCATTTCCACACTAACTAGGCTTATTGAATTTTCTGCTAGTGCGATGTATGTGCCTTCCTTGAGTTTCCGCCGAAGTCCAAGAAGCCACATACATCGCACTAGCAGAAAATGCAATAATCAAAGCTAATGTGTAAATGAAACCAGTATGGATTCCAATAATGCGCGAAGAGCTTATGCAATACACCTGCGCAATAAGTTGCAGCACGTAAACTACTGAGCAACCGAAGTTATATATATATATATATATATATATATATATATATATATATATATATATATATATATAATGCGCTGTATATGATTGACTTGATAATTATTAATCTAATTGTTATTAAATTTATTAAATCTCTACTTGGGGATAGGGTTCAACTTGAATTTCGTAGGCAAATAAAAATAAAACATTAAACTTTTTCATTATTATTAAATTGAAATGTTAACGTGAAATCTTAAAATTTGATTTCACACAAGGAAATATTCCTGTGTTTAATTTAATAGTTCTTTACAATTATTTGTTTTAACGTATACCACATTTCTATAAAATTTGCAACAAGTACGCATGCGTTGCGTCCTTGCTAAATTACATATGTACAGCTTGTCAAAATTGCAAACAACGATCTATTCTTAGTAAATACAATTTTAGTTTAATCAAAATTAGAATTATTATATTCATGATCACACTTGTTCATTACCTTTCCAGATATTGATACACGTCGTCGCACAACAATTATCAGAAATTCAAATAAAATACATACATACAGGACATCAAAAGAATAATTAATGCACTCTATTTGGTTATGATAATAAAATAACTCTCATGTATTTTCGAAATTTCCATTACATGGTCACCTTAAGCTTGTTCCATGTTAACATTGGATGTAAACTTCATTCCATCTAACGAAGACACTGCCTTCCTGTAGAAATTGGTACTGCTTAATTTCCATAAATTCATCCAGCTTCACTAACTTGTGGTAAATTTTCTTTGCGGTAAATACGTTGCGCTTCGGTAATGTGCTTATTTCCTTTTATAGTTGCATTTTTATTTTATTTGAATATTTTAAATATTTATTTATATATTTATTAATTTTTCGCATTAATCTTATGACTTATTCTTTCATAAACTTTTATAATTGCTAACACTTTTATTTTAGATACCGATTTGAAGTTAAAATTGTTTTATAACCTCAATTACTTATGAGAAAAAATAAACATCACATCTAAAATAACAGACGAATTTTATTAAATAAAAAAATGCCCATCACCCGATGTTGAACAAAATTTCGAAATGAAATAAAACAATAGTGTCGAAAATTATAACCGGTAACCTTAGTTTTTTTAAATTTTGTTATATGTTATAACGATTGTTTCTGAAATCTCAGACTCTACGTTGCTCGCGGTTCACTTCCGATAATGTTAACGAAAATTTTAACTTACATGTTTACAAACGCACTATTCGCACTGACTTGTTAGTCACAAAAAAATAGAAGGGAAGAGAGGGAGAAATCAGGAGCAATTCCTTTTATGCTTCCTCATAGCTACCATAACTTTCAATTTTTTCTTTACATTACATACAAAAGATCCTGACACTCGATTGGTCTAAACAAAAAAATTAATTTAACTAAAACATAAATTATACCATAACTTTTCCAATTCAACTCGGATTTGATTTTTAAATACATTTTTGAACTCAGGTCAAAATTTTGCATAAATAGACACCCCACATGCTATAATTCGCTTCATGAATCTACATTTTGAAAATTTTATACCTAACTTCACTAATATCTAATAAATATTGTATTTTACAACCAAACTGATGACATATTCAGCTTCTACATAAAAAATGTATAAGAATACATTTATCTCTACCCATTTTACATAGTTTTAGCAAAATTTCTACTTTAATATCTTAATTTTATGTACATAACCTAACTTTTCTAAATTTATGTTTAAACTACACATTTTAAAGTTAATTTCTTTGTACAAATAAGGGAAACCTATTATTATATGCTTTTATAATTTATTCTGAACTTATCTTGCCCTAAATAAGCTATAAATTTGTAAACTTCTTAATTATTGTGCTTAACCTAACTTTATATAATTTAATTTAAACTTGCGTTTTTAAACGTTTATGTCACTTGGAATGTTTATCTAATATGTTCCTATATATGTCTCTAACATAACAACTGTTTAATCTGTACTTCATAGTTTCTAATTTTGTATTTTCACACTTTCATATTGCTATCATATTTAGTAAGTTTTTGTACACAAATTGTATTTATATGGTTAATATCATATTGCACATGTAATGTTCAAGTTCTTAGATATGTTTCTAAAGCACTTTAACTTCTTAAGCACTTTTTAAACACTTAGTCTAAGATCTACCAACATAACGTCTTGGTGCCCCTTTTTGTAGTTTTTGTAGTTCGCAGAGTTTTTATGCATTGTATCAATTACTAAACATGTTCTACACATTAGAATGATTGTACCTCATGTAATCAATATCTGTTATGTGTTTAATGGCTTAATTATATTGATTTATATGTGAAATTTCTTATTTAACTTTAACGAAATTGAACTTACACACTTATATGTATCGTGTTGACTTTTTTGACTTGCTACTGCTATAGCTCAATGCTTTTATGAATACAACATCATTTGCAAACCCTATAAAGCCTGTTTTGTTGTATAAAAACCATATTTTCATATTCGCATATTGTATTTTCTCATAACAAAGTGTATAACTTCTTCAACTTTATATGAAGTTGCCTACGATATAATATTTGAACTCGATACAACTCTACCCCTCTATTATACCTATTTATAACCATCGCAATATATATATATATATATACATATATGTGTGTGTGTGTGTGTGTGTGTGTGTGTGTGTATATATATATATATATATATATATATATATATATATATATATATATATATATATATATATATATATATATTGCGAGTACTGTCGCAAAATTTTTATGACAAATTGAACACTATGTACTTTTCCTTATTTGGCGAAAAGTTGTATTAGTCTAGAATGAATTAAACTAAAATTCTGTGTTATAAGTGTGGTTTCATATTGGTTGAGTTGATCGGCCTATTTCCACAGTTTTTGCTTTTTGAGCGCGACGTTTCGGAAGCGAATTCTGCTTTCGTCATCAGGTTTAGTTCTGAGTAATCCAATATATATATATATATATATATATATATATATATATATATATATATATATATATATATATATATATATATATATATATATATAATAATTTAAAATATATATTGGATTACTCAGGATACACTTATAACACAGAATTTTAGCTTAATTCATTCTAGGCTAGTCAATCTTTTTACAAAATCGGTAATATTATATATATATATATATATATATATATATATATATAAAGTTTTTATGAAATTACTTAAATTGTAAATATTATAAACACCGTTGCAGATACACGAAATTTGCTTATTACAAAAAATGTAGGTCTCTCAACGTTCTTTCAAATAATGTAGTAATATACAGGCTGTTGTATTTAAGATAAGATAGTTATTTACATTTAAAACAAAAAAATTATAAATTCATATTGTATAAAAATTAAATAAGTCATAATATTTCTTAAAAGATTAATGTCTGCACTAATTACATGCGCAGTTACAAATTCGTAGATTTGGTAGTAACCTCAAAATGAATTTTTGAACTCCGACGAAAAATGATAATTCTTTATCTAAAAGCACAAATATTTAAAAAACGGTTAGGTTTAGATATATGGCATGTTTAATAGAAAGTGGTTTCTTTTCAGAGTAGAAACGAAATCCACAATAAAAACTATACCATTCCATTTAAAATAACAAAGATAGGTTATTTACCGCAGTTACGGAACACTCTGTATACTCGAAAACATTTTTAGTTTATACCGTGCTTGAATTCAAGCAACTTGTGTATAAAATATGTTTTCTATTGTGCACAGTTCAGCGCCAAATTCTCTTTGTATATATGTTATTCACACTGGGTACTATATCCTACTCCAATTTGTAATAAATCCAAACATCGACAAATAAAGCATTAATTTGTACCTAAGTTAGTGCTTTCCAAACTTTATACTGGAATATACCTAAATTTTCGGTAGTCTAATACGACAAAACTAAGAATTTCCTCCTACAAGTTCTACACATAGTGACAATCAACGAGAATTCTTTGCGGCCTTCCCATAACGTGAGTGTTGTCAAGTTGATAAATTTATCAATTTCAGATTTGGAAAAATATCAAAAAAGGTAGCTCACATATTACAAAAGAAGAAGAAATACAAAATCGCTTTCAAACCTAATGCTAATGTTCTTCAAGGTTTATTGAATACCAAAGACTCAACAAACAACATCTGGAAGTCTCGTGTTTATAAATTGAACTACACATTTTGTAATTCTTTTTATATTGGAAACATTGACATTAGATACACAGGACACATTTGATGCTACCAATATAAACAAGCAGACAAATCAAATTATGTTTATTAAGTATAAACATAAAGTACTTTTAATGAACGAACAGGTTGATCTTATAGATTCAAATTTAGCAGGTATTTTAAAAGTGAAATTATAATTTACATCATGTTTGCTGTCAATCCGGGAGTCGCTGTAATGCGCGGCCAGCTTAAACATAGTTATTTACCATCAAGTGTATTAATTCGCTACGCTCACGCGTTAAAAAATTGAAATCATTAATCGCCCATTAATACACGACTTCGTTACAAGATTTCTCAGAGAATCGCTTTCTTTAACTTTCCTGTTTTTCCAAAGTGATAATTTTATGTCGACCATGCTGCCTCGTAATCAAAGTACAGAACACCTGCCAGTTCTCATTCCTTGACGCAATACATTCATTGTTAGATGTTTCATACTAATCAATACAGCGCCTCCTATCAACTTTATTTCAATTGTTTATAAATACATCCTATTAATGCGTGATTTGAAGTTGCCTAATAATTCCCATTAATAAACGATTCTCGGAAATATAAATTTAATTAGGTTATTGTTGCATTCGATAGATTCTAATGTTCTAAGCTCTTCATAAGGTTTCTAAATGAATATGAGGAGAAGGAAGACACCTTCCGCCATTTTATTTTATTTTTGACGTCACCCTTAGGACACCTTTGGCCGTCATTTTTTTATATATGCCCTACGTGAGAATAAAACGATTTTATTTAATTTGTTATTAATATTTATTAGGGCCCGTTTTTATCAAAGGAGATTGCATAATTGTTATTAACATTATTACATTTCTTTTAATCCCATCTACATATTGTAACCTAATTCATTTATACATTGGGGGTTGTATTCTAATAAGGGGTGCTAGTCTTGTAAGACGGGAATCTGTTCGCGGGCTTCGCCCCTGTCATAAATATTGTAATCTAATAATGGGGAAGAATTAAGAGATAAGACATGTAAACATGACAAGTGTTTTCATAATAAAAAAGAGATTTAATCTGTGTTTATTATTATTAATATGTATTAGGGTTGTTTTGATTTTTATGAAGGTTATAAAAACTTAGTCCTTAAACGAGTATGTTCTATGCAATCTTTAAGACTGCATTTAAGCCCTAGCTCAAATTTATATATATATATATATATATATATATATATACATATGAGTAATTAGGTTACGTAATTAGTTTGCTTTACAAGTCATGCTTTAAACGATTTGCACCTTGAGAACGTTAAATTATATGCTCAAGGTTTAAGTGGAAAATAAATATTGCACTAATACGATAAATGGTTACACATGTGCATTATAGGCTGTTTTATGCTTCATTGTGTACTTTTTTAATAGTATTATTAATTAAAAGTAAATATTAAAGGAGGACAGTTAAAATTACGTGTACAAGGTTTAAGTGGAAAATAAATTGCATTAAATGGTTACACATATGTATTATAGACTGTTTTACGCTTCATTATGTGTTTTAGTTTAGAGATAACTGTTTTAAAATCAATTGCATTACTTTTAGTACCCAGATTAAATTACGTAAAATTGATTATTGATATGGAATATCATACTTTCTTTAAAAACAGTAAAATATATTCATAACCATAAAGCTTATAATACTGGTTAACTACTCTTTATTTATATTGAGCAGGATCACAAAAAGGTGCTACAGTAAATTATCGAAAATACCCTCAAATCTAGGTAATCTATAATTTCCTATATTAAATATTAGTGTGAAGACATTTTCGGCAGCCAAGACTTATGTTCGAAATTAAGGGTAGTGTAATTTAACTTACCTAAATCTTCATAGAGAACATCACTACCAGCATCAACTTCACCCATTTCATCTTGAGCGATTATATTGTAATAGCTTATTAACAAGTAAAAACCTGATAGTGCTTCATAGTAATACTCATCCGATTGTAATTATGCTTTAAAAAGTACATGCAGCGAATAATATACAACCTTTATTTGCCGCTATTGTTATTACACTGATGTGGAATTATTCTTAAAATTAGCTAATTTCCTCACACTATCTAGAAATAATACATAGGCTTCAATTCTTCTTTATCCCTGAAGCTTGAGATTATCCAATTCCGGATCAGTAGCATGTTTTCTAATACACAAGACAGCATCTTCAACATAATGGTGTATACACCGAAAGAAACGTCTTGTGTCTTCTTCTTCTTCTTTAAGCTACATTTTGCCTCTATGCACCATACAAGCTCCATCTTAGCTTTGCTAAGCTGTTTCGGTGACCCCCACTCCAACCCTCCCCGAACAGGTGTAGGGCGTCACAACTTGTTCTTGGATCTTCGCCCCTTGTGATCGGGACTTGTTCGTAGACCTTCGTGTATTGCCGTGATGCTCTTGGCGGAAAATTTGAATTTGTATTATAATAAGGGACCTAGTGCTAACTTGTAAGACAGGTGTAGGGCTGCGCAACTTGTTCTTGGGGCTCTGCCCCCTTGTCGATGCCCCATTGACGGAAAAATTTCAATTTGTATTTAAGTCTCTGCAGGTTATGGCTGGAAATATGAATTAGTGTTGTAATAAGGGGCATAACGCTAACTTATAGGGCTTAGCAATTTACTGTCAGGACTTCGCCGTTTGACTAAAAATTTGAATTTGTTTGTGGCGCCATCTATGAGGGGGAAGTTTGAACTTTTATTCTAATAAGGGGGGTCTAATGCTATCTTTTAAGACAGGTATAGGGCTTCGTAACTTGCTTTCGGGGCTTCGCACCGTTGGTGGGAAATTTGAATTTGTATTTAAGTGTTTACATTCTGATTGGTTACAGTGAGAAATATGAACTATTATTCCAATAAGGGGGCCTAATGGTAACTTATAAGACAGACAGAGGGCTTCGCAACTTGCTTCCGGGTCTTAGCCCCTGGTTTCTTGGTGGGGAATTTGAATTTATATTTAAGTCTACATTATGATTGTTTATTACGAGAAATTTGAACTTGTATTCTAATAAGGCGGCCTAATACTAACGTATAAGACAGCTGTAAGGCTTCGCAACTTTCTCTTGAGGCTTAACCCCCTGGCGGTATATTTGAACTTGTATTTTAATAAGTGGGCCTAATGCTAACTTGTAAGACACGTATAGGGTGTCGCAACTTGCTCTCGGACCTTCGGCCCTTGTCGTGCCCCACGATTTTGAATTTGTTAATAGCGTCATCTACTTGTGTGTAAACTAACGAATGGTTTCTGTAATACAGCTGTTGCCTCCTAGCGGTATATTTTAGAAGTACATACAGGTCCTTGTAATGGTTATGGTGGGAAATTTGAAATAAGGGGTCTAACGGTAGCTTTTAAGGTAAGACGTATGCACCTGGGCCTCAAACAACTGATCAACCTCGATCAAATCAAACAACAGGGGCTTCGACCCTTGTCCTAGCCCCTTGGATGTAAATTTGAATCTGTGTTCTAATAAGGGGTTCTAATGCTAACTTGTAACACAACATAAATAAATAAAGTTTGCTGCGAGTAGGATTTCAACCTACGACTATTCTAATAAGGGGGCCTAACGGTAACTTATCGGACAGTTATATGGCTTCACGACTTGTTAAGAGCAAGTTGTGAAGCCCTATGACTAAGCTAGCGCTTAAATGCAATCTTAAAGATTGCATAGAACATAATCGTTTAAGGACTAGGTTTTTATACCTTGATAAAAATTACAACAACCCTAATAAATATTAATAATAATAAACACAAATTAAATAACATCTTTTTTATTATGAAAACACGTGTCATGTTTACATGTCTTGTCTCTTAATTCTTCCCCATTATTAGAATACAATTTTTATGACAGGCGCGAAGTCCGCGCACAGATTCTCGTCTTACAAGACTAAGACCCCTTATTAGAAATTCAACCCCCAATGTATAAATAAATTGGGTCACAATGTGTAAAATAAATGGCGACCAAAGGTGTCCCAAGGGTGACGTCACAAAAAAACAAAATGGCGGAAGGTGTCTCTCTTCTACTAATATGTTTTCTTTTGTTGCTTCGATTCATAAACAATTTGATGTAAACACACATTCTTGCTGGAAATGTAAGAAACGATAAATACAGGGAGTAAACTTAATTTTGTTTCCCAAATATCATCTGAAATAAAAAATTACCCGCTAGGAACTTTTTATTTATCTTGTTTTATTAAGGATTCACATTATAAATTCATGTAAAAAGACCTATTATGTTTAACTATACCTACACATTTCCTGAGAATAGGTTATGAACAAGAATTTATTTATTTTACATGTCAACACTGAAAGATCTGTTTCATAAAGTTGAACTTTATGTTGTTTTATAACGTGCATATTATAAATGCAAAATAGAAAAAACGTGATTATGTAATGCCTAAATCACATTGTTACATTATAGGGGTTTTGTTCTTGTTCTACATAATTCCAAAATTATGTGGCATGAAATTTAAAATGTACTGCCAATATAGTTTATATTAACTGGAAATAACGCTCACAAAATTTAATGAAGATAAGCTTAAAATGTTCGTCTTTTTAACGCTTTAAGGATATATTATAGAAGGTATGAACTGTTATATCCAAGTGGGGTGGAAAGTAAATTTTTAAGTAATTCATCACTAAAAAGTTTCATAGTTACTAAAATATGGCATTTTACGACCATAAGTTTATAACAAATTATAATCGAGGGAGAACAGATTCGTGAAACGTACAATTCTTTTAACTTTATCGCAGACATTTTTGTAACCCGTAGCTTAAAATTACATTATAACTGTAAAATCAATACAGATTATTAATAATTTATTTGAAATAGAATACAGCAAATTTCTGTAAATTAATACTTTTTTTCTTTTATTGCAGGTTTACCTTCAATGAAAGACGGTTTGACAAATCCTGTACATGTTTATGAAGGCGACGATGCTTTGATTACTTGTGTAGTCAAAGATATTGGTGAAAATTCAATATTATGGAAAAAGGAAGACAGAGAAAGGCATAGTAGAAGAGTCCTTACCGCAGGCGATGCACGAGTTACGGCCGATAAAAGATTCTCAGTTCTACACGATTCACGTAAATAAAATTACCATCATTTTTGGAAGGGTGTTTTTAAATATTTTTTTTCCGATGTCTTGTTTTATGTTTTTCGACTCATATGTGATTCAATTTGTTCAATGTAATTATTTTCATGAGTACACAGTTACGACAGGGTTTGCTCACTTTTTTTATACGTGTAATATGTACTTAAACTTTGAATAATTTGTGCGCTTCCTTTAACGGTACGCATATTCCGAAATTGTAAGAAGATAAATTAAGGGTATAAGGAGGGGCACTAATTGAACGTGTCTTTACGTACTTGTACAAGAAGTATAGAGTTGAAACATTACTGTAAAGCTTCTAGTCTTTAGCATACTTATCATACTTAGCGTTCTCTTCAACTAAAATATTTTCAGATTTCTAGCGCTTCGGGTTATACCGGAAGTCGCCATCTACTTTGTTATTTTCAATGGAACACCCTATATATTTTTGCACTTTTGGATGGCAACCATAATTTAAAATTTTTTTTATTGAAACTAACCATGCCCATCTATTACGGGTTTGAGATAAACATTATTTTGCGAAATTCTAACAGCTGGTTGACATTTACAAAATGGGCTGTAACTTAACTTAAAATCCGATTAAGTTTGTAGTTTGTAGTTTAAAATAAAAATTTTTGCCTAAGAATAATGCCTAAATTTATAATCTTCATCCAGAGTTAAAAATGTCAAAAATCAATTTTTCAAGTGGAGTGCCATATTTATTGTTATGTAATCGAATTGGTAATAAAATTTGCTCTTAAGTGATATGACATGTTGTTATACCTAAATCAAACTGTTCTAGAGTTGTTTCCAAAAAACGGAAAAATTTTAATTCCTTGGCCATTATTTGGAGAATGCTAATGGATACGAGAAATAATTTTTCAAATCTCAAGTTTTTAATGTTTATAACTTAGTATTTATCTTCTAAATGCCTTAATATTATTGCTAAAATAATGTTTATACAAATGAGATAATTCTGAATTTATTTTTTATACAAGGAAAATGCTACAAAATTTTTAGCAGAACTTGCACTATATTTAACGAACACTATTCACATTTACACGAAATGGATGTAAAAAACTTATATTTAAGTATATTAAATGTTCGAAATGGTGGTCGTTCGTATGCATGACGTTAAGCGTGAAGAAACACCCTCCAGCACTGCTGTTCGTACTTCTTCAGGAGGGAGCTTGTCGAATGCTGCAGGTGTGCCCCTAATTCTTCCGTCATGTTCACCGGTGTCTGGTAGACCTATTGTTACGGTAAAAACTGGCAGTAAATTGGGATAACAGGTAAAATTGGATTTTGCTCGACTGCCCAGTGGTTGGGTGTGGGTACGGTGTACTAAATTATGCGCCCAATAGGATAGGGGTTGAAATCGACATAAAAAACCGGAAAAGGCGCAGAGTATTTGAACTGGCACAATGGTGGTTGAAATTCCTAACTGCGCCAATTCACAGCTTGCTCAAAATACTCAAATAACTCGCTTATCTGAACGTAATCGCAGGTTGTCCTGGGACCAGGGGATCTTCCTGAAAGGCTACAAATAATACCGCACGCTTCTGTAAAATAATATAACTATCAATCGCTAATCTGATCAAAACAATCAATAATTCTGTTGTTACGTTACGCACTCAATAATTCTGATTTTCAATGAACTTTCAGTTCAATCAAAAGAACTCAATTTAATTCTGTTTACAGCCACTTGAGATTAAATTCCTCAAACCGCAATAAAATATGCTCCAATTGACAAAAGTAAGGCTTTAACTCATCAACCTTTAGAAGTTACGTTATAATTCAATAATTAATAGCTTATCACGAAGAGGATGGACCTAGTATCCAGAGAGTTCTTAGACAGGCGATTGTACTGCAGTTGGAGCGATATGAAAGTCGGTTTTAGCACTCCCTACTACCGACAGGAGTAAATTCCATTAATTTCCTTCCTTCATCCCCTAACTTCCCCTCCTTACTTCTCTTCGCAATGGACCTGACGATAGGGTCAGTTAACGTGGGTGGCGTTAGACGAAAACGCCACCTGATCAAAAATTTACTCTACACAGAACACATACAAATACTAGCCATAACAGAGACAAAATTAACCAACAAAGGCACGCTCAACATAACCCATTACAATACCCACCTTCACAACAACCCCGACAGAGGCAAACGAGGTACTGCATTCCTGATACACTCCTGATGCACTCCCGATACCCATCCGCCCCCTACACCTTACCGCAAACGAGATACTGCACTCCTGATACACTCCCGATACCCATCCGCTCCCTACACCTTACCGCCGCACCTTCAACACCTTGAACGTGTCGCTGCAACGGTGCACCTTTCTTCATCCCCTATGATAGTACTATTATAACCCTCCTGGACATAACACCCTTTCTTCTCCACCACTACAATAGGTAGCCAACATACCGAATGCAGTACCACTAGAAGACCTTAACGCCAGACACCGACAATTTGGAGACACGACTGACAGCGCAAACGGACAAATATTAACGAAAGAACTACTTAGACTATCAATAGTACGAATTAGGAACATCCACCCCACGTTTATCGGTCACCAAGGTTACTCCATACCCGATCACATAATATGCTCAGAACAAATACCACAATATTTCGATGACAACTGCCACGTCGGCAACACAAACGACTATCACATGCAGAAATTTTCAAAATGCCGATTGGAATGCGTTTAAAGGACACATCTCCAATAACCTCCCAGATACAACCCTCAACACTACCGACGACATAGACAGTACAAGGACTAAACCAATTCATCTCCGACGCTGCCAGCACAGCAATCCCGACAAAAGTAATAGACATCAACCGGAAACCACCCCCACCCCCCCGCATCGTCCTCCTGATCAAGGAAAAGCAACAGATATACCGACGATTTCTGAAGACCAGAGACCCAGCACTAAAAACAGAATACAACAGACTAAGCGCAATAATCCGACTAGAGACCAACAAATACACCCAAGAAAACTGGATAAAGGAAACAGCCAAACTTGATTACCGCGCAGGCCCTAAATTCTGGCACAAATTCAAGATCCTAACGAAACAAAAAACTAAATCAAAATGCCACCTAATCAATCCTCAAGGTACCCTCGCAGTTTCAGACCAGGAGACGGCCGACTTGTTCGGCCTTCACCTACAAACCTTCCTCACTACCCCCGACGATCCATCGTTTGACAATGATTTCAAAGCTCGGCACGAGCAAAACCTTGAGGCATTCCAAACCCAAAACCAAAACCAGAGACCGCACGTACTAACTGACAACAACCCCTCCCTTATCCCCATTTCCCCCGATATAATACTACAAACTCTTAGACAAGTGACAAATTCCGCTCCAGGACAAGACGGACTTAACCGCCAAATACTAAAGAATGTTCCACGAAACGCCATTAGACAGTTAGCGATTTCCCTCTTAAGTTGTATGGGCGAATGTCTAGAAACTATTCCCGAAGGCTAAGAGCTCATCTCGAAGCCAACGACATCCTCCCCAACAGTCAGTTCGGCTTCAGACCGAACCGTTCTTGCTAAGACCCCTTAGTGAAACTATATACCGAATCCTCAAAAGTATTAAACCACGGGGCTGTTGCCTCGCATTCTTCCTTGACATCAAACAAGCTTTTGAGGAAGTATGGCACGCAGGACTAATATGCAAACTACGGCTTCCCGACCGCATTCGTACGACTCCTTCTCTCATATCTGATAGGCAGATGTGTAAAGGTACGAGTAGGCTCCTCCACCTCCACGACTTTTCATCCGACGGCCGGAGTTCCGCAAGGATCGGCCCTGGCACCTATCCTATATACATCTATACATACGACATTCCCCAAAGTGCCAACTAGAATATAACAGTAGCACAATTTGCCGACGACACTGCTCTCTGGGTGACCAGTAGGGGCAGTGACGGGGCAAACAGACTAATAACTCAACAACTTACCCACTTTTCCAACTGGGCCAACTGGTAGAGACTAACAATCAACCCAAACAAAACACAAACAATACTGTTTAGACATCCGAATTTATCCAACTTTGACAGGCAAACTTCCAACAACATCAACTTGACCCTACGCGGATAAAGACTACAACTACAATACACAATCATATACCTAGGTATCACGTTCTCCCTGACCCTACACTAGCAACCCGACGCAAGCGGCGCTCTCAATAAGATACGCAACCGCGCATCACTATTGCGAGGAAACGTCAGAGATTGTCACCCCAAAACCCTTCAACACACTTACAAAACTTAGATTCGACCGATACTCGACTACCGCGCTCCATTGTACGTAAGCCTAAAAATAAACCAACTCCAATCCCTCTCCTCCTGCGAAAGGACAATACTACGCACCATACACGAACTACACTTCAGAGACCCCAATGAACTAACCATACAACACTCCAACATTCAACCAATAACCGACAGACTAATAACACTACAGAACAAATGCAAAAATCGCAGGACAAACGGTGACACGATCCCAACCAAACAAATACTACAAATCCCATTCTCCAACAAACCCCCCCTACCACGTAAGCCCAAAACCAAATTGAAACACCTCCCAGCACTACTACTCCAACGAATAGATAACCTACCACAATACTCCCTACACCCTAAGATAAAACCAATCCTCAAGGAAAACGATGACTACCGCCGCAACGAAAATGGAGAATTCTATCCATATTGCAATACCTATTATACACTAACCTCAAACATTAAACACTCAATATATACATTTTTTCCCCACAAATCATAAATATCAAAATTGTTACCACTTACAATACACATATATAACACATCACACAAACACTTAAAACCCAGGGCTGAAGAGGGAGAAAATCCCTAAACTGTCCAAAGAATGTAGACCTTTATGGAACCAAGAAAAAAAGAAGATCCCAAAGAGGAAGAAGCAAACGATTTAAAAAAGCACCAAAAATAGTGAGGTTAATACAATGATCTAATTCAAATAAAACAAACACTTAATATTCGTGTAAGCATTGTGCTGTACAACAAATGGGTTCACAGCTGGAATCACATTTAAAAGAAACAACAGTTCGTTAATGTCTTATAGAATCACCACTCTCAGAATAATCACAGAATCGTTACATTAATTTCTCTTCCAAAATTAAATCATTTAATTTATCCTAATAGGCGGTGATGCTAGTTAGTTACGAGTTACTAAAATTATTGTAAATCTGATTCATATTCCAGTACAACAAATGGTTATAACAAATAAACTGCGTTCTTTTTGTAAGGCATGAGACACATAATTTCGATTCAGTCAGAATAATAAATAAAAAAACTCATATAAATTTGGGTTATACCACGGATGCATACGCTTCTCTAAAATTTAAACGATAAAATTATAAAATATTAATCTCAAAAGATAGCGTTTTCTACCGTTGAAGCATACACAAAAGTAATAAAATACACACACGCACACACGCACGCACGCCGCATGCGCGCACGCACGCACACACGCACACACACCCACCACACGCACACACCACATGCACACGCAAACGCACACGCACACGCACACGCACACGCACACGCACACGCACATAGACACACGCACACGCACACGCATACGCACACGCACACGGATACGCACACGCACACACACGCACACGCACACGCAGACGTACACGCACACGCACACACACACACGCACATGCACACTCACACGCACACGCACACGCACACGCACACGCACACGCACACACAGACACACGCGCACGCACACGCACACGCACACGCATACGGACACGCACACGCACACGCACACGCACATGCACACGCACACACACGCGCACACGCACACCCACACGCACACGCACACGCGCACACACGCAGACACACACACAGACACACACACGCACATGCACACGACACACACACACGCACACGCACTCGCACACACACACGCACATACACACACACACACATTCATTAAAATTTGTTAAACTGCAAAATATGTGCACATAAATAATTACCTTGACTTCCTACAGCCCTTTTTGTCGCACTGGCATCTGGTGGAACCCCAGAGGATGAGCTCTGCAGCAGCGTGACCAATACGATCGAGGTTGAAATTGCGCTCGAAACTCTAATATGACCCTACTCGCGAATGTTTCGCTTCCAAGTTGCGTTTGGATTAAAATTACAATTGGTTGTACGATACACTAATAATTATACTTCTACGTTACTTGTTAACTTTACCCTAATTATGTACATGTTCTGAATAACACTTATTCTTTTCTTAGAAGAATGAAAAGCTTATTTATTTACAGCGAGTTATTCGTTACCGGCGAACTGTGAAATTAATGCCTTGAAATTAGGAACGAACGTTTGGTTTCTTCCGCATAAAAGAGATAACTACTCCGTAGAATCAGTGAAAGCACTGGGTTGAAACACCTAACACTCCTTGGATTTTCGACAAAATCCCTTTGGACAAACTGCACTTAACGATAAATCAATCTCGTGATGGTTGGACGACTCAATATGATCCCTGCAAGGGTTTGTTGGGGGATGATGCCCCTACTTTCGGAACGTCTTTCAACACGGATTATAGATATGGTCGTTCCGCGGTACTCACACGTTGCGTAACTGTAACCTGTTAACTCCTCTGCGTCTATACTAGCTCTGAACCTCGTGAAAAATTAATTTGTCACCACATAGTTTTTTATACGCCTACCATTAATTAGCCAATCATAAAAAATATTACTTAAATTTTTTGAATCCTGCTGCAATGGATTAAACATATGTTCCTGTTCCTTCGCTACAAAGAATAAATGATAGGGGTTCTTTTACCATTTTTTATAATTTTAAAATAATTGATTAAAAATTTTATACTGTTTTTGTGAGACTTAAAATGATTAACTTTAAATTTAATCTGAATGGGTTTAATTTTTAAGGATATCATTCGATGGTTAATTTTACTTCGGTTTGTTCTCCTAATACCTTTTATGGAGCTTTGTTGTGGAATAACACGTTTCCACTTTCCTTTCCAACAATTTAATGATATTGTTATGGACTGCTGGAGATATTTATAGTTTCTGAGTATCACTCTAATTCTCAATTTTAACTACAAAAGGCGTGCTGCAACAAACAGCGAACGAACCAGAAACCGCGATGCTTTTTCTTTGAACATCAATAATTTCAAGTTATGATTCTTTATGTATCAATTCATTACACGATATTGCGAGTCACTATCTTTTATTTACCGTTCAATATATACTCATGAACGACTTTTGGTACGTACAAAAAACCGTCATATAACCTTTACCGCGATTTTAAATTATTGCGTAATCTTTTTTATTATCACCAACTCGACAACATTTACACTTTATTTCACTTAGCCTTTTATTATTGCAATAAAGGAGGTATTTTTACTTCTTCCCTTTTACACCACTAATTAGATCTTACTGTAATTTCACAATTCATAGTGCAGCGGGACCTGTTACTTGGTCACTTCTACTCCGGTATCCATCAACTTTCTAACTACTACTTATTAAAAAAATACAGGTCACTTTGAGAGCATCTGCTCCTCCTTCTACAACGCACTTATGCATTCGCAAGCTGCCGCGTTTCCCTTAAATGTTTTCTGATTAAATATATAGATAACTTATTGAAGTAAACTCAAGCTGTTCATCTTAACATTAGTTACATTTACATAAAAATAACCAACAACCATTTCTTTATCTATAAAAATAATAATATAACTATTTAACGTCACATAACTTCGCGCGAAATTTGAAATTCTCAACGAGGGAGTCTTATCAATGTAAACGATATCTTGTAAATTGAAGATTTCTTAGCGACCGTGAACCTTAATGCCCTGTGCCTAAAAGCTAAACTCTTTGTTTAAACCCAAAATACTTATCGAAATATGCTTTTCTACATTGAATTTAAATACAATGTAACAATTTATGCTCAATTTAATTTTATAAAATTTAAATTCCCTTTCAACAAACGAAAATTTCTAAAACTTACAATAAGGAAAATAACTATTATTTACAAAGAAACTAATTAAATCTTCCTCTCAAATTAGTAAAAGGGTTTCACTAATAATCTTAACTTAAACTTTCATCTAAATTTGGTAAACAACCGAAACTTTATATTGTTCTCAAAAAAAGGAAGATTCTAAATGCGATTACTATTTATACAAATTCGAAAACAAATACGTGAAAGACAAAATAAAACGGTACGATCGAAAAGCTTCCCAAAGAATTTATACGTTATCAAGTTCAACTGCGTGAATTTCTACTGCATGACAGATGTACGGTATTAACAAATAATTCATAATTTCAAAATTAACGGCAAATAATCGATAAAAGTACGGCTAAATGATTGTGGTTTCACTTATACTGTCTCAACCAAATGGTTTTGGATATCCTAAAGTTGGTGTGGTTTGTCTCTACGCTAAGCATATTTCAGCTACGTGATTCTGGTGTTTGCTAAAGCGGGCGTAGTTCTTGTTTGGCTGAACATAGAACCAGAGAGATCCAGATAGATGCCTATTAACCCCAAATTTCCTATACCTAAGAACGGAGCCAGATCATTGTGCCCCAAGAGTGCCCTAAGAGAGGAGCAATAAACCCCTAAAGTAGCTGTCAGGACTACCTTTGTATAGCCAAGGTTATTTCAGGTATTCAAGCTAAACGTAAGCAAGCCTCGAGGATCAAACTTTTATCCAAATAAAACGGTTTAAATAACCCACAGGATCAACAGTCATTGATCTAAAACGGTTAAGTGTAATTAACTTATAATATTTATCGAGTTTCTTTGACCATTATCCTTTACTAGAACTAAGCAACTCAGCGGCGATGAACTGAAGCTAAGACCACACCACTGGCTTTATCATATATAAGAACTACTCCCTTATGCTGCCATCTGTCTCATTCCTACGCACACAGAATGCGACTTACTGCGACTTTTCTACACCAAAATGCACGTACCGTAATAAATTTGAAAATGGTTAAGCGTTTTATTGGGTGCCAAATTTTGGCATACCATCTGAAAGTAAAGAATCTTACACCTCGTAACCTATTTAGTAATGCACACTAATTTTGAAGCGAAGTATATACGTAAACCATGTTGAAGTATAGGTTATCGTTAGCAAGAGGGAGAACTAAACATTCTTCAACAACCAAAGCTCACAATAACGAACCTTGTCATGAAACAATGTTTGATGAATATCATCTTCAGATCACCCTTTTACAAGACAAATTTTGTAAGATTTTTTTTCAAAATCCTTTACAGGAAAGGTCGACTAATATTACGAGTTTTAGAAGTTCTGTCGTTGATATTCTTTCAAGCGAATGCAAACATTTTGGACGGTGTCTGTTGGTTGCCACTTTTGGTGGATCATTTCTAGGTAAGTTACGAACTACCACAACTCGGAAATAGTACAAAGTTATGCCAAACAAACTGCGCGTTATTATCTACTAATGGAGATTTAAATCATGGAACAGATCAGTGCGTCTACATAACAATGGTCATCTAAATTTCAATTCGTTTATGTCCACTTAAGTGAACCATTTCTCTTGCCAAAGTACTAAAATGACAGATACAGACATTTATCATTATTCGTCTATTTTACTAAGCTGCTAAGACTCAATCAGTTAAATTCTTTCTCAAAATATAAATAGAGAATGTAAGGTCATGCTACAATGTAATACTACCGCTACATTTAGCGTATTTGGTTGCATAAGCACTAAGTTTTGCAGCAGTATCATTCATACAAAAAAATGTTTCTAGGTCTAATCTGGTATACAGCGTGATCGAACAGAAATACTAATGCACCGTGAACTCCTCAGTTTAATATTAAGAATACGTACTGCATTGTGGGATCATTAATACTTCATTGTATACGCTCTTCAAGCTACCAGCCGTTGTACGTCACGCTTAAAACTTACTACATCAATGACGTGTAATCAGCGTTGTCAGACTGATTGCATATACATATTTTTAGATTAGGAACAAATAGATACTGTATACCTATTATATGTAATAATAAAATACAAAAGTTTGGTTTAGAGCAGCGATGTTCTTTTACTTTTCTAAATTGTTTCCGTTTGACCTGCTTTCACACTGCATTCCTACTAATGTAAAAATCCTTTTGAGAATATCAATAACGATGATACGTTTTGTTATGCATTGCTATAACCAGAGCAATCTTACCTGGGGTAATACAAGATTGCTTAAACATGCTATATGTATGAAGTGTAAGGCATGATTTACTCATAAGCTTTTTATCAGAATACATAAAAAACATGAGCATGTAAAATATAACAAAAAATGACGTTTTTATTCAGATTATGGAGATATTTTATGAGTTTAGATTCACACTACGTTTTAAGTTGTAAATATGTACTGCAAAGTGTGCGACAAGGATAAAATATGGTTGCTAACCCTACACGATTAATGACTTTTAATACCAACTGTACTTACATTTTGGATTTAATGCAAGTTTTATTAAAGTTTTATAATAAATTATAATTACAGTATTGGTATACGATTAATGACGTGCAGCGGCTGGTGACTTGAATAAAGTATATTTATACACTACAATCTATAATTGGCTGAAGCGTATCTTACAATTATTTATAGAACAAACTTAAATTTGTTATTTATTCAATAATAGAATAAAAATATATCAACTGGACATTTATATTCATACTTGTAAATCTTCCTACATTCACTTTCAAAGCCGCAATTGTCTCAGAGTTACGAAACACCAGAATTCCACTTTTATTTAAAAAGACAGAAACTAAACTTTCTGTATTCAAATAGGATACCTTTTATGCGTTTTATTTTATTATTTGGGCGATTCTCCCTGGCTTAAGCGTAACATTCATGAAATATTTTTTAGTTACTACACTGAAAAAGATTGTTTAGTTATTTACTAAATTCTGTAATACGTTCTCAATAACAAGCAATGAAATAAAATATCTCGTGTAACACAATATATGACGTATCAACTTTCAAAGCGGAAATTACAATAAGCGAAATATATTTTTTCCAAAACCGTTATGAAAATGCAAAATATTCATAATACCCAACTTATTATTCACGGGATTTCATTTTTCACCAATTGTAACTTCAAAAAAATGTCGTATCCTTATGTGTGAATTGACGTGTGTCAATATAACCAAACTGTCACGTTAATTATGAAAATGAATAAACTTTCACCATTATTACACATAGGTAATTAAAATACTTAGCTTGTTTGTATTTTTTTAGTGGTGTATTTTTGTATTTATATTTTACACAAATCTATACGTTTCGGTAACAACAATTATCGTCCTCAGTAGTATGACGTTAATTAATAACTCAAAACGTGTTCACTTGTTTACTAAATGATTCCGGTATCGCGAGAAATATAGTATCCAACGCGGCGATAATGTTATTTTTTAAAACTTTGTTGTTTAGTAAACTCCATATCCGTATTAAACAATCCAATTTATTTCCTTGGTACATAACTTAGTATTTTTTGGAGCAGACCGCGCGCCAAACATTGTAAATACGGCTTGAGCGTTTTAAATCTTGTATAATTACTGTATTCTATATTATAAGCTGAAATATAGTGAATGTTTTCCATTATTAAATTTAAGGAAAAATAGAAATAAAATTGTCTACTTTCATAAATTTTTTTATATTTACAATCTTTTGATCGATTTCGGTTTTTACACCATTGTCAAAGTAGTCAAAGTAGAGTTGCTAGCGGTTGTTGTTGGAAATACATAGTGACGTAATGGTGTATTTCTAATTGTAATCTAACTATTCAAACAAACATCAAGATGTTGTTTCATAATTTATATTGATTCTAACCGACCTAGTATTGGTCTTTTATCACAAATATGTAAACAAGATACATTTTCTTCAATAATAAAATTATGATTGTTTTGTATTAAGTGATCAGCAAAATTTGAACGATCCATATGTTTATTCAACCGGTATGATTTATGTTCTTTGGTTCGAATTTTAAATTTTTTCCTATTTGGCCAAAATAAATTTTATCGCAATGCTTACATTTAAGTTAATATACTCCACTCTTACCCATTATATCTGTTTTATGCTTAACATTTTATAAAATATGTCTAATTGTTCTTCTAGGTTTAAACGCAATTCTAAATTTCTTATTTTTCTTCAATTGATTGCTTACTTTTTCTGTAATTCCCTCATAATATGGCAAGCACAGGTATTTCATGTCTTTATTATTTTATCTCCTTAATGGGCTCGCTATATCCGCAGATATTTTCTCTTTTTATATTTGACTATCTTGTCTATTAATTTAGAGTTATGCCCATTATTTGTAGCTATATTTTTGATTACATAAATTTCATTGCTAAGTGTCACCTTGTCCATTGGAATTCTTAATGCTCTAATAAAATACTTATCTTTTTGGGATTTTTAATGGTGTACTTTAAATTACACAATCTAAACGTTTCGATAACACTTACAGTTATCTTCGTCAGTAGTAATGTTTGTTAAAATTGTTAAAGATGTAGTAAACAATTTTGTCAAATTTGAAAAATTAAAACATAAACATAAGCCTGCTATTAGTATAACAGTTTGGGAAACATAAAGCCAACTATAAAATTTTTAGTAAAAATAACTGGGTCATAAAATTAAATATTATTAAACTGCCTCAAAGATGACAAACCAGAACACTCTCTACGACGAAAGCTAACAATGAAATTTGCCAGCCAAAAACACATTTAACAAAATTTAATCGAATTATGATGTAAGTGTAAAGTTGTGAAAACTTCAATTTTAAAATGATAGAAGCATTCACAAATCCAAACATTACATCAAATAAAATAACCCAGTTATTATGAGTGTTAATGGTGAAAGTTTACATTTTCATATCTTAATGCTCTAGTTAACATAGATCCAAATGCTGCTATTTTATGGTCCCATGGGTCATCAGAGTCAAACGGTATAAATACATCTGTGTAAATTGGTTTCCTAAAAATACTAAATTTGTGATTTCCTTCTATGCGTTCAATACGCAAATCCAGGTAATTTAATTTGTCATTTTCTTCTATTTCTATAGTGAATTTAATTTATTCTTCTAAAGAATTAACGTAGTTCAAAAACTTATCAATTTGTCATTTTCTACCCGGCCATAAACAAATAATGTGATCTACATATCTATACCAATATTCTATATATTTTCCTTACCATTGTTTATCCTTATCTTTCAATATCAAATCCTCCAAGTTATCCATAAATAAATCTGCGAGTAATGGTGATAAAGAATTACCCATTGCTAATCCATTCTTCTGTTTATAGAGATTCTTATTAAATATAAAATAATTTTGTCTCGAATTGGCTGATGTCATTTCTAATAATGTAATTTTCTCACCATTAGATAATTTCGATGACTTATCAACCCACATTTGTAAAATTATCTAGGTGTATTAATTTTCATGAAGAAAATTTCCCAATAAGGCCTGTAGTATCATCAATAGGTGCACCTTTTGATAAAATATCTAAATTTGTCAATAAAATCATTACTTACTTACTTACTTAACCTTCACGCCATTCCCTTGCGGGGTAGGCAAACAATCCCTTTCTCTTATTTATTTTTCATTCGCAATCTTTCTCCATGCTTTCCTATCTCCGCATACCTCACTAGCTTCCGCAAGATTCATACATAGTCAATCTCGCTCTCAATTGTACCATCTGCAGTAAACATTCTACCGAGATATACCATATCCTCCACTTGCTCCACAGTTTTATCTTGCAGAGTAAATACTCTACTCTCCTTTCCACCTTCCCGATTGAACACCACAATCTTAGTTTTGTTCACGTTTACCTTTAGGTCCATGCTCTCACAGACTGTATCAAACGTCCTCAGAGCGGTTTGCAGCTCACCCGCACTGTCACTTAATAAGATTGTGTCATCTGCATACACCAGAAGTCGTACATTTACGTCACCAATCATTGCACCATTTGTATCGGTACATGCTTGTCTAAGACATTTATCCATGTATACATTGAACAACCACGGTGACATCACACAGCCTTGTCGCAATCCTTGCTCAATCTTAAAGTATTCACTCACACCTCTCACCCTAACACATGCCCGACTACTGTTGTATACTGCCCTTATTCCATTTATTAGACCTTTATTTACGCCATATTCATTTAATATTACCCACAGCTTCCCTATTCACTCTGTCATATGCTCACTTTAGATCTACAAACGCACAGTACAACTTCCGTTTTACCTTTAAACACTTTTCAATCACCTGCTGGAGAGCAAATATCTTATCAACACATCCTCTCCCTGGTATGAAGCCACCTTGCACATCCCAAATCTTAGTTTGTGTAGTTTCTCGTATTCTATCAATCAGTATTCTTCCAAATACTTTACCAGGCACGCTGAGCAAGCTTGTTCCTCTGTAGTTCTTACAATCACTCTTGTTCCCCTTCCAATCATTCGGCACTTTTCCATACATAATGCATACATTGAATAATTCACACAATCTTCGTATAAGCTTTGCACCACCATACTTGAGAATTTCACCAGTGATTTCATCTACGCCTGCTCCCTTGCCGTTTTTTAACCTTCCTACCGTTTTCTCTACCTCATTTATTCCATAACCTTCTCAGTTTCATTCATCATTTCTTCTATATTCTAATTATTTAACCCTTCAGTCTTACTTTCCTCACGACTGTACAGCGTTCCGAAATATTCTTGCCAGCATTTCCTCACTTCACAATCGTCCAATACTATTTCGTTTCTAGCATTCATCACTCCTGCAGCGTTCTGTTTTGTCCCACGTTTTGTTATTTTTACCCATTTCCAGAAGAGTTTTTTTTTCCCTCAAAATTATTCTGCATTTTCTCTCCTTCCACAGCCATCACTTCCTCTTTACTTATTTTCACTGTCTCCTTCGCTTCTTTATTTCTTAATTTTTACACCTCATACAATCGCTTCTTCTCAGTCTCATTTTTGCAGCAATCATTGCCATGTACGCATCTTTTTCTTACATACTGCCTTTTTACCGACTCATTCCACCAAGCACATTTTTCTGTCTACCTACAGTCACTCTTCCACATATTCGCACGCACAATTGACAACAGAGCTTTCAAGCTTATCCATGCACTTTCAACGTCAGTGTCCTTTATTTGTTCGTTCCACACTGTTTCAGTCACATTCAACTCTTTACTCACAGCATCTGCGTATTTCATTCTCGCACTATTATCCACTAGTTTGTCAACCCTAATTCTGGATGTTCGCACTACATTTGCTTTCCTTCTCTAGACCCACTTTTGCCCTAAACACACTCGATACAAACAAAAAGTGGTCCGATCCACACCCGCTCCGCGCATTACTTTTGTGTCTTTCACCAGGTTTCTAAGCCGTTCATCATACACTATCAAGTCTATCATACTTTTAGATTCACCTCTTTGTCATGTATACATATGCACATTTTATGTTTAAACCACGCATTGGATACAAACAGGCTTCTCTCCACACAGATGTTCACCAAGCGTTCACCAATCTCATTGACCTTTTGGTCTCCGAACTTTCTCAGAACGCGTTCAGTATGTTCTCTCTGTACACATTCGTTCATATCCCCACTATAATCACTCTTTCGTTTGGCTTACATACGTTCAACACGTTCTCTACTTCATTCCAGAAGTTCTCACCCTCCTGGTCTATTTCTCCATTCACCGGTGCATAGCATGCAATAAGAAAAATTCTTCGAAACTCCACTTTCATTCTAACCCATATTACCCGAGAAGATACCAATTCGTACTGTTTAACACATCTTTTCGCTCTTTCACTTATGATCATCCCAACTCCTTTTCGCCATGCACTTCCGTCTCAACTCCTGACCATAGTGCCAGACTGCCATCCTCCATCTCCACAGCATCCTTTCCTTTACGCTTTGTCTCCGATACACACAGAATATCAAGGTGTCTTTCGTACATTACATTCGAAATTTCAAATTCTTTACCATGCATACCTCTAACATTCCACGTACCGACTCGCCATTCATTCCTTGCACAGACGTCAGCAACGGGGCCTGTCTGTTTGAGCTTGACCGTCCCTTGTAGCCAGGTCGATCCGAGGCAGTTGTATTGTTTTCTTGAGTAATACCATAGCTAGCAGACCGGTTACTGGCCAAATCGTGCCCCGGACGATGTAGCATTCCCTACTAACGGTATCGTCCTACTACCGGAAAGTTATTTGTCTACTGTCACGACATAATAGATATATATATATATAATAATAGATCGTATACTTACTGTATGAATCTCGAAATGTACATGTACATGTACATTTTTTTCTTACCTACCCTTCAATCACACCACGCGTTTAACCATACTGCTCTATACGCGATTCCTGGTTCCGCGCCCCTCACCGGACTTGCTGGTATTTATTAGCGACCAAATGATTCAATTACTATTTATTTATTTATTTTATTTTTTAAATAAATATTTTATTAGTTCTCTATGATTAATTGTTATTGCAACAATGTTTACCTGTTCGAGTCCAATCCTTAGACAAAAAGTTTACGTTTGCTTTATAATTTTTTGAAGTTAAAGTTTTAACAATCACATGGGTTTAATAGAGCCGTATTTTTCGTAAATACTGTAGCAATCCTAAATGTTTTCGCGCCTATTTCAACTAAAGAGCCTTTTACTGGTTAGATTATCATTATCTTTGTTTATTATTGATATTCAAACAGCTGGGTATAAAAACCCCTTATTTGATTGATTTAGAAGCTGTCATTTAACATGTATTTAACTGAAAACACCGAAATAAAGCTAATTATTTAACTTAAAAGTACGATGATCTTTTCTGTTTAAATTTTTATTACAAAAAAATTTACAATTTACCCAATTTCTTATTTTATTGTTTTGAAAATAAAAGGTATTTGAATTCAATCGGAAAAAGTAAACCTTTAGAGTACAACTTCTTTAAATTTCTTATTTATTAAACGAATATTGAAGAAGGAATATGTTAATTATTTAACTTGAAACTATGCACCTCTATTTAATTTACTATTTAAATTTTTATTATTAAAATTTTTAATTTACAATTACTGGTGACGCGCCTACCTGCTTTCCCTTTGCCTTTACCTGGTTTCTTGTTTTATTATTTGAGAATACAAGACGGTATTGTACTGCAATCGATAATGTGGACTTTTAGTAAAACTAAATTTTCCTTAAATAACTACATTTCTTATTTATAAAATGAATATTGTAAAGAAGTGAGGATACTAATTACTTAAATTAAAACTATGAGGATCTATTCAATTTAGTATGTTTAATTTGGTACTAAAAACTGAATTCCTTTATTTATTGACTTAATTCATTTACTCGGATTTATGATGTATTTATACTTCAGTTTTACAGAAACGCCCGAGTTTCCCCAAACGACTTGACCTTTCTTTCTTTTAACTACTAAAATGCGTTTTATTTATTTGAGAAAAGAAACCGTATTTCATCCAGAATTTCGATTACAAATTAAAGCTAGTTATTTGTTGATTTGTTTATTTATTTGCTTTTTTGCTTTGGAATGCGGATTCGATGCAGTTAAAATTAAGTTATTTTGACTGTCATTGCAAAAATGTTTACCTGTTTGAGTTCAATAAAATCATCGCTGATAAAATGATTTTTCAGCCAAGGTATACTGTTAAGAATGCAATAGAATTAAGAAAAAGATAGGAGTCAAAGTATAGAAAAGTGCTAAATTAGTATCATTTGATGCACCAGTTTATTTACCAATGTTCCAGTTAAAAGTAGCATAAATATTTTACAAATGTGGGTTGATAAGTCATCGAAATTATCTAATGGTGATAAAATTGAATTATTAGAAATGACATCAGCCATTTCGGAACAAAATGATTTTCTACTTACTAATAATTTCTATAAATAGAAGGATGGATCGGAATGGATAATTCTTTATCACCATTATTCGCAGATTTATTTATGGATTACTTGGAGGATTTAATATTGAAATATAACAATGGTATGGAAAATGTATAGAATATTGGTAAACTTTAACTCACCGTTAAACAGGTTCCGCCAACATGGCCGTCGTTTCAGGTACAGTAACATTAGTACGCAAAGTCACTAACTATCTTAAATATATAACATACAAAACAAACAGGTATTGGTTGGCTAATATGTACAGTATTTTGTATCCTATGTTAACTAATGTGTTTGTTAAAGAACAAAACATTCACTGAATTTGCCCTTGAAATATCTTTACGAATTTAATTGCAGCCCATTAGCGTACACGGTAAGTTTTGTAAAGGGATGATATACATGCATTAATAAATGTAATTTCTTAATTGCCTAAAAATTGCACTTTAATGACAAATTATGTTTAATCTGATTTTATTTACGCGTTAAAGTGGTACATTGTGTGATTTTTTTCATTATTCAATGGAGGAAATCATTTTGAATAAAAATAAAAAACTTAATAATAACAATTTGTTTTAATTAATTTGTTTTTTTTATATTTTTTATTTGTTTTAGAAAAGATCATATATTTGTGTAAAAAACTCAAATTCGGCACAAGAAATGATATTGAATGTATAAAACTTCTTTTGCGCAAAAAATTCTCTTATGCAGTGGTAGATTTTGCAGAAATTAATTACCCAGTAGAAGTTTTAATAAACATCGTAAATAATATTTTAGTTTATACTACCTATAACATAGATTATTTAGACCATGCACGTCTCTGGATGTTACGTTCGCGCCTTAGTTAGTGACATATTTAAACGGCGGCCATATTGACGGAACCTGTTAAACGATGAGACAAATAATTTTTAGGAAACCATCTTACACAGGTGTATTTATACCGTTTGACTCTAATGACCCATGGGATCATAAAATAGCAGCATTTGGATCTATGTTAACTAGAGCATTAAAAGTTGTAATGGACAAGGTGACACTTAACAATGAAATTAATAAAATCAAAAATATAGGTACAAATAATAGGTTTAACTCTAAATTAATAGACAAATTAGTCAAAAATAAAAAGAGAGAAATATCTGTAAATATAGTGAGTACATTAAAGAGAGAAGATAAAAAAGATATGAAATATTTGTGCTTGCCATATTATGAAGGGATTACAGAAAAAGTAAGCAATTAATTGAAGAAAAATAAGAAATCTAGAATTGCGTTTAAACCTAGAATTAGAGATATTTTATCAAATGTTAAGGATAAAACATATATAATGGATAAGAGTGAAGTATACCAACTTAAATATAATGATTGCGATAAAATTTATATTGGTCAAACAGGAAGGAAATTGGGACCAAAGAACATAAATCATATTGGTTGAATAAACATATGGGTCGTTCAAATTTGCTGATCACTTAATACAAAACAATCATAATTTTATTATTGAAGAAAATGTATCTTGTTTACATATTTGTGACGAAAGACCAATACTATGTCGGTTAGAATCAATACAAATTATGAAACAACATCTAGATGTATTTTTGAATAGTTAGATTACAATTAAAATCACATTACATTTATTTCTATTTTTCCTAAATTTAATATTTTTAATAAGTGGATATAAATCAAGCCGCATTCAAACTAAAATTTTAATTTGTAATATATTTTGACAATAAACCGAAATCGATCAAAAGATTATAAATATAAAAAATGTTGTGAAAGTAGACAATTTTATTTCTATTTTTCCTTAAATTTAATATTGTTTAGTTACTTTTTAAAGCTTACCTGGTTTCGAAACAAGAAGTCTTTAATTTGAACTATCTTTAACAAATACGTTTATACATTTTCCTATAAAGTAGATCATTATTCACTGTAATAAAAGAATTTGAACGAACACTTAAACTTCAAGTAAGGAATTTTTTGGCGTCAAATTACGAGTCGTATCAAAAAATTGCGTAGAACATAATAATCTATAATTTTAAAATGTATATGTTGGTATTTATATATCTTTCAAATATGTGGCATTTCATAAATATTTGAAAGAAAACACAAAAGCTGCGCCTATGCCTTCTTTTTCCGGTTCTGGATTAATCGCAATCAGCTCCAGAAGAAATGAAAACAAGCTTAAACGAAAATGTTCAAGCTCATCGTTTTGAAATTCTCCGTTCACGTTCACGCCCATGCCATCGTACGCACCCATCCACCTCACACGCACATACGCACAGGCACATGCACACGCACACTGACACGTAAACGTACCGCACACGCGCACCAACTGACACACACACACATACACACACACACACACCCACGTAAGATGGGTATAGTTTACCGTATTATTCTGCAGGTTAAAACTAGTAAATAATACAATGTGTCTTATCTTGCTTAGTTGAGGAGTTGTTTGTATGTGTGTTTTAAAATTGTTCTCATGCAGAAATATAAAAATCTGATTTTGCTGGAGTTATCCGTTTCAAGATAGTGGCAGTTCAAGCTTTTGTAAAGTTTTAAGTTTTTTAGATACTTAATTTTAAAATGTTTGAAACACCGCCATGATGATCGGATAACTGCAGCAAAACTAAATTTTACATATTTGTGTATAAAAACAGGTAGGTATTTCTTACTTTGTTAGTGAAGGATTAAAGGGTTTAGGAGGCTACGACAACCAGTTTCAACTGCCAAATTAAAACAAATGCTATGTGTAAGAAACAAATCTATATTCATGTGTAAAGCTGACTATATACTTAATGCTTTGAATTCAATTCGAATATGTACAATTTTGCTCAATGTACCTAACTTTTAGTAAGTAACTAAATTGTGCAATTAAAAATTATATGTTTATACGATTATAAAATTATTAAAATTAATAAAGGCCCTCAATCACTTAAAATGATACAAAATCTAAATAATTATCGCATAAACAATTATTCCGTTGCATTTCTATTCTTAGATTTAAATAAGAAATTTAAGATCGTTTTAAAATATACACTTAATTCAAAAAAATGAATTTATTGTTTGTTAATGAAGTAAATAAGATTAAACAGAGTATTGAAATTTAGGATAAAACTGTTTAAAATAATTAAACATTAGTGTACTTTTGAACGATTTAAGTAAAAATAAAAATTGTTTAGTGTGTGATTAAACATATTGCGGGCACTGAAAAATAAAGAAATAAAGATTAATAAATGAAGTTGATGGAGCGCGGTTCGTTTGCCTGGAGTGTTACGTTAGTGGAACGCTGATTGGTCCCAGTTGAGTTGGTGTAACACTATTGGCGGCAGTTTGAAGTGTTTGTAAGTTTGTGTAACGATTGTTAAACACAGTTTAGTTGTTGGTCTCACATACATACAGCTTTTAAACAATTTAAACTAATCAATATAGAATCTGGTGAGTAACATGGTAAATTTTGATTGATGGTTGCGAAACATCCTGTATGCCTGCTTGTATATGTAGGTTACAAAGTAAACGCTGTACTGGTTCGTTGTAATAGTGATGTGCAATATCACTGCAAAAAAACTATTCTGTATTGCTTACGGTTATTCACAATTGTATAAATTTAAAAAAAACACAAGCTGGTGGTGAAATACATGAGACAAGTCTACTCATGTTATCGTAGACACTAATTTTCGACATGAGATTAAAATCAATAAAAATAATATCAAAGTTAGGCTTAATGCTGATTACACATTAATGAGAATACTTACCATAAATAATTCAAATAAAATTCTCTTCAAGAAACAACTATAATTATTTTCAATTTAATTTTGCCTCCCATCTGCCAATTATATTAGGATATCAACGTCACAGTTAACTCCCAATAGTTATGAACATAAACATTGTAAATCTTAAAGTTCAGATACTCTATTAATTCAATTAATTAAGTTAATCTTTTATAAAGTATTTGAAATTTAAATTTAATTTCATTACGTAATCATTGACTAACTTCAAAATTATATCATAAAGATAAAAATTTCTTACTTAATTGACGATATGTAGTCCAATATTAGGTAATTCTACTTGAATACACACTACACATAGTCATAATACATTCCCAAAACAAAAATTTCTGTATAAATATGTTCGAATCTTCTTGAACTTAATTGATTCTTGACTAATCAATTTCTTTGTCTTTAGGTAATTAAGGCACATAAAATTCTTTAATCACCAATTTATATGCCTCTATTTGCTTACTGAAGTAAGGGACAAATTAAGCACATTTCAGTTTCATTATTTAAATTCCAATACTGTCCTATTTCAATTTACAGTTACATAAATTGTTTTATGATTTTTATAGCACTTTTAAAAATAATACACAAAATAACACACACAACCACTAATAGATTTAAGTAATCTTGTTTTTAGTGATTGGCGGCTAAAGAATTTCAATATTGAGTTTGAAATTATTTTAAACTTTTATGTTGATACATATATCGTTCTTACCCCTAAAAATTCTTTTATACTGTCGCCTTCTCCGGCGTATGCATACATTCAATCTCCAATAAGAATTTCCTACATTTTACTTCCCTTTAGTTTCATCGCATGTGTAAAGCAACATGAATTTCAGAATAATTTGCTAAATTTAATGTATTTTTCTGATTTTATGATTTTTATAAGACTTAGATATCCTAATACGTATAATGAAGTAGGTTTATACCCGATCAGAAACGATTATAACATCGATTTTTGATTAATTTTTTATCAAATTTTTACAAAAAATAAAATAGACGCAAGAGTTATATGTAGTTTCTATAAAACAAAACGGTCATTCAAGCGCTGTTTAAATGTTTTGATTCTTTAATTTCAATATGAACTTTATAGACAAGTGTTGACCCCTTTTTAACCTTCAAACTACTTAGATGATGATTTAGGCAGCGGCGGTTAGTTACGATTTACAATTTCTGAATTGGATTGCTTTAATTTGCGTACAATTTATTTTCAACCCCTTTCCAGCAGCGTAGCTTAATTCTTAGATGTATAGGGTCGCTGTTAAAGATGGAACCAAAGCTCCAGCGCTTAAACGGTTCAACATAGAGAACCCCGAAATTGATAAAATTAATTTGCAATAAATTGATTACAGGAAAAATATTAGCGGTAACTGTAAAAAGCATGCTACATCAGGCAATGTTTTACAATTTTTCTAAATTTAGTATCTTCCAATTCTTTTATATTATTTTGACAAATGATTGAAAAAAATTTGTGCTTTATAAATTAATCCATTTTGAGTTTTGGTGAGACGGCAATATTTGATTCTTAAATTATTGTGCGACTTGATTTCATGCGAATGTACGTTTGACTGTAAAATGAAGTTCTTCATATTGTTTTTAACGTAGCAAACAGCTTCTAATATATAAATGCAAGGAAACGTTAATATTTTAAGGTTTTTAAATAAATTTTTGCACACTGCGCTATATCCAACATTAGCAATTGTTCTTATCGCTCTCCTTTGGTGTTTGAATATATTTTTCCAACAAGGATTACGTCCCCAGGCAATACAGCGTAACCAATAACACTGTGAATCAAGGAATTTTTTGTAACCTTTAGCGAAGTACTATGAGATAGCTTGCGCAGTAAGTAGGTTGCCTTACTTACTTTGCAAGCTACAAAGTTGTAATGCGAATTAAAGTTTAAAGTTACGTGCAGTACGTACCCCAAGCATTTAATACTGCTCGTGGTAACGACTTCACTAGGTAATTTTGTTAATGAGAAGATTAATTTCTCAGTTTTATTTGAATTTAAACATAAGTGGTTACGTTGACACTACATCTGGCATATCATTAATGTAAATTAGAAGTAATACCGGGCCGAGAACAGATCCTTGTGGCACTCCTTTTTTTAAGCATATCCGTGACGACAGTACCTTGTTGAAAAGGATCTTCTGACTTCTGTTTAATTATGAAGCAATGTCATTAATACTGTTCTAAGTAGCTGCCAATAAAATAACAACTGTTTTCAAAATCGTGAAGTGTATTATTTACAAGGTGGACTATAGCCCTAGCCGTGTTACTATTTTTTCGGAAACCATATTGCATGTGAAAAAATATTTTTTTTATTTTCAAAGTGTTCCATTACCTGGTTACAATGAATTTTTTCAATAATTTTCGAAAATATTAATAGAATGGAAATACGCCTAACATTCTCTAAAACTCAGAGATTTCCTTTTTTTGGAACGGGGATCAGTAAAGCAACTTTTAAAAGTTCAGGGTTCATGAATAATTGAATTTACAATTCTGGTGAGTGGTTCTACAAAAATACTAATTACAAACCTTTTTCTAATAGGAAGCGTAGGAGGCCGTGAAAGTGACACAAGACGTCAATATAACAACTTTGTGTCTAGAATTATGTATGCTTATGCGAACTCTTAAACTATTTTATTGACGATATATAACAATTTAATGTAAACCATATGGTACTTTTACACTTATCAAAAAATAATTTATAAACAAAATAAACTTACAATTCAAATAAACACAACATCTACGTAATACAAGGTTGTATATTGACAGCTTGAGTCACATTCACGGTCTCCTACGCTTCCTATTAGAAAACGTTAGTAATGTTCTTTCTGTTGTGTTTAGACTCCATGTGTGATACATTTTTGTAATCAACGTGTTAAATCCTTTCAAATGGTATACCACATGACCTCTGTTGCTATTTAAAAAAATCAAGATGGCGACTGTTTGCAATTTTGTAATTAAACAAGATTTTGCTGTGCAAAGATATGTGCAAATACATTTAGTTTCAATTCGGAAATTTTGAGTTTTGTATGTTGAACCGTTTAAGCACTAGAGTTTGGTTCCATCTTTAAGAGTGACCCTGTATGAATTTTTGTTATAAAATTCATGTTTAAATACGAATAACGTTTACCAACTCAACGTATATTACACTAATTTAATAACAAACATAACACTTTCTCTCCAAATAAATATAATACTAAATAAAAATAATGTTGAACTGAAGGTAACTAAACAAGAAAAATGCAACCAAAAAAAATGTTTCTCTTCAATATCTTCAAAATTAGTACTGCCATCATCTTGCTCATATTATTTATGTGAATAGCAGTAAGCGTGGTGACCTTGATCGCGACCGAACTCTCTCTTAGCCGATGACAATCGATAGTTGCTACGGTAACTGATAGAAAATCAATGCGAAAGTGAAAGGCACACGTGTTTTTTACGTTCGTATGGGATACAATGAGAAAGTGAAATGCACTAGTTGCGAAAGCATTATTTTCTGTACATGGTCGCAGGCAAAATTAGTTTATGTTTCATTTCAGATTGGATTATCTCAAAAACAATTTAAATTTTCTACAAGGAATCGGAGATAATTACAATTCTGACATGACGTAAAAAATAAGGAAAGAAATGATTTTCTCCGTACTACGCCAATGGAAAAAACATCCCCGAATTTGAGCTTTCTGAATAGAAAGCTGTTCGCCAAATTAGAGAAATAAAATTGAGGTCGTTTACGAGATATTAAAGGAAAACGGTCTTTATTTTTAAACTTTATCATTCTCTGTTTCAAAAACTAACATTTTTGTCAGTCGTTCTCATTTTACGAGAACTTCCATTTATAAAGCGTTTATGATCGAATTTAACAACACCCTGCACATAAGACTTGTTACAGGCCAAATACTCATTAGAGCATCAAGCCAAAAAAGAAAATATGCGCGCACGGCATAGCTCAGTGGTGTGGGAGAGGTTCTTACTTAATGTTGCGGAAGGGTACTCGTCACACCTACACAAACGTCAAAATCAGGAGAAAATGTCAAAAAGGCGCCACCTGTTAGATAAATTTATAGCAGGAAATCGTCATATACTAGATCTAAGAATGGCCTAACAGGAAATCATATTGTTCACTCAAAATAAAATACTCTCCTCCCTGAAAATTGTACTCCAAAAATATATACGCCAAAGTTCACCCAAACCCCAATGAAATCCTAAGCTTTATATAAAAGCTGCAAAATTGCAATAATAAAACTAAAACTCATTAAACATTTCGATAAACTTCAACGTCAAAATCGTTCTCTCGACTATCCAAAAAAACTGAGTAATACGGTAATTAATTATTCAATTTAAAACGAAAAATACGTCACAAAACTAAACGTGACCGATAATTTATAAAGTCCTAAAATTTTAATCAACGACGAAATCGGAGCGTAATCCCTAAATTCGAAAAATACACAGCTACTCCGTAACAAATAATCAAATTTGCTTACATGTTTGGCAAATCCAAGTAAATCAATGTCTACAATCGGTCGGTTGATTCCTATAACAATAACTTAAAAAAATTGCGACTACCCTCAAAACTATCGTATGCAAAAACAAAAAGCTGATCGGTCAACGGTCGATTTACTTCATAATCTACATTACCTAATCCTCCAAAACGTCTTTTACATTAAACTTATTAATCAAAATGGCACATACGATAATTTAGACATCATCATAATCATTACGTTAAAACCTAAATTACACAATAGAAAAAAAACAAGCCTTAAATTAAGGTCAAAATATTACCGCTGTGAGAAAAGATTAGGATTCACACAAAAAATGTGATACTCAATTTGTACATACTATTTATATATTAAGAACAACAATGAGCGTGGAAAAATACACAAACTGCACAGTGTTTAACCACATTAAATGTAACCCTTAAAATAAAATTTCTATATTTTGATTTGGAATAATTCCTGCAGGATTCCAGTAACCCCAATTAATCTATGTCATGTATCATCAATTTTTAGTTAACACCAAAGAATAATAAAAATGTTGAACATCTAAATGTTACAAATCTTGCCGTGCGCAAATTTAATATAACATAAACAGAACAAAATAATCAATGCACAGTCCCAGATAATTTTTGTATGAATGAATATGCTTTATACACTGAATTGACATCTAGAGGTTACCTACATAATCTCCAACAAAAGGCATATTCATCCACCTGACTAATACAAATAAACGCTTCATTAAAATCAGAAACGATAAACTAATTCAGGAGGAACGAAGTAACAAAAAGGGGACATTTTTGTTACTTCGTTCTTCCTGAATTAGTTTATCGTTTGAAGGGTAACGCTGTTAGGTGTCGCCACTGTAGGTGCGCTGTTTAAGTAAAACGACACGTGTTTCAATCGTCTGGAAACTTTGCCTCCTCAAGCAAAGATGCAGATAAGTTAGAGATTCAAAAATCGGCGGTAAGTATGTTTATATGTTAGGCGTAATTATGATATAGTATTATATGACTCGTAAATTATTCTACCCCATAGCATCAATAAATTCATAATGATGTCGTACCTGGGGTAACTTGATACATGATACAAAAGGCCTTAGCAGAAATTTCATCTGGGCGTTTAACATATCGAACTGCTGCTGACAAATGTGGTATCGACAAAATGAAACTATATCGTGCAAAGCATGGTAGACATACGAAGAATGCTGGAAGACAAACGTCACTTACATATGAAGAAGAGGAAGTTTTCAAGAAGAATCTGCTCATAGCAAGTGAATGGGGGTTTCCTCTGACATCGTATGACATTAAACTGATAGTAAAAAGTTATCTGGATAGGCAAGGAAAAACTCTAAAGATGTTTAAAAATATATGCCAGGGGATGATTGGGTAAAACCGTTTTTGAAACGTAACGGGAACGTCTTGAGTGTGAACATGGCAGAAAACATTAAACGTGCTTCAGTGTCTCCTCGTGTTATTAATGCTGATTTTGACAATTTGAAGATGTCTTTGATAGGCATTGAACCAGCCTCGGCCATCAATTACTACAAGATAAACCTATCCGACGACCCTGGAAGGATAGTTAAAAACGAGGATGCAGATATCATGAATCTGTTATAAATTCCAGCAAAGCTTCAACATGAATAATGGCATGTGCAGGAGATGGAACACTACTTCCCGTTTTGCCATTTACCGGTCACAAAACCTTTGGAATACTTGGACCATCGGCGGATCCAAAGGAACTCCTTATAGAAACACCAAATCAGGTTGGATCGATCAAAAAGCATTCGACGAATGGTGTGTCGCAGTTGCAATTCCTTACCTACAGAAACAAGATGGACCTCGTGCCACGATTGGGGACAATTTGTCATCACTGTCATTGTCATCTCTGAGCACATAATATCCGAGTGTCACAAAAATGATATTGGATTAATATTTCTTCCTAAAAATTCTACTCACTTATGTCAACTACCGGACGTGTTAGTTTTCAGGCCCTTTAAGCGCCATTGGCGTGAAATATTACAACAGTGGAAATTAATGGGTAACCGTGGAACTGTCCCAAAAGATCGATTTTCTGCAATGTTCAACCAGTTGTTAGCTCGAATCGAAGGGAACTCGTGTACAATTATTAAAGTAGGATTTGAAAATGCGGCATCATTCCAATTAACCGACAAAAGGTTTTAGCTCAGATACCTTCAGCAGATGATCGAGGAAGAGGGAATCATACAGTTCAGTCTTAGCCAAATGGAAGACATTCCTTCGTTGAGTTGTTAAAGCCTTCGATATCGAACCGGATGATAAAGATTGCAGAACTCTGACTCAATTAAAGTTAGAGGTACAGCCAATTTGAAATTTATTAGAATGGCATAATCTTGACTTCTAGCTCATGATCAATTGATAATGATGATATAATATACCGAAAGACTCCATGACACCATGCGTGCATTTATGAGTAGACCTTAGAGCAGATTTGTTACATAAGCTTGAAGTAAAGAATTTCTGATGAAAATGCCATTAGATGCGAAGAGGAGTTCTAGAAATATTAATGTCGTACAAGTTGAATGCAACAGCTCAAGCGTTGCAAGTTCGTCAGTCTATTATGAGTATAATAGAGAATGACTATGTTGTTATTGAAAATGACAACCTGAGGCAACAGTTGTATGAGTTGATTCAGAGTCAAATTAACCACAAATGTTTTAGCTCAGATTGGCCTTCAGTCATGAACGTAGGAGAATCATACAGTTGTCTTGAGATGGAGAATTCCTTCGTTGATTAAAAGTTGATGTCGACCGATGATAAAGGCAGAACCCGACGAAAAATGTTAGAGGTACAGCCAGAAAAAGTATGGCAAATCTTGACTCTAGCTCATGATCAATTGAATGATGATATACGTCCATGACACCAGCTTGTGACCTTGAGCAGATGACACTTGAAAGAATTAAAATGCCATAGATGGCGAAGAAAATAGTCGTCAAACTCAGAGCTCAAGCAGTCTTGATAGAGAATGACTATGTTGTTATTGAAATGACAGCCCAAGGATAAAGGACAACAACAAATATTGTTGGCTAGTCATGAACGTAGCTAAATTCAGGAGAATCAGGTTAGTTGAAGTGAAATTTAACGATACACAACGTCTTTGTTTACTCGTTACAAGCTAAATACTCACTAGAGCATCCAACTAGGCAATTTCAGGTAGATCAGGTATGCACAACTCAACAAATTAGAAATGTGCCACCTGTTACACGCATTTATAGCGAGAAAAAATGTCGTGAATAGATGTTATATTGGCCTAACAGGAAAACAAAACGTTCACTCAAAAACAAACTATACTACTATTAAAAATTTTACTCCAAAAATCTTTACGCCAAGTTCATCTAAACTTCAATGAACCCTTAAAAGCCGCAAAATTGCGAAAATAAAACCAAAACTTACTAAACATTTTGATAAACCTACGTCAAAAATATATTAGCTTGACTAACCCAAAAATAACTGGCTAATAGGGTAATTTCATTATTCAATTACAAATCTATGAAATCCTAAAATTTATCAAACGTCGATACTTCTGGCAAATCAACAATGACTGCAATCGGTAGGTCGATGCCTTTAAAAATACATCAAAAGAGAGCGACTATTCGCGACACCCTCATATGTAAAATCAATCAGTTGTTCGGTCAACGACTGGCTCACTTCATAATTACGTTACTCTACATTCTAAAATAATTTTTTAAAATGACTTGTTACTTAACCAAAAAAAAACTTGTATTACTTACATAACACTGATCACAATCTAAATGAACGATACACGGAGGTTGTCACAGCAAAATTATTTAACTCGATATTTCTTTTCAAGTAAATCACTTACTACCAAATATAACCTTTTAATTTACTACTTTACGTCGCCAAATCGTGCTCTCTTAATAAAAAAGTTATATACATTAAAAATGGTCACATATTAGGGCATTTACACATTACATTTTTGTACAGTTACATAAAAAAACACATTAAAATTCGCAATTCCAAAACAAGAAATCTAAAGAAATAATGATCAAATTCAATCAGGGCTTGCAATGCCGTTTGAAGGTCAGTTACCATACGTTATCAACAAATACCTTTTCATTAAATACAACGGAAATAATACAAAATTTCGGTAATATAAACTTTCAATACACAAAATTTAACAAATAAAAATTCAAGATAAAAATAATAAATTATAAGAATGGATATGCTTGTTTTTAAAATTGCCTAAATGACTTTTATACGATAACTTACATGAAAGCAAGTGAATGCATCCTCCACATAAACCCAAAAAAGAAAAATTAAAAACAGTTTATTATTGTCACCAGAAAAAAATAAAAAAATAAACGTTACCCTACGTAACACCAACCACTATGAAATATTCTTCTTCCTCTGGACTACTATAATCGGTCGGACAACGGGTCCACCTGGTATGGAACTTGATAGGTGACTTTCTCCGGTAATGCTCTCCTTATAAAAATTTCACACACGACAAAGTCCTATTCATATTTATTCGAACTTAATTTACAACAGTTACTTCAACCAAAAGCACACAAATGACTAATTTTTTTTTATCTGATCTATCGGTAATGCACAAATAGCGTTCCTTAACGTTATTAACACTTATTAATTTAAAATACCAAAAGAACGAATAGTTTTTTATTTACAGCAGTTTGTAATATTTGTTCGAAGTCGGCAATATACAAAAAGGTTATCTTTTAATCCAGGAACTTGTAACTTTAATCCGCAAAACCAACTTGCGGAACAGCAGGACCATAGGACATAGGCTAAGCACTCCAAGAAGCACACGAAAACCACGTATTTCTATGTCCAAAAATGTCATCATTACAATCGATGCACAACATAAAAAAACTTATGGATGTGGTGAACCAATATATTATCCGAATCAGCGAAAGCATCCTCCAACGGTAGTTCAATACCGCCCCAGCATGCGTAATTCCTTCCAAGCCCTGCTTAACTCCCATTTAGCGGATATTACTGCAAACAAACAAAACGTGAGAATATCTCAGCATCCTGGTCTAGACTAATTTCAACCTTCTTTAGAATTCGCATGTCCCTTAATATCTTCCACTATGTTACTTCATTGGCCAATTATAAAAAAACAATTACTTAAATTTTAAATCGCCCCAAAAACAAATCAAACCCGAAAAACTGAATCGGAAAAATGACATCACCCTCTAAAATGTGTTCCCAAAGGTGCCTCGTGTACGGTGATATGAGTATAATAACGAAACTTCTACTATACTGACCCTTAAATTAACGCACAGAAAATTCGACTCTTTGTCTAAACTCAACAGTTTTTTATCTAAAGAAAGACGACAGTCTGGTGGCTTACAAGTTAAACTCACAAAAGATGTAGTATATATCGTAATAATTTTATACTTACTTTTATTTTATAAAACGTAATTCCCATTCATTTACTAAAATACACCAATATTAAAAATAACGAGAGCGTTTATGTACACAAAAACTACTCTTTCACACTAATCTAGCAAAGAGGGAATGCCACTATCTATTGATACCAATAAATAAACCAAATTTTAATTTAAAACTCCAATCTAAACTTGCTAAATAAACCAAAAACTTCATTTCATTATAGAAATGGGGATTCTAAATGCGACTACTGTAAGTAAAACAATTTCACATATTCTTCAAATACGAAAAGACAAAACAAAGCGTTGCAATTAAAAAACTTCCCCAACATTCATGCATTATTACTTTTGCTGAGCGAGTTTACACTACATTTAAGATGTACGGCACTAACAAATAATTTATAATTTCGAAAACTATCGGCAAATCTTTGATAAATCATACATGACACACTAAAGGATGATAAGAGCATCGTTTAGCCGCATGAAGTAAAATACCGAGTGCCACCTCCTACGGAACTTCGGTATGGAAAAACGAAGTTCCCTATGCCGATCTATAATTAGATATGGAATTACATTTAAGTTTTATCCTTTATCCTGTTATTTTGCAATAATTATTATTTCTCAGTTTTGTAACACTAAGTTCTCTATACAATGCGTTTTTTTCTAAGTAGCAATAAATTATAACACATAATGTAGCGTGTATTATTATGGAAAGTGTGGTTTATACAGGGTGTGGCGCGAAGAGATTTGATTAAAAGTAATAGCGGATACAGCTGTGTTAAAAAACTGAAATTGCGAAGCTGTAGGTTTTGGATGACGCTGAGTTCAAATATAATATTGTCCTGAATGTGGCACTTCCGGTTATACCGGAAGTAGACGTCAACTTTGTTATTTTAAATGGAACCTAATTTTTTAATTTTATTTTCGAATTCTTGATAAAATTTGTGCACAATGTCCTATACCAAAATGAATTATTTTCGAGATATTTCGATTTTTTTTTTAATTTTGAAAAAATCCTAGTCCACATTGAATAACGATATCTCCATTAATAACGAAGCTAGTGACGTGAAATTGTAAACAATAAACAACAAGCGCTTGACCGTTAACTCCATATATCCATCTCATTGATATTTCATACAGGATGTTTTAAACTTAGCCGCCAACATGCACAATTTAAACCATTCATAAGTTGCTTACTTTAAATAGAATACCCTGTATTTTATTACATTTTCCGCTGTATTTTTTTAAGCCAATTTGTTTGGTATCAGTATTCTTAGTTAAAACATAACAACACTTAATTATTTCAACATTAGTCAAGGGTAGGCCATGGCCATCAAAGATTTGATAGTTAGAACGTTAATTGTTTATGTTGTTTTGACAGTTTTCTTTACCAGTTTGTATTTCATAGTAAATAATGGCAAATGTAGGATTTACTAATGATGATTTTTTAAATCTTATTATTATTTACGGCGAGCGTAATAGAATTGTTGAACGGACTTGCCGTGTTTTTGTAGAAAGATATCCAAATCGACCAAATGCAACTAGTGATATTGTAAGAAGATTGCTTAAAAACTGCCGTCAGTTTGGTCAATTTAAGACAAAAATTAATAAAAATAAACCACTAGTGGACAGTGACAAAATTAACGTTTTGGGTTATTTTACGGCCTCTCTAAATGCCTCCATTAGAGATTGTGAGAGAGATCTTACTTTGTCGACGAGAACAATTCATCGCATTTTCAAAAAACACAAATGGAAACCATTTTCATATTATTTGGTGCAACAATTACAATTAGGTGATCTTCCTCGAAGGGTAGAATTCTGTGAATGGTTTTTAATGAAAATCCAAGAGGATGAAAACTTCATAAAAAAGTTATATGATGTGATGAAGCAAAGCTTAGCAAAAATGGATTATTTAATCGTCATAATTCCCATTTTTGGTCTAAAATCCAAATGTTAGTAGAGAACGTTATTTCCAAGATAGTTGGAGTTTTAATGTTTTTTTGTGCAATAAAAGACGATAAAATTTAAGCATTAAAATTTTATGATGAAAATTTAGATGGTACAAGATATTGCCACATTTTAGAAGAAGCCATACGACCGGCGTTACATACTTTAAGAAATAGAGAGGCGGCTTCAGCTTGGTATCAGCAAGATGGAGCACCTCCTCATAACTTTGTGCCTATTGCTCAGCATCTTTACGACATGTTTGATGATAGATGGATTGCCAAGCAGGGTCCGTTTCGTTGGCCAGCTCGCTCTCCTGATTTGGCTCCTCTAGATTTTGGTATTTGGGGTTACATTAAAAATCAGGTATTTTCCAAACCTGTTACGACAAAGGAAGATATGATGCAGAGAGTCTTACTTGCTTTTAATTCTCTAACACCCGACCATATTTCCAGAATTACAAGACATAACTTAATGAAAAGGATTCATAAATGTATTCAAGTAGATGGTGCTAATTTTGAACACTCATTATAAAACTTTATTTGTTTAATATTACATTTAGTTATTTTTGTTTGTAAGTTATCTAATTAAATTAATACAAAATACTTAGTCAACGTTTTAATGATATCCACAATTAATAATCCTTCAGCTATTGGTTACTTTTCAGAATTAATAACTTATGAAAAATAACAAAATATCACCTTAATAATGGAAATCATGGCCTACCTTTACTAATGTTGAAATAATTAAGTGTTGTTATGTTTTAACTAAGATAATGAAATATCTCAAAAGTGGTTGATTTAGGTATAGGGAATACTGATACCAAACGAATTGGATTAAAAAAATACAGCGGAAAATGTAATAAAATACAGGTGTTCTATTTAAAGTAAGCAACTTATAAATGTTTTAAATTGTGCATGTTGGCGGCTAAGTTTAAAACACCCTGTATGAAATATCAATGAGATGGATATATGGAGTTAACGGGAAAGCGCTTGTTGTTTATTAGTTACAATTTCACGTCACTAGCTTCGTTATTAATGGAGAAATGGTTATTCAATGTGGAATAGGATTTTTTCGAGATTAAAAAAAAAAAGAAATATCTCGAAAATACTTCATTTTGGATATAGGACATTGTGCACAAATTTTATCTAGAATTTCATGTAGAATTCGAAAATAAAATAAAAAATATTAGGTTCCATTTAAAATAACAAGGTTGACGTCTACTTCCGGTATAACCGGAAGTGCCAAATTCAGGACAATATTATATTTGAACTCAACGTCATGCCAAAACCTACAGCTTCGTAATTTCAGATTTTTAACATAACTGTATCCGCTATTACTTCTAATCAAAGCTCTTCGTGCCACACCCTGTATACATAAAGTATTTTAAAAGCAATATTTTGGTATCTAGACACCGCTTATGCATATTTATTTTAAAAATACTTCATTGTATAATCCTGAAATTGTCAGGATATGAAGTCCCCGTAAGTACTAAGCTCTGGCACCAAAATGCATTTTTTAAGAAACACATTCAGAGCTAAAGCGATGTTCAAAGATTGAAACTGTATCAATTCACTCCGTTTTACGGTATTTACTATAATTTTAGATGGATGCAATTTCGACCCTATTTAACAAAAGGCGCCAAAATCTAAAATAACGAGAACATTTATTTACACGACAACTAATCAATTTTCAAATAAATTAGTAAATGGGAGTCCATTACCTATCGTTACCAATACGTAAATCACATCTTAATTATTAACTTCCATCTAAACTTATTTCGTTTTCAAAAAAAATAATGCGTTCAATAATAAAGCGTTCACCATTTTTGAGAATTTTTTATACTTTCCAAATACGCAAAAGACAAAATAAAAACGTTACAATCGAAAAGTTTCCCAAAAATTGATACGTTATCGAGTTCAATAGCATAAACTTATACTACATTCAGATGTTCGGTACTGTAGCGTCCCCCAGGATCCCTATCGTAAAAAGTGTAATTTGAACTTATTCGCAATAGAGAAAATTGGGTTATTAAAAAAACAAGTTATCCATTATTTTTTATGTATTTTAAAACTTTACCATAAATTATATTAATTTAAGTCGATGCAAAAAACTCTCAAAAAAATTTTTTTTGACTTATAAACAATTTAAAATTGAAAAAATTTTAAAAAGAATCACGTGACTACAAACGCGCCACGATTGGGCGCCATGTTTGTGACGTCATAATGTTAAATTAATTCTCAATAGTACAGTGCCAACGGTTTCTACATGTAAATATACTAAAAATACCCGAAATTTAATGCAAAAAAATTATTTATAATAGCTACTTTTGTTTAGTCATGTGTGATAAAGTTTGCGCTTAGGTGGACAACTAAACTTATAAGGTACTACATCAACTTTCATTTTTGCTCTACTTTCCATAGTAGTATAATTATAATGCATGTCTTCTTTCAGCTAAAAAAACATCAAATCATGAGAATTATTTAAATTACATTATAACAACGGAAGAACCACCTTCATATACACTTTTAAAATTTCAATTTCGTATAGTACATGACCTAGCGCGTAATTAAAATATAAAATTCTAAATTAAATCGAAACCATTAAATAACCGTGTAAAAATTTATTATTTAACCGTTTTAAATTATTCATAGACATTTTTTTGATACTATGATTTTTAAAAGATATGGATCTAGAGCTTAGTAAAAAAATGTTATTATCGAATTCTATTTATTCAATTTATACGTGTACATAAATAATTATTCATTACTATATTATTAATCGATTAAAATTCAAAACACTGTATCAGTTGTACGTTACGATGAGTAAAAATAAACATTGTGACGTCACACGCGCTCTGGTTTGTTCAGGAACTGTCGGCGTGTTTTCAGTACTGAAAAAACAAAATATTTTTGTTACAAAACGTCTATACGATCTTTCTATTTATTACAAAAATTTTTTTTCCAAAAACCCAACTCAAGAACAAAGCAATCGCTAAGTGATTATCTTGACTTTACTGACAATAATGTTACTATTACTCAAATTAGTTGCTTGCCTTACATTGGCTGTTCTGGCAATAATTAAAACGTTAGAATTTAGTCTGATATTTAATTACTCGCAAACCTCAAATCTGATCAAAATGACTCGCCGTCTAGTGGTAGGTACGTTGTGCTATTTCAATTAGATAGGCTGGATGAGGTTAAATGTTGTATCATGTGGGGCAAGTAAACAATGTAACTACTCAAATTAAAAATAACGATCTACGCAGTTTAGCTACTCATAAACACAATACAAACCAATGTAATCACGCCCACAATTATGTCATAAATAAATCAGAATAAAAATTGTAATACCAAACATGTGGCCATCTAAAACCAATCATGCCGGTCTTTAAGTAAATAAGCAAATAAAGCAATAAGGTAAACTACGGTACGTATAAAAACGACAGCAAAATTTCATAGATGTTAATAAGGTAAATGCAAGGACAAAAGAGAATAGACATGGAATTTACACGTACACAGTTGTTTAGTGACCACCAAAGCACAAAATGCAAACGTACAATTACAATAAATTACATATAAAGAAAAATCCGTTCGCAGGCAAACAATTTTAGTTACACCTCATTAACCAGACTGAGACAAAAAAACTCATTAAACATAGCCTTACAAGGGTAAGTTGTAAATAGAGCATAACATCGTGACCGATATATAAGTTTGAGTACGTTAGAAAAATACAGCGTCCCTTTCTCAGGTTACACATTCATCTATACAACAATAAAAAACAATAAAAATAAAATTTGAGGTGTTTAATGGTCATCTGGATCCAGGAGTATGTAAACACTCGGTAATTACCTATTTACAATTATATCCAAGCTTTATCCTGTATCCGTTCGTCCACGCCCACCTCTACATAAATATAAATATAAACAACAAACAACAATCCTAATTCACCCAAGAACATGAGTGACCCGGCCATTTACTGTCTTTTATTTTAGCAGATTTCCGCTTACTGAGCCCGCGAACGAATCGGATGGCATTGCAAGGCAATGCCACGGCGATTAATTTTTGGAAAAACTTACATTAAAACCTACACAAAAAGAAAAGAACGAATTAGCGTTTTAGTTTTTCTAAAAGGTACACGACAAAATATTTATAGACCGAACGGTTTACAATGGAAGTTTTTAATTAAAACAATCAAAGCAATTCGGCTTAACCAAAATTTCAACAGCAACTACCTTCCCGTCAGATTTCAAACTAACTATCTTTACTCCCGAAAATCAACCCCCTTCCTTCAAAAGTAATAAAAAAACAAGAAATTATTACGTGGGAACATTTTCACATTCCTTGACTGAACGAAATCTTAATTTAAAAAAAAAAGCATTCGTCCGTAACAAGCCCTACATTTAGGTCTCGAGTTTCATTGTACCAAACAAAGATCCTTTTGGATTTGCGCTATGTTCCGGCACAATTAATTATTACATTTATGAAGTTTTTACCACAAGAATGTGCATACTGCAACATTCAAAGGTTCGTTACGGTCCCCGGCAATAAAGCAGTGTCGAGCGTACACCTGCTTGTTTCTACCCTAACATGTGTTCTTCAACCCTTAGCCACTATTAGTTACAAAAATAAAATATCCCGAAAACCATTCTCAAATTACGACTTAATATATAATAAAATATGTCAAACCCCATTAATTAACTCTTCTATCGCGGTAACAATTGTGATTTGAACATGTGTATTATAATAACAAAATTTTTGCGATCCGCCTCCTACAGTACTAACAAGTAATTTACAATTTCAAATTTGATAAAATCACTACCACGTGACTAGTTAACAATGTATCGAAATGAAGAAACATCACACATTGCTCCATAACCGTGTTAGATATGAAAAATCTATTTGATAGTGCAATATACCAACGACTCATATTGTAAATAAAATCTGGTTGAACTCCAAAATTTAAACCGTAATTTATATGAATCGTATCTTGGGATAGATTAAGAAAACTGAATTGTAAAGTTGACCGTGAATAAGGTTAATGTTTCATACACAGGGTGTTACAAAATAGTAGGCCAATCCGTTAACCACATATTCTCTGGGACAAAATAATTGTCACTTTTCATTTGAACGCTTCCTTTTCGATATACAGGGTGTCAAACTTCACTTTTATAAGATGTTTTTTATTATCTCTGGTGTGTTTTAAGATATCGTTTTCAAATTTGGTACAAATCTTACTCTTTTCTAAGTGCACCTTCTGTATGATTTTAAGTAAAAATTCAAAGAACTAATAGAAAATAAGAGGGTGTGGTAACCTTTAACCCTCATTTTTTCTGCGAACGCCTATGAACGTCGCATCCATTTTTATAGTAGTTTGATGATTTATCTAACTTTTTGGCTCTTGTAAACTTTTGATTTGATGCTTCCTTTATGACATACTTTTAGTTATTCGACTAGTGTTGCGATTTTTTAACAATTTTTATTTTATCAATCAGAATAAATTCATAATAATAACTTAAAACAATCAATTGTGCTAATAATTATAATACGAAGTTGGATGCAAATAATTAAATTAAATGTTCGATGGTCCACCGCCTTCGCGAATGCACCTTCTGGCTCTTTTATAACTGAAAACCGAATATTTTGGAAAATATTCGGTTTCAATCTAAATACTTCTGCACCTTCTGCGATGCGATCCTCAATTGATTTATTATTGGAACCGTATAAACAAAATCTTTCATGAATCCCAAAAACTGAAATGCAGTGGATTTAAGTCAGGGGAACGGGTGCCAATGAATAGGCGCATCCTGTCCCCGACCAATCCATGATTAGGAAATATTGGTTCAAGTGGTTCCGAACATTATTACCATAATGTGGCGGAGCTCCGTCAAGTTGAAACCACATATTTTGACGAATACCTATAGGTACGTCATCAAGTAAATTTGTAAACTCATTTTGTAAAAAATAAAAATGTTCGGCATTTAAGTTTGGTGGCAAAAATACAGGACCTAAAAGAAAATTGTCTAAAATTCCTGCCACACGTTTACTTTAAATTTGCTTGATGACTGGTCTCTACAAGAGCTCTTGGATTTTCATCTGCCCAAACATGGGTGTTGTGGATATTCGTTATACCATTTCGCGTAAAGGTAGATTCATCCGAAAATAAATGGATCTAACAAACCGGCGTTACGGTTATTTTCATTACAGAGCCAGTTGCAAAGATGTTTCTTGCCTGAAAATCTTGCGGCAATAAGTTCTGTACTCTTTGCACTGATATGGATGTAATGAGTGACGTTTTAAAATTCTATGCACGTCTATCGAATTTATATCATTTCCAATCTGTCGAGCTATAATCCTAGTACTAGTACCCGGATTTTGTTCAACTATTTGCAAAATTTGTTCCTCTTGATTTGGTGTAATTTTACGTGACCGTCCACATGTTCCTATTCGTTGTTGTTTGAATTTTCCAGTGTCTCTAGGCGGCGTACTAAACTTAAGAAAAATTTCCTTTTGGTGATACCGATTTGGTACATTTCTGTATAACGCCTTGAAGCTAAACTAGCATTAGAATCACATTTTCCTAAAGTAAGAATGATTATTCAAAATGTACAATCTAGAGATTTTATTTGAAATGTTACCCATAATTAAAATCATATCAGTAATTTCAGAAAATTCCAAAATATTCTCTCCAATGGCCATACCTTATTATTCAGTTTAGCGTTTGAACTCAATAGTCGTTCGAAATTTTTACAGCGATTAATTTGACAAACATTTGACAAGACGTATAAAATATTAGGTTTTCAATTATTTAAAAAAAAATGCAATCGCGAAGGCTGTGGACGCATCGAACATTAAATTTTTGTATGCGACGTAGTATTGAATTATTAACTCAACTAATTGTTTTAAGCCATTATTATGGATTTATTTAACTAAGCTATGGGTAACTTTGTTATTATAACAGTTACAGAGTCGGTTAAATTATAATATTGGGCAGAATTTCAAGACAAATCAAATGACGTTTTGAGTTTTGATCAGTGTTGCCAACTTTCGTAGTTATTTAGAAAAACTAAAAATGAGCCGAATTTTCAAACTCAAATATCTTTGAAACTGTTGCAAATAAAGCTAAATCACAAGAGAAGATTGAAGATATTATTACGAACTTTAAGACAAGCTATTTTAAATTCATTTTGCATAATAAATAATAATAAATCAAAATCAATTGAGGATCGCATCGCAGAAGGTGCAGAGGTATTTAGATTGAAACCGAATATTTTCCAAAATATTCGGTTTCAGTTATAAAAAGCCAGAAGGTGCATTCGCGAAGGCGGTGGACACATCGAACATTTAACTTAATTATTTGATCAACTTCGTATTATAATTATACAATTGATTGTTTTAAGTTATTATTATGAATTTATTCTGATTAATAAAATAAAAAAATTGTTAAAAAAATCGCAACGTCTAGTCGAATAACTAAAAGTATGTCATAAAGGAAGCATCAAATCAAAAGTTTACAAGAGCCAACAAAGTTAGATAAATCATCAAACTACTACAAAAAATGGATGCGACGTTCATAGGCGTTCGTCAGAAAAAAATGGGGGGGTTAAAGGTTACCATCCCCCTCTTATTTTTATATTAGTTCTTTGAATTTTTTACTTAAAATCATACAGAAGGTGCACTTAGAACAGAGTAAGATTTGTACCAAATTTGAAAACGATATCTTAAATCACACCAGAGATAATAAAAAAATACACGTTTAAAAAGTGAAATTTGACACCCTGTATATCGAAAAGGAAGCGTTCAAATGAAAAGTGACATAAGAAAAGTCCCCTTATTTTGTCCCAAAGAATATGTGGTTAACGGATTGGCCTACTTTTTTGTAACACCCGGTATATCTCTATTAATAGTCAGAATGTGTAAAAGTTCGGTGAACTTGACCAAAGTATTTCTTTACTGGTTTATATTATTGGAGTCCATACAATTAGCAAAATTTGTGCAAACATTTTTAATCAAAAATAAATTACACAATTAAGAAAGTAATGCTTAAATTACATGTCAGTTATTCTTTACATTAAAAGTCCAGATACAAAAGCCTATTAACTTTTGACTAGTAAATTGTTCCCATAAGTCTTACTTGACTGTTAACAGATTACATCTCAACTAGCAAAATACACCAGAGATAATTTCGAATGACATTTTTCTTTACAGTCCCGTCCATTTATATACGATGCGACGGCTAAAAAATAATTATAAAATTATTCCCAATTTGAAATTAGTACTACATTTGAATATATTCAGGAATTCAAAATCGAGATTGGTTTTGATGAGTTAATTTAAAAATATTCAACGTTTCCATACCGAAAGAATTGTTGACAAAGTCAATTCTCAATGGAATTAAAAAGTTCGAATTATATCTGTCGATTCAACTTTCGATAATTGGCGTTTGGTAATAAGCGAGCGTTGCAGTATCTCACTTATTGGCTATTATTACACAAGAGAAAAACTCCACTTTGATTGAAATATTGCAAGATAGAAAATAAAGGAGGCAACTGTTTGAATTGATTTTTAAATTACGCCATCCTTTATTGTTATACAAATATATCAATTCTCACAAATGAAAAGAAAACAAACTTTTCCTCGTTTGTACAAATAAAATGAAAACGTGAACGGAAAAAAATCAAAGATTGTCGTGTTTTTAGCGAGGTATAATTTGAGGGTATATTTTTATCGTTCTTTGCATTTTACGAAGATATATTGATCCGCAGAGGTACACCAGAAGTTTCACTCGAGGTTTTTTAACGACTAAACCAAGGTGAAAAATCAACGATCCTTATGATATCAATGACGACGATATTTGAAAAGTTTGTGTAATATGGCTGCTGTTCATAAGTCTGAATTCCATTCCCGTTAGGAATTTATATTGGGGAATCGATTAAGTACGGATCATATGGCTTGAAATCGAAGAAAATACACATTGCCATTATATACTTTTTAATATAATTGCAAAAGATTGTTATTGTATTCCTTAGAAATAAAGCGCTTTCTAGATTATGAAAATCGGAATAGATTTACACACAAATTGTAAGTATCAAACCCTGAAACATTTTCAATATGAAATATTCTAGCATTAGAATTGCAAATGAAGAAGGAAATCTTATTTGATTTTTGAATAAAATCACCTTTACTTTTTAAATTCAAAATTGCTCCTTTTTTATAAATAATGTTTTCAATGAATGGCTAGTGATATAAATTTTTAGGAAAAGCGCTTTTCTATACAAACCCTGAAATTGTGTACAAATGTTAATAATTATTTATTCACCGCTTCCTAAATTAATCTTGTATTCTATTGTTTTAACAGCATCCGCCGACGTTTCGAAAATTCCAACAGGAGGAGATGTATGGGTCCTCGTCATAAGAAATTCAAAGCCTTCAGACTCGGGAATATACGTTTGTGAAGTAAATAGTAACCCAATTGTACGAAGTTTTCATAAATTAAGCGGTAAGTATTTTACCGTATTCTAAACGAGTAGTTAGTAAAATCATTTTAGTTATTCCAAGGGAACTGGTACCACCCAACATATCGTCGGATTCAATTCCATTTGATACTACTAAGGAAACTTTCAGTAGTAAAAATCATAATTACACGGACTGCTGTATATCGAGAAATGTTTCATCAAATTGCATCGGATTTTGTAACATACAAAGTATTTTAGAAGGTATGCGAAGTTCTACATAATGCACGAACTCGAACATTTTTATAAAAACAAAAAAGCATTTGGTTACACAGTGCTTACTGTATTTGCACTTTCTATTATTCTTTTTACCTTTTGGGGTAGTTGGCATTTTGACGGTGCCTAAGCAAATACTTAACTGTCTCTTTTATTTTAGTAATAAATTAGAAACGACTAGTTACGAGTTAAACTAACATTAGAAAGCATATAGAACACGTTTCATGAAAACTAAATTCATGATAGTCAATCAGTGATTAACTTAAATTAAGTTACAAGCTTATAACCTCTCATGAACGCACAAGTAACATAATTTTAATATTGCTTAATACCAATATTAAATAAGATAAAATACGGTCTATCAGTTAAAATTAAAAATTGTAACCAAAATAAAACGCGGTTGAGCATGTAAATAAGGAAATTACATCAAATCCCAATACGATAACAGTCAAAGTGCTGATTATAAAAGGACGCAAGTAATCAGTACAATATAAAACTCTTCAAACAGGGAAATGTAAAGTAAAATAATTAAAATACTAGATACTATAATTTTTGTATACATGTGCATATATATATATATATATATATATATATATATATATATATATATAACAGGGTCCGGCAACAAGAGCGCCTTCTTCTATATCTTCCGTTTCATATAAGCTAGATTAATAAAATTTGGGATAGTTTAGTTGTGTGCATATTTTAAAATTATTCACGTGTATACAAGTTGTTTATTTAAAGATGACCAAACTATAATAAAAAAAATTTAAATGGAACACCCTGTATATTATTACTTTTTTGAATTCTAACAAATTCGGAATATATTTCCCTATCCCTAAACATAGCCGTTTTTGAGTTATGTCGATTTTTATAACAAAAATTGAAATTACAGAGATAGCTTTGCAAATGTGCCTCCTTAACCGTTGAAAAACAAAAGTTATCTAATTTATATCAGAACAAGTACACAGATAGAGCTTTCTTATAATGCAAAGAAAATGTCATAATTGCATACAGGGTGTTTACAATTGACTTGCCAATCAGGCATTGTTCCAACTAATAAAGTTTACGTTTTCAAATAGAACACCCTGTATATTATTCCGTTTTTGGTTTCTACATATTAACCCTCATCAAATCGATATACAATTCCCTATCTCTAAATATAACCGTTTCCGAATTATTTTCAATTTTTCAAAATGTAGTAGATTATTGTAACATTTTTTTAAATCCATGGCCTCGTATAAATAGAAAAAAAAATAGTGGAAAACAATTGTATTGCAAATTAAAAAACGCAACAGAAACTAATACACTATAATTATTAAAATTATTTCTAAAAATGCAAAACTAATAAAATAAAAAAAAATAATTTAACGCTAATCATTAGCGATAATGATTTATAATAATTGTTCAAAATGTTGTCCGTTTTCTCGGATGCAGACTTGAAGTCGATCTTTAAAAGATTGTTCAACTCTTCGCAACAACTCAGGAGTAATGCTATGAAAAGCCTGTGTTATACGATTAGGCATATCTTCGGCAGTGGTTGGTGGTTCCCTATAGACAATACTTTTTATGTATCCCCATAAAAAGAAATCTATTCTTGTCAGATCAGGGGACCTAGCTGGTCACCTCACAGGTCTATTTCGCCCAATCCATTTATTTGGAAAGACTCTATTGAGATCATCTCTTACATCTGCAGAGTAGTGAGCAAGAGCGCCACCATGTTGACACCACATTGTGGCTCTAACATCAAGAGTAATATTTTCTAATTTTTTTATTATTCGCGTTATAGCGTTTTACGCCTTGCGAGTCCTAATCTCCACTGTCTTCTCTCATTCCATTCTCCGTCATTCAGGTGTCTTTCACTCGTGGATTTCTTGATCCCTTGACTCCAGTTTTTCCTTGGCCTTCCTCTTTTTCTTCTTCCTTGTGGTGTCCATTCGAGTATTTGCTTTGGCAGTCTATTTTCGTCCATCCTTTGAACATGTCCGTACCATTTTAATTGTTTTTCTTCTATTTCTTCTACAATGGTTTTTTCTACTTCCATTATTTGTCTGACATATTCGTTTGTTTTATGTTCTAATCTTGAAATTCTCGCCGATCTTCTTATGGCGTCCATTTCCGTAGCTAATATTTTTCTTTTATCGTTTTCGGTCATTGTCCATATTTCACTGACATAGGATAGTACGCTTTTTATCATAGAGTTGTATATTCTACGTTTGCTCCTTTTTTTTACGTTTTTTGACCATAATACACCATTGAGAGCCCCTATGATCTTCCGACTTTGTGTGATTCGGTTTTGTATTTCTGCCATTTGTAAATGTTACCCCTAGCTATTTGTATTGTTCTACTTCTTCAATCGTTACATTGTTCTCAAGTGTTACATCTTCTAATTTTGCTCCTATGCCCATATACTTTGTCTTGATAACATTCATCTCCAGTCCCCAGTGTGGGTACTCTTCTATTAGTTTTCTGGCCATGTATTCTAAGTCATCCTTAGATTGTCCGATTACTACCTGGTCGTCTGCAAATTGTAATGTAAATAATGTTGTATCGTTGTTGATTTCATACCCCATCATTCCGCATTTTTTCCAGGCTTTCAATGCGTGTTCTATGTATATTTTAAATAGTGTAGGCGATATGCAACAACCTTGTCTTAGTCCCTTATCTATTGCAAATCCTTGTGATAATTTATTGTCCATTTTTACTTTCGATATGCAGTTGTTGTATAGGTCTTGAACTGCCTTTATGAGTGTGTGGTTGATTTGTGTGTTTTTTAATGTTTCCCATAATTTTGTACTCGGCACTGTGTCGTATGCTTTTGATAAATCGACGAATAATAGATGTACATCTCTTCCATAGGTTAGTTCTTTCTCTATTATTTGTTTTATGTAGAATGTATTGTCAGTGCATGATCTTCCGGCTCTGAATCCGCTTTGATGTTCTGATTCTTTATCGCTGTATTCCTTTTCTATTAGGTCTCTAACAACTCTTCCATAAAATCGACTGAAAGTACTAGTGACTGATAAACCTCGATAGTTGTTACATTTCGTTCGGTCGCACAGTGGTGTTATATAGGCTAATCTCCATTCATCCGGGACCTTCTGACCATTAATGCACATTGTGAATCGTTATTCACTATCATGTGATGTAATTTATCTGTTCCATGTTTGATCAGCTCTGCTGGAATTCCTCCTGGACCCGGTGATTTCCTATTTTTTAATTGTTTTGCCGTGGTTTGTATTTGTTTTGGTGTTAATATTATAGGTTCTCCTTCGATATTGATAGGCATAGTATTAGATAAAGGCTTGACGTTCTTCTTTAAAAAGATTTGCGAAGTATTGATTCCAAGACTATAAGCTAATTGTGTTCATTTTTACTTTTTCTCTTACTGGTGCTTTTATATTCTTAATAAATTTCCAAATCTCTGTACTTCGTTTGCCTACTATATACGTGTCTATCTCAGAGCATTTCTGTTCCCACATTTTTTCTCTTTCTTCCCCTATTATTCTTCGCGTTTCTTTTTGAATCTCTTTATATTCTTTTTCTATATTTGTCACTTTTTGTGTTTAGCCATCGTAAGTATGATGTTTTCTTTTTCTTCGTCTGTTCTTCTATTTTTCCAGACCACATATAGTTTTTATTTTTTGTTATTCTTTTTTCACTCTCACCTAGCGATTCTTTGGCGGCCTGATGTATATTTACTGTTACATGTTTATATAGTTTTTCTACTGTATTGTAGGCCGTATCGTTTAGTTTTTCATCCAGTCTTTTTTGATACAGATAGATTACGCTAGGATGGTCCAAACTGCTTATGTTGTATCGAGGATATTCCATTTTGTCGTTTGATTCGATGTTTATTTTTTCTTTATTGTTATTTTTCCAAGGTATCGTAATTTCTGCTCTCACCAAATGGTGGTCGCTTCCACATGTAGCGCCTCGATATACTCGCACATCTATCACTCTAGTTTCTGTTTTTTGTTTGATAATAAAGTAATCAATTATCGATTGCAGATTTCGTTGTTTTTGCGTCCAGGTAAATTTATGTATTTCTTTGTGTCTAAAATATCCGTTGGTAATACGTAGTGAGTTTTGTTCACATAGGTCTATTAGTCTTTTTCCATTGTTGTTTACAGTTTCTTCTCCATGTGCCCCCACTACGAGATGGTTATTCTTTTTTCCTGTTCTTGCGTTCAAGTCGCTAACTAATATTATTTCCCTTGTTTGTCCAATGTCTCCTAGTGTTTTGTTTAGTTTTTCAAAGAATTCTTCCCTATTCTTTGTTAATTCATCCTCATTCGGTGCGTACACTCCTATGATCGTTATTCGTGTGTTATTAATTGTAATATTGACCGTGAGTATTCGTTCATCGATAAATTCCCAGTTCCGTATGTTTTTCTTGTATTTCTTATGTATTAGTAGAGATACTGCTCTTTTAGCTCTCTGTTCTTTAGCCACCCCACTATAGAAATGTATATATTCTCCTACGTTCTCTGTTCCACATCCTTTCTTTTTTGTTTCTGTTAATACTGCTATGTCGGTCTTATATTGTTGTAGTTCTTGCAGTATTTCGGCCATTTTTCTTCTCATACCTTGAACATTCCATGTGATAAAATTCTTTGATTTTTTCCGTGTCGTATTGGGATTTAAGATCGAGCTCGCCTTATTGTTCACAGAGTTGCCCCCCCCCCCCGTATCCAATGGAGGTGTGGATTTCCACCCGGGGATATTTCCGTTGAAGTTTCATTCTGCATTCAATAATGTTTGCTCGTTATTATTTTCCGTGTGCTAGGTTGCTCACGCCTAATGTCACAACCCCCATTAATGGAGGATCCTACATTCAGCCGCCCATTCTGAGTCAGACGCTGTTGGCTCTTCCGCTCTCATTGCCATTGTGACTTGATGTCTTCTTCTGCCTCTGAGACCGTTGACTGATTTGTTATTTGCTAGTTTTGGTCCACCCCGGGTATTTTATTTCCCCGGTACCCATCATATCTGATGGGCGTTCCCCTATCCGCCACCTGGGGAGGCGCTTGATGGGGGACTAGCAACCCCTCACAGGAATATTTTCTAATAATCCCGGTAAATCATTACGCAAAAAGTTAAGGTACTTCTCACCATTCAAGTGTCCATCAAAAAAGAATGGACCGATGACATAATCACCAACGATGGCACCCCAGACACTTAAAGACCACTTATGTTGATTATCAATAAATGTGGATTTTCTGAGGAATAATAATGAAAATTATGTGTTTTAACAAATCCATTCTTATGAAATGTTGATTCGTCTGTTCATAAAATATTATAAAAAAATTTGGGTTTTGAGTAATTTTTTCTCTGGCCCAGTTACAAAATCTTACTCGATGATCGAAGTCTGCATCGCTCAATTCTTGATGTAACTGAATATGATAAGGATGTAAGCGATTCTTCTTTAAAAGACGGCCTACTGATCTCTCACTTATACCAACTATTTCACTTATGTCCTTTTGGCTTCTGTGATGATCCTCTTCGATGGCGAGAAGAACCCCCAATTCACTATCTTCATTTGTAGAATAATAAACAGTTTCTTTCTGCAGCACCCAACACGAATATCATATCAACTAACTCATTTTGTGTAAAATTCATTTTATAAAAATCTTGATTACTAACAATAACACTCGTAAATGGTTAACTACAGATTTATTTATTTACGTCAAACATTCAATTTTTATAAGAAGCACACTTGATTTTAGAATTTTACTTGAAATTGAAGTAAATATTTGTCAAATTCTTGTTAACATGCAATTCCTCCTATACAAAAACTGTAATTAGTCTTCTATCATAATATATTAGTTTCTGTTGCCTTTTTTAATGTATAATACAGTTGTTTTATGATGTTCTTTTTTATCTATACGAGGCCATAGATTTAAAAATGTCTAAATAATCTTATACATTTTGAAAAATTGAAAATAATTCGGAAACGGCTATATTTAGGGATAGGGAGTTGTATGGCGAACTGATAAGGGTTAATATGTAGAAACCAAAAATGTAATAATATACAGGGTGTTTCATTTGAAAAAGTAAACTTTTACTAGTTCGAGTAATGGTTGATTGGCAAGTCAATTATAAGCACCCTGTAAGCAATTATATCATTTTTTTCACATTAAAAGGAAGCTCTATCCGTGTACTTATTCTCACATAAATTAGATAACTTTTTATTTTTCAACAGTTAAGGAGGTACATTTTCAAAGAGTGTAATTTCAATCTTTTTTTAGAAAAATCGAAAGAACTCAAAAACGGCTATATTTAGGGATATTGCGAATTTGTTAGAAACAATGTGTAGAATTCAAAAAAGTAATAATATACAGGATGTTCAATTAAAATTTTTTTATAATAATTTGATCCTCTTTAAATAAAGAACCTGTATTCGTGTGAATAATTTTAAAATATGCACACAACTAAACTATAACTGCATTCCAAATTTTATTAATCTAGCTTATATAAAACTGAAGATATAGAAGACGGCGTTCTTGTTGCCGGACCCTGTATATATATTTATATATATATATATATATATATATATATATATATATATATATATATATATAGACACACACAGGGTGTCCCACGACGAACGAAATCCATCGATTATAGAAAAAGTATAAATGGGAAAAATCTGAAAATTTGGCTGCTTACTATAGTCGATTGGGGACATCCATATAAAATATTCTCAAGATTATAGCACTTCCGGTTATACCGGCAGTGGGTATTAGCTTGGTTATTTTAAATAGCACACCCTGTATATTGTTGCATTTTTGGATTCTACGTCCAATTCTAGGCACACTTTATGTTTAATGTCATATGCCGTTTTTGAGATATTCTAAGTTTTCAATAAAAAATGACAGTTACAACAAAGTTGCCTATACTGTCGAAACGGCAAATTATTATTATAAACAAAGGACTGTTTTAGTTCACTAACAACGCGCAATGACGTATTTGTATACAGGGTGATTAAAAGCAATAACGAATTTGGCACTCTAAAAAATACAAAAAGATCAATTTTTTTAAATTGGAATCCATACTTTTTGCATCGGCTTTGGGTTTAGTACCAGAAATAACTATGATCAATTTAAATGCCTATACGTAAGTCTAATGCTTTTCATTTTATTGGAGAACAAGCGTTTTCACTTGCGCATATTCGGGTGCGTTGTTGAACTTTTTATTTTTAATCTTAGCTGGTAATGCGTTTGCCAACCAGTGATCATGGAAACTATGTAGATATGCCAATGAGATAATTTTTGACGACTCGGATATTCAAACGAAGATTATTTAAATTTGTTTATTATTTACGGAGAATGTGATAAAGTGGTGAATAGAACATGTGTGATGTTTGCTACTTGTTATCCAGAAAAAAAACATCACCGGAAGCTGTGAAGCAAATTGTTCAAATTTTGAAAATACCGGTTCCGTTATAAAAAATTTGTTAAAGCTAAACCTATTATTAACAATGAAACTGTGGAAATTGCAATTTTGGGTTACTTCGTTGCAAATCCAATGGTGCCAATAAGACAAGTTTCGATAGACTCAGGAGTATCAAAAAGTAATTAATAGGATTCTGAAAAAGCACAAGTTTCATCCTTTGGCATTTCCCCTAGTGTAATATTTAAAGAAGATGATTTTCCAAGTAGATTACTTTTTAGTGAATTTATGCTTACCAATCACTACGGAAACGAACAATTTTTTAATAACATAATTTGGAGCGAAGAAGAGAAATTCACTAAAAATGGCATGCTTAATCGGCGTAATTTGCACTATTGGAGTAACGCAAACTCTCATCATCTTAGTGAACGAAGGTTCCAAATAAACTGGTGTTTTAATGTTTGAAACAAGTCAAGTTATCGTATACGAAAATGTGAACAGTAAGTTCGATCAAAATGTAAATGTACAGAAATGAATATGTCCTATTTTCCTACAGGTGAACGATATTTAGCAATACTACAAGAGTTGGAAACTGAGTATCTGGATAATTTACCTCTGGCCGACAGAACTCAAGTGCTACACCACCTCCCAATGGCCATATTATGAACACTTTCCTACAACATATATTTGAGGACCATTGGATAGTTAATAACGGACCTGTTCAATGGCCACCGGGGTCACCAGACATGTCGGTTTTGGATTTTTTTTGTATCGGGTGGCCTTAAGGGTGAAGTATGCAGCACTCCTTTAACAACGAAGGAAAATTGTATTTCGCTCTTTGAGTCCAAATTGAACAAGAGCGGCAACCAACGAGCAACTGATCCGAAGGTGCTAAAAATTCAAGGCGCAATTTCGAACATTTAATGAAATGATTTTTTTTAAATTTCTAGTTTTGATTACCTTCACGTTGTAAACGACATTTTCATTGTTAAGAATAGGTTTTGCTTTAACAGTTTTTCTTTTAACGGAACCGGTATTTTTTAAATCTTCAACAATTTGCTTCACGGCTTTCGGTGATTGCTTCTTTTTTTCTGGACAACGAGCAACATTACCAGCTAAGATTGAAAATAAGTAGTTCAACAACGCAACCGAATATGAAGCAAGTGAAAACGCTTTTTCTCCAATAAAATGAAAAGGGTTAGATTTACGTATAAGCATTTAAATTTAAAATCATAGTTATTTCTGATGTTAAACGTCTGCAAAAAGTATGGGTTCCAATTTAAAAAAATTGATTTTTTCTATTTTCTTGAGTGCCAAATTCATTATTATTTTTCAATCACCCTGTATACAAATATATCGTTGTGCGTTATTATTGAACTAAAACAGTCCTCTGTTTACAATAGTTCAGAGTTCACTGTTAAATAATTTGCCGTTTGGACAGTATCGGCAACTTTGTTGGGGGATGCAACTGTCATTTATTATTGAAAACTTGGATATCTCAAAAACAGCTAGAGTTAGGTATATGACATTAAACATAAAGTGTGCCTAAAATTGTACGTAGAATCTAAAAATGCAACAATATACAGGGTGTAACCAAGCTAATATCCACTTCCGATGTAACCGGAAGTGCTGTAATCTTAAGAATATTTTAAATGGATGTCCCCCATCGACTTTAGTAAGTAGCCAGATTTTCATATTTTTCTTATTTATACTTCTTCCATAATCGATCAATGTCGTTCGTCATGGGACACCCTGTATAGGGTTGCCCATTTGCCCTACATTCTTTGATAGTACCTTTAATATTCATTTTAGGAGAAAAGGTCACGAGACATTTTTTACTCAGATTTTCCTAGTTTACAACCGAAAAATATGCCAATGTCTATCAAAAAATTTGACTCCACTACAAACTGACCAAGAATTCCACCCCACGTGTTTAGCGACCATGTATGCCGGTTTATATCAGAATAATAATGATAGTTGGCCCAACGACAAAAACCCCCGAACGACTTAGACGGTCGTCCCCAAGAAATTTTGGTGCTTTTGAAACCGGTATGGATAAAATGGACGGCTTTAATATTACGCTAACTGATGACCTGTTAACTTCTTAAATTTCCCGAAATTTGCTTAGCACTTTTCATGGGTCTTCAACCAGTGTGAGCATATGTGATGGGATTCCTAAAGATGAGGTTCACTAGATATACAACATCAGAAAGCTCAAGATCACGAAGTATTACTTGTAACAAGAGTCGTGCAAGTAAGAGATCTGTTTGCAGACCCATGCTCACAAGCGTCATTTATCACAGATCAATCGGCTCAAGAATTAAAATTACCCAGGCAAAAAGTTAATTCCTTGGTTACAGAGTTGGAAAACAACAAACCAACACCTGCAAAATAAAAATAACAGTGCGTATGCAACCACGGCAAGTAAGTAAATATACATTACAGGCAAATTTAATCGCTGTCCAAAATAACGGAAATGCTACCATCAAAGGCGTCCGAACTATACATGAAATCTTCGAACAACATGATTTTAGCAAGTCCAATAGTAGAACCACCAGGTCCAATGGCCGTACTCTTAGAGACCAAAGATTGCGCCAACATAATCCTGAGTAGTGTCAAGAAACCGAAAGAGGAGTAAGCAGACCGAAACTAGCAATAGTTATCAAAAATACACATATACGGAATCAGTATGAGACATTCCTGCAAGAGTATCTGGACTTAAGGTATATGAAGATGGTTTCCGCCAGAAGAAAAAAAGAAAAACGTTACTCTGTCTCCAACCAAAGGTGAAAGTATCTAGCTCAATAAAAAGATGGGAGTGGTGTTTGATGGATCACCTCGTACATCAAGGAAGAGCTTAAACAAAGTGATATACGCAAATCCAAGACTATATCAAGACCTAGCAGGCATGTTACTAAGATGGCGGGAACATCAATTGGCATTTACAGCGGACATCCAGAAAATGTACCGCCATGATGAAGAAGACCAACCATTTCAAATCATCTTGGGGAGATTTAACCAACACCAGCCCATCAACGAGTACCAACTAACAACAGTATTATCCGGTATAGCAACAACACCACATCTAACTGTAAAAATATTACATCCGTTAGCGAGAGGATGAATAAAGTAAACATTCATATGCAGCAGAAGTGACACGAAAAGTCTTCTATGTCGATTGTGTACTGTCCGGATCGACTACTATAGAAACAGCAACCGACCTACAAAAACAAATAATGAGTATGTTGGTCTAAGAGATATTTACTCTACACACACACACACACACACACACACACACACACACACACACATATATATATATATATATATATATATATATATATATATATATATATAGGTGCTTATTTCAAAGTAAACGTAAACAAAGGGAATGCAAAGCTCTTTAACTTTATACTTTGAGAACTCAAAACAAAATTCCTTGCCGTTACAGTTTTGGAAGCAGCTCACGCAATTAAGATAGAAGGGTCACGTCCAATCTCAACTACTAAGCTTTTGCCAAATTAACCCGCGTTACGTCCAATCAGCACTATATCAACCGAACTTAGGAAGTCCACGAATTACATTTGCATTTGAAATACGATGTCCTTGTCCGCTTACAACTATTACAGCTTCAAATAACCCTGCCAATATTACTTAAAGCTGTAGTATTTGCATCTAAATTGTAATTACATTGTTTGTTAATACTGTAATCAAAGCGTTAATTTTCGAGAATGTTAAGCGTATCCAATACAAATAGTAAACGCAGAAAATTAGTTTCTACTTTTAACCACACCAAATTAAATACTCGTTTTTCTTTAAAACATTGTACCTTAGCCTTATACCTTTACAGCTGACTCAATAAAGCCCGTTATCGCGCAAAAAAAAACAATTGACGCGGATGGCTTAAAATAGAAAATAAAAAAATAACTAACATAGAGTTGTGCGTAACTTTAACTAGTGCAACGTCATACTCTTTACAAAAACTATTATCAAATTTCCAATTTTGATTTATTGATGGTGACATTACTTGAGGACCAGATTTGTACAATTCTTTATCATTGCCAAAAAAAAATTCAATTACTCTATTTTTTTAAGGTAACACCGGACAAGATCCAGAAAATTGTGAAGTAGATTTTCCTGCGATAGTAGTATGTATGGCTGATGGAAGAAATCACGTTCCATGTTGTATTCAAGAAAGAATTCCTGATATTTGCCAAGATGTCTGTAGAGGCGAATATACTACAATTACAGACAATATTAAAACTCACTTTTCCTGTGCAGCCTATACAGAACAGACCCTAGCCTGCATTGTCGAAGGAATTGGTAAGTTAAAAGTTCCTTAAACATTAACTACTAAGGATGATCATGAATAGATCAGATACCTTGTTCGTTGTTTACATATAATATTGAAGTTATTGTATTATCCAGAATTAGGGTTCGTTACTAAGGGAACACATATTGATATTACTCTCCCTCATTAAAATTCTTGGAAAATGTCTAAATTTTTGTGCTCAGCTATTTTTACCCTCGCCTTCATTTTTTTGTGCTACGTACTAAACTTCACACCCTTCACATTGGCGGAGATGCACTAAGTTACTATTGTGATTAATATCTATTACGCGTATGTCTTTAGCGATACAGGTTAGGAGTATAGCTCATGTTTTTATACCTAATATACGTCATTTCAAAATAATAGTATATTATGTTATTAGGAGTAAAAGTGATACTTTATGTGGCGAAGCTGAATGTTTATTTTGCCGAACGAAGTGATACCTTAAAGGTTTTCTCTGACCATTGGAATAATGAGTGACAAACCTATAAAGCCATAAATGTTAATAGTTATCATTGTTTAAGTTATCGAGAGATGGCGGTACCTTACAATTTTAACTAAAAATGTAAAAATAACGTTGTTTTGGACATTTATTTCATCAGAAAATGTGTAAAGTAAAGTTTCCTTAAACATATTTTACGTTTCAGGAGGCCAAAAAAAAATTTTTTTTGTCATGAAATGCTTGAACACGGAACTTTGAAAATAATCATTTGTTCAATTATTATAATTATTCTATTGGCAATAACTCTAAGGCGAACGAAGATATCGAATTGGGGTTTTTACTTTTTTCTTGTAAACTTAATCTATATTTACGATTATGATGTCACAGTAATACCGTATGGTTTAAGTTCGGGGTAAAATTATGTAGAATTGTCTAGACTTTCTAAAAATGTAAGCAAAGGTAAATTTAGAAATTATTTAATTTTTAATTGCGCCCCCCTAGCGGTGAACTATGAAACTTCAAAATAATTTCCAGCATTTTCACCTGGTCACATCCATAACAAAAATTCCGCCCCACTGTTGTCAGATTGATAGGTCCTGTGATACAGCCGTTTACCTCGCTTATTTACCCACCCGGTACAGTAATACCTTTTATAACTATACAGAGAAGAGTTTGAAATAAAGACGAAACGTTCGAGAAACGATAACAAAAGTTACGTTGGAAACCAACTTTAGCTCTCAATAATACAGCAATCTTACTATCATATATTTATATACTAATATAGTAATTAACATATATATATATATATATATATATATATATATATATATATATATATATATATATATATATATATATATATATATATATATATATATATATATATATTATCTTTTCGTTGCTATTTTACCAAACTTACATGCGTGTGCGTATGCGCGTGCGTGTGCGTGTGTGTGTGTGTGTGTGTGTGTGCGTGCGCGTATGCTTGTGCGCGTGCGTGTGCGTGTGCGTGTGCGTGTGCGTGAGCGTGTGCGTGTGCGTGTGCATGTGCATGTGCATGTGCATGTGCGTATGCGTGTACGTGTGCGTATGCGTGTGCGCGGGTGTGTGTGTGTGTGTGTGTGCGTGTGTGCGTGTGTGCGTGCGTGCGTGGGTGCATGCGTGCGTGCGTGGGTGCGTGCGTGCGTGCGTGTGGGAGGGTGGGTGGGTGGGCGTGCACTTCAACATGCGCGCGGGAGTGCGTAAGCGCGTGTAGGGGAGAGACGTGTGTGTGTTTGTGGTTGGGGGGGAACATATGATTTAAACTCTTTTAAAGTGGTTACAGTATATTTAAAATGATTTCGTCTGATTTAGAGTGATTTAATCTGATTTGGGAAGAAGAAGGTAATTTACATGATTTAAGTGATTTATTTAGAGCTCTCGTACTGCCTTATGCGGTAACAAATTGCTTGTTGTTGTATAGGATATATATGGGTGTGGATGATTTATTATAACGCCACGTTTAACTAACTAACCGTGTAACTAACTATAACCAGAAACACAAAAATGCATAATTTAAAATTAAATTAGCACAAAAGCTATGTGTGTGTGTGTAACGGGGTGGATACTCTAGTGGAATAAATTCAAAGGGGTGAAGTCCGTGAGAAAAATCATGATAGGCATTCTTTATAATTGTTTCCAGCCCTCAATCTGGGGTGATAGGTTTTCCATATATCCACCTCCGAGGGTGAATCCACCCCTAACTTTTTTTTTTCAAATGTAAGGGTAGGTCACGTGATACACCTTGTGAAAGCTTGTATTAGGAGGAAAATAACGCACTATTTATTTTCTCGGGCATTTGAAAAATAAAGCGAAAAAACCTAAATGGATAACTTTCTCTGGCTCAATGGTATTTAATTCCAAAAATGATTGAAATGTCGGTAGGTAAAAATGTACCGTAATGATAACATGCATTTATTATCGCAACTAGCCTGATCTTATCGTTGAAAGAAAAAATCTTTATCTTCTGTTTCTTACACTCACTAAATGCTTTTTAATTTCGACAATGCTTGAATGGTCGGTAGATAAAAATGGGCCGTATTGATAAAGTCTATTTATTATCTCAGCAAGCCAGGTCCTATTGTTGATGAAAAACGCTCTTAATCTTCTGTATTTTAGTCTCAATTTTAGTTACTTGCTTGATTTTTTAGCGTCCACATTAGTAAATTACAATACTGTCTGTTCCTTGTATTTTCTTTGCTCGTTTATTTAAGTAAATAATTCCTCTAATGTAGTTTTCACATCTTCACATCATTGTAAATTACTTAGCATGGCTTATTTAATGGAAGCCCTTCGCATTGAGGTATTAATCGTGATCGGATATGGTGAGCGAAGTCGCACTAAAGCTAAGGTAGCTAAATTATTTCAAGCAAATCATCCCGATTTAACGCGGCTTTCTAAAGGCACAATTAGCAAAATATAAAGTCGCTATAGAGAATTGGTTCATGTCAGGGATCTGCAAGACAAAGAAGAGAGGCAGTTGACGAAAATACCAAGCTAAACGTTTTGTTGGCTATTCAAGAAAACCCCATCATTTCGGAACGGCGATTAGCACGCGATAATGAGGTCAAAGGTTTTAAAAACTGAAAGATGCACCCTTACAAGATGCAAATGCTACAAAATTTACTGATGAAGATCCAGACCGACGAATTGAGTTTTGTGAACAATGATGGATTTCATTAACCATGGTCACATACAGTTGGAATGGATTCTCTTTTCGGATGAATGTAATTTCTCTTTGCATGGTGAAGTGAATCATCACAATTTTCGTTATTGGTCTGACCAAAACCCCCATTGGATGCGGGAAACTCACACGCAACATACAAAAAAATTAAACGTATGGGCTGGGATTATTGGAGATCGGGTGGTAGGGCCATTTTTTCTGAATGGTAATCTTGGTGGCCAGTTATATATATATATATATATATATATATATATATATATATATATATATATATATATATATATATATATATATATATCTATTCTATGCTCATGGATCACCTGCTCCCAAATTTAAGGGGTCTATTTCCAAATAACAATAGAAATGACTTGTATGAGAGAATTGGGTTTCAGAAAGATGGTACTCCACCGCACTATGCATTGCCAGTACGGTACTATTTAAATAAATTTTTTTCAAATAGATGGATTGGTCGAAGAAGTGCACTTGAATGACCACCACGTTCCCCGTGTCTTAATCCCCTTGACTTTTTTATGGGTATATTTGAAGAGTAAGGTTTATGCTACATTACCGACCGACCTTCAGGATCTGAGAGACGGAATTACTGCAGAAATCAAAAATATTCCACAAAACATGATTCAAAATGTGAGAAATCGTTTCTATCACCGATTGGGTCTTTGTCAAGAAACAAATGGTCACCATTTTGAACATCTGTAAAGTTATGAATCTACCCCATAAGAAAAGATGTTTTTGCAGAGAAGTCGTTAAATCGTTGTTTAGTTTAAGAAAGTTCTCAAATGAAACTTCCTTTGCCGAGAGAGTGCGTTTATTTGTTATTTTTGATTTTGATTTTTTTGTTCAACAAAATAATGTTTAAAATTTTGAGAAAATAATTACTGCGTTGTATTCCTCTGAATACAAGCTTTCACACGATGTATCACTTGACCTACCCTTACATTTGAAAAAAAAAGTTAGGGGTGGATTCACCCCCGGGGGTGGATATATGGAGAAACTGTAACCTCCAGATTGAGGGCTGGAAACAATTATAAAGAATGTCTATCATGATTTTTCTCGCGGACTTCACCTCTTTGGGTTACACTTAGAGTGTCCACCCTGTACGAACCTCTACGAAAATTATATTTTGAAGGGCCGGTTGCATAAAGGTGAATTAAGCCAAGATTATTTAAATTTCCGTATTAAAAAATGATTGGTGTCAACATCTGTTCAAAATAAGCCATATTTCGTGATCCGGGGATTAAAGTTAAACTCGAGTTAACCCACTTGTGCAACCGGCCCTAATTGTGTCAAAATGCTGTATTTACGTTGACTCAAGTATGTGAAGTCATAAAACAATGAATCGATATGATCCTTTGAATAATAACAGTTGCTATAGCCCTTCTAGAAGTACTAGTTACAGAAAATTTTAAATGATCAAATAACTAAAATGTTTTGTTTGTAAATTTTTTCTTGCAAATTAGGCAATTAAAAACACCGGTGTATATGTGGTTGCCGTAAAGAATTGTATTTTGTTACATACATTGTTTACAAAATTTATTTTGATAAAATAATATAAATTTATACTATAATAATTGATTATTGCTTTTGTCTTTATTACAGAATTGTTACCAAGTCCACCTGAAAATATAGAAGTAGAGGCGTTAACAGAAAAATCATTAAAAATATCCTGGACACCCCCATCTACAAACGTTGATAGTATAACACAATATATGGTAAATATATCGTCGTTGAGAACATTCGATGAACATTTGACTGATCCTGGTGAAGAGAGACCGACGAAATCACCTGCCGCTCCAACTTACGCCGTGCATGTCACCGTTCCTAGTTCTCAGTTGGACACAACTTTAAACGATCTGTCACCATTTACAATGTACGAAGTGACAGTAACAGCAATGAATACTCACGGAAATAGTTTACCATCATACTCTGTAAGAAGTTTAACTTTGACCCCTGGAAAAATTAAACCAACGGCTGTAGTAGAAGCGCCCGAATTGCCTGATATTAAATCTTGTTGTGTTAATAAGGGAATTACACACAAAAACTGCATAAATAAATTATGCGATCCTTTAGTTGCGGATACAACTGAAATACATGATCTGATGATTTGCGCTCCCTGGGCTACCGATACATTTCGATGTCTGATAAATGGAATGGATCATACACCTTGTTGTAAAGCAAGAGGACTTCCTCCTATTTGTCAACAGCTTTGTACTGGAAATGTTACTTCTATCGATTACAGCTTCTTTAAGTAAGTATACGTAAATCTATTTTCGTTTGACATTTACCTATAATAAAATAAAAATCTCAACGTAAATGGAATAATCGATATCTACACCGAACGGCAACGACGAGAAACTTTCATTAATTGCTACATTCAATTTAGAGATCGGAAATGAACTTTGACTATATTCATTTCAAAAGTTTTTAGTGATAAGGGTAATAAGCTGAAACTTTAAGACCCGAATTAAATAGCTTAATGTGATTATTAATCTCTTTTGTTGTAGATGTCTTCGATATATGGGTGATTATACTAACTGTTTACTACAAGGTTATGGCGTACTACCCAGTGCTCCCTTACAAGTACACATTACAAATGTAGAAACTGAATTTGCTATATTGCATTGGTCTACTCCCAATACACTTGCTGATACTGTTATAGATTATAATGTACACTACCGAATGTTAACAACATATGATAATGAGTACAAGTCAATTACTAAAGTACACAGTCCATACATTTTAGAAAACCTCGAAAGCGATACCAATTATGAGTTTTACGTAGAAGCCATTAATTCACATGGAGTTGGGGAACCAAGTAGTAGAATTACGTTTAAAACTCACAGTAAGGTAAGTATTATTTCTTACTTTCCGCATTTCTTTTAATTAGCTTATGATAACTTCCAGTTTGTAACCAAAACTTATACGTAATTACATGTTTGTAAGTTTCACCTGGTCGAAGTTCGCAATTTGGAAATTTTCTATGATAAATTGCGTTTGGGTAATTTTCCGATTGAAAACAGATTCCGCAATGCCTCTTATAGATGGTATCATTTTTTCCATGTATTCTACCATCTTTGTAATGAGTCGCAATTATATTATTTTGGGCAACGTCATCCTGTAACTGTTTACAAATTTCGTCTTCTTTTATAATTTGGGTAGATGGATGCAAGTCTGATGATACTTGTTCTTCATTTTTAACTTGTACATTATCCAAAATTTCTTTAATAACATTTTGTAAAATTTTACAGCTTTGGCCGGCATCAATGTTGTTAGTTAGTTCTAACAATGCTTGTAAGTACTTGATTTCTAATGAGTTAAGCCAATACTCTTCCTTTTTCTCTTCTAAACCTTCTCCCTCGCCTTTTTCTACATTATCACTTATTTCATAATTCTTTTTTAGACTTACTTTGTAAATTAGTTTATGCAATGTCGAAACGTCGTTTATTTCGTTTACCTCCGCAATTTGAGCATGCAATTCATTTATTAAGTTGTACATACCACCCTCTTCTTCACATTCATATTCCTCACACTTGCAGGTAACTAGTTTGCCGTATCCATAATTATTTGCCGTTACAAAATGAACTCCACATTGATTACTGTACATTTCTAAAATACGGCCAGATGGAGGGTGTACAGCACGTGCAACAAAGCAGTTCTCTTGCTCAATACCTCTATTAACACAAAGATGAACGTCATACCCATCATCAGGCGCTACTCCCATAACTGTATTTAAAAGAACAGGAATTTGGAAGTCGTTTTTTGTATAAATCACATTTTGTATATTTCCTGTCGGTAAATTATCAACTTCGCCGTGCTGTACATAACAATTCGCATTAATATTAACGATGTGTTGATAAGTTTGCTGATTTCCGACTCCGTGTCCTGCCAAATTAAAATATAAAAGGTGTGAAAGGTTAACAATAGTCGGTTTTGTAGAACGTGCTTCCATTACAATTGAAAAATCATTTCTACTACTCAATTCAAAGATGATCTGAACAAAGAGGTCACCAGGATATCCTTCGCTCAAATCAGGAGAAACGTAACTAAGTATTAACTTAGTTCCTTGAACGTGTGGAATCCATACTACTTTATCAAAACCGTACACACCTCCGTTATAATGATCTCCGCCCTTATTAACATTAAGCCAGTACTGCTTTTTATCTAATTCAAACGTTCCATTTTGAACCCTATCTGTCATTCTCCCTATAACTGCGCCCATGTACAATTGATTATAATGTAAATAACCGCCTATATTATCAAAGCCTAAAGCTACATCTGTAACAACTCCTTTACGATCAGGCAATTTTAGCGAAACGATTCTAGCACCGTACGTAATGACTTGTACTTCAATTTTATTATGATTTTTCCATGTAAAACGCTTAATCGACTTTCCATTACCGTTGTTATCTACGTAATAACCAAACGAATCTTCGATAAGTTCTACTTTTTTTGGTTTAGGTTCTTCCGCCATTTTTTTATTATTTCTACTTATAATTTTTATCACACTATGTGACGTATGTCAATAATATGTCAAATTTCAGATTATAGAAGAAAAAATTGAAGAAGCTTCTGCCTATAATGTCACTGCTTGCTGTGTTGAAGCCGAATTAAGTTCTGTGTGCCTTCCTCTTTGTTCGTATGACGCCAGCATGACAGATATTAAACTGTTGGCTGGTATTTGTGGAGCTGAATTTCATAAACTATTAAGATGCGGTGCCGGTGGAAGAAACCACGGAAGTTGTTGTTCAAGAAGAGGAGTTCCTCCCTCTTGCATTTCTTTATGTTCTGGTGTTATAATTGATTCACTTATAGTTACAGCTACCAGTTGTATTCCTTATATTGGAAATATTGCTTTATGCTTTGAAGAAGGTTTGTTTTATAGTTGTTTTAATAAACGTATAATGCCTTGTGCATTTTAGGTAGCGGATTATTACCGGGACCAATTTCCGAATTACACGCAACAGTTACGACTGATAATAGTATTTCGTTAGAATGGGAAATGCCTGATGATGGAAGCAACGTTACTGATTACGTATTATATTATCAAAAAGTTGACAACACGTCTATGCACGAAACTTTACTTAAACTTGATAATGTAAGTTGTGAAACCTAAAATTACTGGTAAAATTTGCAAATTTTACACATTTTAGCAAATAAACGTGAGTGACACTTCATACACTTTAAAAGATTTAGAAAAGAATGCATTCTACCAAATATTTGTGGTATCTCGAAATCAACACGGTACATCTTTGCCTTCATCAACTCTCACCATTCAAGTTACCAAAGCAGGTAAGTAAACAACCTCGAAATACTGCATGTACTTAAAGCCTATTTTAGATGGTGAAAGAATTAATGGGGTGACATCACCACCACACTCATTAGCAATAGCAAGTCACAGCGCAACATGGGTAACAATTACCTGGCAACCTCCAGAATTTAGTCATCCATCCGAACAAATCACGTACCGGCTTTACCACAAACCAACGGCTGATGAAAATTATCAAATCACCAATACCTCTGTTACCTCGCACACAATTCAAAACTTAAATCCAAACACTCAGTATATTGTGTATGTAACCGCAATTACCAATAAAGGTCAAAGCATGCCGTCTGAAACCTTAATAGCATGGACGGATCCTGCATATCCCGCTTTTGTAGAGGTAAATAATTTCAGTGAGGATTAAATATTTGTATTTCAATATTTATAGCCTCCAACCGTTCATCCAATTAATTTAGTAATGGAAGGTAGCAGTATGACAATTCTTTGCATAGCCATGGGCACTCCTATGCCTACAATTTCATTGTACATAACCGGAAGACTTGTACGCCAAGACATAACACGCCACATGGTAACAGTTATTCCTAATGTAACAAGAGATATGGACCAAATTTCATGCTATGCGGATAACGGTTATGGCACTCCAATGCAAGCTTCACGAAAAATTACAATAAGCCGTAAGCATTAATTATTCTAAATGTTTATTATCCTTAAAATCGTATTATTCAGATGGACCACATATTCTCGCAACCGGAATTACAATGGCAGCTTTAGGTGATACTGTAAAACTAGAATGTAGAGTTGAAGCTCATCCAGAACCTAAAATGCTGTTTTGGAGAAATCGTAAAGACCGAACACCAGTTATTCAAGGTGGAAAGTATGACATATCCGTTGGTCGGTTAAAGGATGAAGAGGATAAATACTCTATGACTTTGTCAATTAAGCAAGTATCGGATGTAGATGTAGGAGATTATTATTGTCACGCGGATAACGCTTTTGGAAGTGCGACGCAACCAGTAACTTTGCGCATTAGAAATATTGCAGCTACGAATAACGTTACACAGTGTTGCGTTGAGCAAAACGTTACATCGCCTTGTATGGTAGCATGCTCATTTTATCTTGATATTGATTCCGTGATAAATAAGCCAGAATGCATTAACGATTTTGATAAGTTGATGAAATGTGCAGCTGACGGATCTGATCATCGTAGTTGCTGTTCACAATGGGGCGTACCCAAAAGATGCTTGGATTGGTGTCGAGGTGAACCTCTTCTTAATAACAAACTGTGTGTGCTGTCATATACTAAACAAATAACGAGCTGCTTCCATGAGGGAAGAGACAAGTTGCCTGGACCGCCACAAAATATTCGAGTAGAACACGTAGACGCGCACTCTGTCAATGTTTTGTGGGATCCTCCTGTTAAAAATCCACATACAGTTGAAATGTATAGAATATTTTGGAAATTGGCGGACGCGGACATTAATCCAACTCAACGATTTGATACACCAGATACTCATTATAAGATAAATGGGTTAATGGAAGGTTCTGTTTACGAATGCGTCATAAAAGCAGGTAATCACAAAGGTACTTCAACTTTAAGCGATGCTGTCAAATTCACCACCGGAGATAAATATATAACATTAGCCGCTAGCCAAGATGAGGATTCGTCTCATACCGGAGTAGCGGTTGCTGTTGTGTCGGCTTTGATCGTGGTTGCTGCTATTGTTGCTGCAGCTGTATGGTTTGTACGTACTAAAAGATTGTTAGGTGGTAAGAATTCTGGAGGAGTGGCTTTTGAAAATCCAAGCTATCTACGTGAGGTAAATATGGATCACATACAGGTAAGGATCAATATAGACGCGTAAGTCATATTCTTATTTGGCTATGTCAGGTTCCACAAGGACAATCAGAAAGCTCCATGTCAAATGGTACAGCGAACGGTATCGCTGTTTCAACTTCTTCTGGTGGACAAGGATGGAAACAAGAACCTCTACACGTACCTTCATCACAGGAAGTTAATCCTACACTTTACGAAGAATTGAAGTTAGGACAAGATGGCGTGGGTTTTAAACGACTTAAACCCTAGTATGAGGTTACTCTTAACAATGGTGATGAATCGAGATTTTAGGACGCAATGCGATGATACTACGTGATGAGTGTATTATAGTAAAATTTAATTCAAAGAGTGTAGCATAATTTAGACATAAGGTGGTAAGCAAATGTGATTGACTAGATGACTAATAATCCCATCGTTGCTAAAACGATGGTTAAAAAAATTTTGATAAATATTTTGCACTACGTCTTAAGACAGAATATGGCGTCCAATGCCTTTTACATACTTAGATGTACGTATTTTTTTAGTAACTCTCACGCGTGTTACATTACGAGTATGCTGTTAAAAATTTGTTCAAAATCCAAAAATTACAAATAATGAGCAAGTCGTAAGTTTTATGTACTTTGGTTAAATTAGTAATTACATTGGTGCAAAAGGAGGGCATTATTTTAAGGATAATCTCAACTCCTCCACAATTATAGACTTGCTGCATCTAGTCATTAACTATAATGACCTTTTTATATCACCGCTAATTTCTAATGCTCTCCAATATAAGTTAATATAGATACCTGATAGATATATACGCATTGTTAAATAGTAGTTTTTAAGAAAGGATAACACATGTATTTATACATACATGTTTCTGTGCCTTTTTCTATCGTCTGACTTTTATCTGGGGAAACTTTTAGTTTCGATTTGTACATAAATGTTTAAGCAATTGTATAATAGGGAAAAAATAAAGGAAAAATAAACATGACACAATTTTATTAATAATCCTGTTTACAACCACAACCTAATTATAAAATTTGAGATATATAACATACTTACTATAGGAATAAAATCCTGGTTGAGACCACATACAGGGTGTTTCAGCGAGGGTTAACCATTAAAAGTCTCTGGAGACCCATTTCTAACGGTTATAAAACCCAATTTAGGAAAAAAATCAAAATAAGAAGTAGGTTTAATAGTTTTTATATTAACAAAACATTCGTTAGTTGCTAAAAAATTGTATACATAACGATCAGTGCTTTTAGCATAAATAATATCTTCATCTTTTCTGAGTACTTTCTCTTTAAAAATCGTATTTAAACATTCATCAATAGGTTTGAATCGTAATACCTCAAATCTGTGACTCATACTTAATAAAAATGTTCTGTTATTCGTGTTCTGTATTTTACTGGCTGTCAAATAGTTCAAAATTTTGTAATCGATCTGGGTCATAAAGCAATTTCAGATCAACCATTACGCACAAAAGTATTCAAAGATCACTTCATTCGATAGATGTAACCCGTTATGTAATGTTACGCAGGTTAATACTAAGATTTTTATCTCAGTTGGCACAAATAAACAATAAAAGTAAATTAAATAATGGGTTTATATTGACCAATTTGCAAATTGGTTGCTTCAAAAATCACAACAAAAATCAATTCTTATAAATTAAACAGTCCTCCAAAATCTTATACATACTTACTAAACACATCAAAATAGATAAAGTTCGATTATCCTTTTACTTCAACTCAACAAGCCAGAATGAACTTAAAACAAAACCTAAAGCTATTTCTTACAAAATCACAATTACATCCTCTGTCCGGGATATAGCGATGTCCATATGGTCTGCTTCCGTAATTCTTTTACATTTGCACCACACTGGCACAAAACACAGTAGACAGCCGTACTTCTTTAATGTTTACCCTTCAACGTAAACGTTTATCACAAGTGTTTTCACATAAATATTAAAATTCTTGGTTTCATTTATACAATCGATTTTATATTACTAACGATGTACTTCATTCAATCTCAGTGATGACTAATCTTTTAACTAAATTAAGAAACTTGTAATTCTGTTACTTAAGGAGTTACTTCAGGTTTTCTTTTTATTATTACCGTCGCACGCTTTATTACTGAAAACTGTCAACAAAATATTTGCTGTGTTATTTTTAAATCTACTTTTGTGTTATTCACACTTAAACTTTTTATTTATGAATGTTTACATATGATTTTATCCCCGTTATGGGTTATTGCAATCGCTTATATACGTACTGCTGAACTGAATTTTCACAAACAAAATCCACCACTGAGCATTCTAAGGTCCCTTCAAAAACGTGCGCGACTCACCTTTACTTAAGCTCTAACCGAAGGGTTCTCTTTCACACCCTTATTAAACTCTTCCTTTTATATCTTCTGTCCGCCATATTATCAAAACGACGGAACGTATTCACACCAAATTCCACCTATTACAACCAAAATCTCACACGTTTCTTTGCCGCTTTGGAGTCTAAAACGGAATCACCGCTATCCAAACTATTAACAACGTAGCCATCTTGATTTTACTCTCCGAAAAAACCATTAATTGTAATTATATTCACTCTGTACATTATCCAGACCATAACTCAACTTTCTGTGAAAATCTCACATGTGGGAAATCTCTATTTCCACACAATTTAATCAACCCCAGCTCATTCCAACAACTTCATTATTGCACAATGCTAAAAAATTTCTACAAACAAAAATGTGCATACATATTTAGTCCTATATCAATATATCATAATCTCATTCACTCATACGACTACTGCCATATCTTTAATCCGAATTCTTCAGTACACAGCATCAAAAAAACGAGTCGCAAACCGGTAGTCTTTTACCAGTAGTAACAATTACCCCAAAAGATTATTTTTCAACCAAATTTAATGCTTTCAACATAAATAATCCTACACCATTCAAATATTCTTTCCTATGACACACATTCAAATATTCTTTCCTATGACACACAATGTTCCAACAAACTCCAGTGGCGTAAAAAAATTGCTTGCTTTTTGGGTCAATCCTAAATCTTTCGTTGGATGTAACGTTTATCTACACACTGACGTTTTCTTTTCTTAAAAAGTTTTTGACAGGCGCAATCCTTTACTTATTTGATCGCTTGATGTATCAGTAGTTTAAGAACAAAACAACAAAATAAAATTTATTCTCAAAATGTCTGATGTGGAATAACATACGACCTTCCAACCTACAAAATGGAAATTGGAAGAAATACAATACATTTTTTAGGATAATTATGCAACCTCTTTCATAATAAGTTCATTACGAAAATATGCAACATTGTAAAAACAAAAATAATCTATATGAAACAGACGTTTGAAACTTCACGTCAGATAGAGGTTAGTAGACATCTGGATGCTTACTTAAAAAATTCCAAGAACGCTAGCTTCCACAAAAATATCGATAATACAGTTTATATATACATAAGATTAAGATTAAGAAACGCGATGTCATTGGGCCATTGATTCACGGTACATTTTACCACTCACTAACTTGAACATAATAAAATTCTCTCACCTTTTAAATTTAGTACGATATTAAAAATAACTCTGTAAAAACGGAATAAAGTCACATATAATATTACACTCAGCAACGAAATAGTACTCTCAAATTCATTAACACTATTCGCATATTGTGATAACCATAAAAAAAGATAAACAATCAGCGTATGATAATTTTCAAATCACAAGTAAATTTACTTCCGAAAGGGACTAAAGCGCTATCTTCCTTACGCAAAATTTCTAATAATTAAATCGGGAAGACTCTTGCAAGGTTCAAATTCCCAAAATCTTCTATCTTAATTACTTTAATTTTAATTAACACCTTAAAGGAATACTAGTGACGTCGAAAACATAAATTTGACAAATGTTCGTAATAAAACTTTTGATATAGTTACAATAATGCGAATAAACAAAATAACACACTTTTGTGAAATCATCTTAATCACCCGAAAGGCTTTTGTATACAACTATACACAAAAGAAAGCGTATTCATCCGCCTAAACAAATAGAAATAAAACAACTCTATTAAAACCGCCAAAATAAATAAACGTAAGAAAATAAATAGTTAACCTTAACTCTCACAAAATATCACTCTAATTTCTTGTTCACAGTAGTATAGACAATACTCGTGCAATTGACCATTTTGGTAATTTATCGGTCGTCAAATTTAATTGTCGAATTATATTTATATGAATTTAGTGGCTTAAATATTTAAGCCATACTGTGTCATCTGGTTTAATATATGTAAACATTAATTCATTTACAAAACGTGCTTTGTCGTTTATATACAGGGCTTTTCGCAATGAACATTATTTAGACGTTTTTGGCAAACCAGACAACGGATCAACCTGAAAATTTGACAGTGTGCATAAATTAATATGATCTACACGCCTAAAATATTTTAGATGACGCGGTGTTGCCGCTTCTACTATAAAGTAGCGACCACTTTGATTTTTCAAACAAAACACCCTGTATATAATATCATATTATGATTTCCTATTACTTTGTCAACAACTTCATGTACTATTTCCCTATACCTATCTATTACCGTTTAAGAGATATTAATTAATTTCGATTTTTTTTACAAAACATGTACTTTTATAAACGCTGATAATCTCTCTGGTACTAAGACGATCAAATTGGAAATAGAGTGGAGTGATACCATGAGGATCTTCACTTCGAGTCATATTTTTATTTGCCTCATACAGGGTCTTTAAAAAATGCAGATACTTTGTTCGCATGAAGAAAGGAGTGGAAGTTACTTTTTTAAAATGGGACACCCTGTGTATTTACACATTTTTAAGCTCTACATCCAATTTTAGATTGACTTTAATCAGATAATGCTATTTCGATTTCGAACCGTTTTCGAGATAAAGTGTTTCAAACAGAAACTGACGTGGTTTCCTTGTATTCATCACTTATTTTTGAGATTTAACGTCTATTTTATACTACGTAATACAATTTCTTTTCGATTTAGTTTTTCAACAGTCTCAAATCAGTGAATTCGAAATTAATATGTACCTTAGAAAAAGTTACAATTTGTATGCATTGAGGTATTGAGTGTCTCTACCGTACAACATTGCAAATGAATATTTTTTAATAGTGTGCTTTGGAAAAATAAATGATCCAATTTTGAAACGTCAAACTGTCGTTGGTGGTTTTGACTGATTGTGATACTAATTATAATAGAAAATGTCAAAATTAGGTTACAGTAATGAAGATTTCTTGAATTTATTAATTATTCATGGTGAGAGCAATAGAATTGCAAGTAGAACATGCATTATCTGATTAAAGTCAATCTAAAATTGAATGTAGAGCTCAAAAATGTGTAAATATACAGGGTGTTCCATTTGAAAAAATTGACTTCCACTCCTTTCTTCATGCGAACAAGGTATCTGCATTTTTTAAAGACCCTGTATGAGGCAAATAAAAATATGACTCGAAGTGAAGATCCTTATGGTACCACTCCACGCAATTTCGAATTTGATCGTCTTAGTACCAGAGAGTTCAAGATTATCAGCGTTTATAAAACTACGTATTTTGTAAAAAAAAATCGAAATTAATTTATATCTCTTAAACGGTAATAGATAGGTATAGGGAAATAGTACATGAAGTTGTTGACAAACTAATAGGAAATCATAAGATGATATTATATACCGGGTATTCCATTTGAAAAATCAAAGTAATCGCTACTTTATAGTAGAAGCGGCAACGCTGCATCATCTAAAATATTTTAGGCGTATAGATCATATTAATTTATACATACTGTCAAATTTGCTAGTTGATTCGTTATATGGTTTGCCACAAACGTCTAATTAACGCTCATCGTGAAAAGCCCTGTATACAAAATTTATTATAGCGATAATTATATTTACAGCAACCTTTTATCTGTGTAAACAGCTGACAACGCGGATGTACTTTCGTGATGTACAAATAAATTTTTACTGAACTTACGATATTATAATACGCCAAAGCGCGTTTTATCCCAAATATGAGGAAATAGTACTAAGATACACACTAATACTCTTCGATGGACACGACAATGTCACTTCAGACTAACGAAATACAGCACAAAACGGTCCCCGGGATGATTGCATTCTCTCTAAAATCCACACAAGTTGAATGGAGAAGCTTCCCCACAATAGCTAGAAATAACCCCGGTAGAACGTAAGTAAGTTCAGCTCAGCGCTCAACCTCTTTCTTCTATAGCTTAACTTCACCTGACTAACCGAAAGCAATACTCCGCTTTCCCCATAAATTCACGTCATTTTGCAATCGTCACATACAAATTTTCCACACCATAAAATTGCATAGTGGACATTTCCCAGGAAAAAGACTTGCTACCTAGAATTAGACGTATCTACATCCCGTTTTTCAATCAAAAACCCTATTACTCAAACAAACTTTCTATAGTCTCACCAACTACACTCCAATTCATAAGCGAACTGGTGAACTTGAAAAAATTACAGCGCTACTCTCATTTATAACGTCGACTGAACCAACGAACATACCTTTCATACACGTCATTTCAATCGTCATACAAATTTAATCCCTATGAAATTGCGTACATCTAAAACACTGTACCATAGAATTACACATACTACATACCCGTCAAACAATACACTATTACCTCAAACAATACTTCATAGCATACACATACACATACAATCATAAGCAACTGAACTTACACAAAATTCACATACATTTAAACGTCACATACACATACCACATACATTTAACATAAATTTACATTACACTTTCGAAACTCATACACATACACATACACATACACATCACCACATCACAACATACCAACAACATACACATACACATACACATACACACACAACATCATACATAACTACACATACACAACACATACATACATTACACGACAACACAATCACACATACAATACACATCAAACACATACATACACATACACTACACATACACATACATACACATACAACACATACACATACACATACAATCACACATACACACACACTACATACACACACTACTTACACACACACTACACATACACACACACACAACACACTACACACTACACACTCACACAACACATCCACACACACACATACACATCACACATAACAAATACACACACACTACCAACACTCACATACGACAACACATACACTACTAACTCACTCACACCAACA